>NW_019104496.1:1996959-2042842 GCF_001995035.1 Momordica charantia
AAAAATTATGCAATGGCAGACTACAAGGTCATTGGAAGTAAGAGGTACTACTTTTTTTTTTTTTATAACAGGGAGTCAGGAGTTTGCTCCCTTATATTCAAAGGCATCCGTGCCCACCCCAAGATCCGGAGCCGAGAGACATCAAGGATTTTTGGTATTAAACTCATTGGACAATTCGAACTTCAGACCTCTAAGCCAGTATGACTAAGAGACTCCAAGTCCTTGTAAACTGGACTGCCCCTCCGGAGGAGTTTGGGGTGGAAAAACACACCAATAGGCACATAAACATTCAAATAAATCATAAAAGAAAAGGCTTGGATTCAACCTGGCTCTTGGGCCCATTCAACATTAGAAGCTGGAGCAGCAGCAGCAGCTGGAACCACATCAGAGGCACCCCATTGAGCATCAGGAGCCCATTGATCTACAGCAAGCGGAGCAGCACCAAAATCTGCAATACCATAATCAGGGGGTGCAACAGCCTCTTCTTCTTCCTCCTTAGCCTCCTCAGGCTCCCGATAGAAAAACAAATCAACCTACACAACACACACGTGCATTCATTCATTCAGTCCAAGCCTTTGATTTTAAGTTCAAACAATCAACTGTTCATTTCAAATTTCAGGTTTCTCAAGTTCAGATATTAAATAAAATTCTGAAGTTACCATCACATCCCATTTGTGCCCAGCACGGATTGTTCCACGCATCTGCAAAACCATCCTCGCCAAAAGCCAGAATAGACATCCTATGCTATGTTTCCCTTTGTTATTAGCGGGAATCCCAATATCAACATACCGCATTGGCGAATCAGTGTCGCAAAAAGCAATTGTAGGAATGTTTCCAAGAGCACCTTCCTTGATGGGCTGCAAAAAGCAAGAAACCAACCAAGCAACATAAATAGCAGCAATAAGTGAAGTCAGCTATAACTAAAACTAAGAGAACATACAAGACTAAATCTATAACTGGCAACAGAATACTGCCCTCTTGAAGATAAACTTATAACCCTGCAGACTATTATCGACTTTTAAAAATGTTTAACCACCTGATGGTCAGTTCTAGGATCAGTAAGTATCAAAAGACGTGGCTCATTGAATGAGGTCTGAAGCTGGTTGGTGAACGTTCCAGGGGTGTGCCTCCCAGCTATAGCATGAGCACCAGTGTATTGTGCAAACTTCAAAACAGCTCTCTGACCATAAGGCCTGGCAGACTGAACAATAATGTCCTGAGGATTCTCAATTGCCACAATAACTCTGGCAGCCATCTGAAGTTTATCCCATGTTTTACCAAGGTTAATAATGTATATTCCTACATACAGAGAATTAAAAAGAATCATTCATGATTATTGATGAAGTTATGATCACATTCTGGTCTAGAGAGAATCATAGCACTTAACGTTTCAGTCCAAGCGAAACCACCGCCAATAACAGAGAGAAAAAGGAATAACGAATTTGAACTAATCAATCTATAGGAAGTCCTGTACTAATTCGAACGACTGTGAATGAAGTATATCCGCAACATACCATCGTTCCGGCGCTTGAAAACGTATCGTTCCATTTGGAAATTGCAATTTTTGGTTCCTAGATGAACCTCGGCGGCTAACATCATCTGAATGTCAGCCTCCTTCTGCGAGAGTTGACGCTGCGCTGTTCCAGTCGCCATTGTCGAATCTCTGTGAATCAAGATTTGCTAGAATATCAATACTTATACTGAACTATCATAAAAGAGACGAACAAAAATCTGGAAGGAAAAAAAAATAACAAAAACTGAAGGGGAAAACACGGGGGAAAATAAAGCAAACTCACCGGAGAGATGGCCGACAGAGTGCAAATTACCGCCGCCGGCGAGATAGAGCAGAAACAGTGAGATCGGGCGGGCGGCTTCAGATGAATGAAGATGCCAAGTAGTAGGTTAGGTTTTATTGAAACTTTTGAGGTAATTTCAAGAACGCCACTAGCCTAAAGGGTTTCTTTTTTATATAATTAAGTATAATTTCTGGATAAATGATACTATTGAAATAATTAAATTTTATTTAAATAATCAACCATATTATTTCATTGGTTCGATTCGGTTTAATTTGGTTTAATCCAAAGTATGTTGGACCATCGACAAATCACTTATTATTATTCGGTTTGGTAAGAACGAATTAGCTAAAAAAATTAATTGAAGAATTCGATTTGATTCGACTGGTTGGTTTAGTTCATTTGTTTTACCCTTCTAGATTAAGATCCTTTCGAGGAAAAAAAATCATGATTTAAGATATCTTTATTCGTTGTCAGCAAGAGTTTTTTATTGGTTCATTTTTTTTTTATCTTAAACTTGTTTAAGTCAGATTCTTCTTGTTGGAGGAGGAGGTTCTTATAAGTTAGTCAAGTGCTGACGTAAGTAGTAATTCTTACTGTTGCTAAAGTTTACTTTACCCCTAAACTCGAATTTTTTGGAAATCCTACGGAACACTCAATTAAGGGGTGGAAGACTTCAAAATCATCAGTTGAGGATTAAAAAGGCAAGATCAGCATAATTTAATGAACAATTATTTTTAAAAAATTATAAAGATTCAAATAAATATTTTAAAATTTTAGTTATAAAAATAAAATATTATAAAATCTCAATAATGGAAATAAAATAAATTTTAGAGACAAAGCAACCACCCAATTGCAACAAACGTAAAGAAGGTTTCATGATGCAATGTGGGGATCCAAGGAAACAAAATCATCATTTTTTCATGCAATTTGTCTTTCAACTTTTGACCTTTTTCTTTTATTTTATTTTTTTCATTTTGTCCTTTTCAAAATGGTTTTTTTTTCACCAAATTGGTGTGCTTTACACTCGAATGTCTCTCTATTCATATTTAACCAAAAAAAAAATGTTATTCTCAAATAAATTATATCCCTACAACTTACACTAAGTCATTCAATAGGAATATTTGGCCACATGCCATACCATCTTTATATACTTGTTAGGTAGTATTTACAATATAAATCTTAAATAACACCATATTCGTCTATGGTACAACATTGCTAGATGCACATTAGATTTAAAATACTTTAACTTTGAATATTTACAATGTACTGAAGGGAATGCAATTCGTTTAGACAAGAATAAATTTATATATGTTTATGCATTTAAGTGATTATGTCAAAATTCTAAACCTTCGTGACTCAACAAAAAGAAAATTATACCGCACAAATTTCTTTTAGAGAAGAAGGATAGTACTTCTGAGTTTTACTCTTGAAAATATTAAAATTTACCGACATGATCAACAGCAAGGTTAAAATATCTACTCATTTCTTTAAGATCGAAGAATCCGAACCACTAATTAAGAAGACCTTGAGAGCTGATGAGAAGGTTCTGATTTTACGTGGAAAAAAAGAGGGTGCGAATGCGAGTGCGACATGTAGAATTTGGCTTTTGTAGTTTTGTCAGAAGCTTGAACGACTCGTCGATCTTCTACAGAACAGCGACTGCCAAATCTCAGAGAAAGCTTCGACGATGATCCCATGGTGTTCCCTGTCGTTCAGCGACAGCAGGCAGTGAAGAAGCTGCTCCAAATCCTTCTCATCGAACATCTCCTTCTCCATTATCATCTCCATCATCGATCTCTTGAAATCTTCGAACGGATCTTCCGATTTCTTCACCACCGCGAAGCTTTCTCTAACCTTCCCCTCCACCGTGCACGGAATCAGCCTCTGGAACACCGACAGCCTCGCCGGTGACTCAATTTCCGGCGATGGCGATGGCGACGGCGATTCCTTCGTCTTCGTCTTCCTCTGCTGCTTCCCGCCACGACGTCGTTTCTTCCTCTGTTTCTTCTTGTTGGCCTTGATTTTGTACGGATTCTCGCGTATGGTTTCCAATTGAGTGTTGAATTCCGAGGATGAGTCGTCGTCGGTGGTGGAGATGGTTTTGGATGAAGAAATTAGGGTTTCGGTTTCTTCTAATTCGTCCAGTTCGTCGAACGATTCACTGCTGAATAGTCCGCTCTCCGCCGACGAGGTGCTGAATCGGAGTCTTAGCGGCGTTGATTTCTTCTTCTTGCGCCGTCGATGCTTCGGCGGAGCCGAAACGTCGTCGTGCCGTCCAGGGAGGGGCGTGGCTGGCACGTGCGGAGGGAGTCTCGGGGATGATTTGGTAATTTGGTCTTCGTCGGAGTTGGTGGACGTTGATCTGCAGCCGCACGCGGCGGTTCTGAAGGCGGAGGACACGTGGCGCCTGAGGGAGGAGTGGTGGGGTTTTGACGGCGGTGGGTCAGTGGGGACGACGGAAATGTCGTTGGAGCGGCAGCATTGGAATTGGAAGGAAGGGATTCTGAATTTGAACTGGTTTCCCATTATCTCCTACTCTTTCGCTCCCCACTTTGTCCTCTTTTGTGTTGTTCATCAGCTGAATATATATATATATATATATATATATATGAAAAATATTCTATTAAAATTATGTTATTTTGGTAAAATTGCAATTTTTTTCAAGTACAGTACGTTGGAGCGAGGATTTGAACCCACAACCTTTCGATTAAACATAAGTATCTTACTCCGACAAATTATCTTATTTTATGCTGCATATAAACTTTTTAATTTAAGATTAAATTATAAACTTTGTTGAGTTGAGTTTAGTTCCAATTTGGTCTTTATGATCTCAAGAGTCCATTGTAGTTTGATTTCATTAAACTTCACAATTTGTGTCTAAACTATCTTTTACTTACTCAACAACTCATATATTTTATCGTAAATATTGACTCATTGTCACGTAAATAATATCTGTTGTGTATTTAATATGGTAATAAATAAGATCGGAAGGATTAATTTTACTTAATCATATACAATTGGATTTAGCTAACCTGAACATAGCTCAACTAGTCAAAACATATATTTCGACCAAAAGATATCAGGTTCGAATCTCCACCTCACATATTGTTGTACTTATAGAAAATATGGATTAATTTAAATCTATAAAGACGTGCTCAAACAATTAAGACCAATTTTATAATTTAACTGAGCTACCCTTGTTTGTTAGTTTCTATTTTATCTCCAACCTTTTTAAAAGTTGATCTCCCAAATTTTCAATTTATTTAAACAAAACTCCTCCCCTATAAATTGTCTAATTCAAAATGTAAGGGGATTAAAAGATTGAGGTGAAATTGAAAATTTCAAAACATAAAGGGACAAGTTTGAAACTAACTAAATGTCAATTTTTCAATGGTGGTAAATGTCAATGATAACAGTACCCCTAATATGATATTATTCGTTTTGGACATAACCCTCACGACTTTATTTTTTATTTTACCCAAAATGCTTCATACGAGTGGAGATAATTGTCCCCTATCTTATATACCTATGATCACCTCATTTCCTAGTCAATGTGAGACTTTGTTACTTTGTTTGCACTCACCATACAAACTCAGTCAATAAGAACAAAATTTGGTCTTTGCTAATAAGAAATCAAGTATTTTCCAAATAGTAATTAGGTGCTAACGGGTTAGTTGTATCTTCCTACTCATCACAATTAAGAAATGGATAGTTTTTTTTTTTTAAATATATCTCTCTTATGTTATTTATACATTCATCTCTCTTAGTGGTCAAATTTTGTACGGTGGTTAGTAGATCAAAACCTAAAATATAAATGACAAAATTGAAACCAAGTTCGGTTGGGGCAAAAAAGTTTGAAAAACACAATGTTAAAGAACCATAATCTAAGAAAACTAATTGTAAACAAACAATTAGCAAAGAAAAAAGAAAAGTTTGCTACTCACTAGTAGCTTTGTAGGTGGTGCTTTTTACTAGCAAATAGGCAATTTTTTCCAATTCTAATATTGTATCAGAGGTGCATGAAAAGACATTTATTTTCAAAAAAGTCAATCCAAAGAAGCTCTTCTCATAATCTAAAGTGGGGATCCAATGAAACAAAATCATCATTTTTGCTTGCAATTTGTGTCGTCTTTTCACTTTTTGACCATTCTTTTTTTCCATATCTTCTCTTTTGTCCCTTTTTCTACGAGTCCTTCACGGTTTCACCAAATCTTTTGCCTTGTTTACACTCAAATGTCTCTCCTCCATCGTATGAAGCATCAACATCATATATTATATTTACAGCACTTGTTTATATCCCATGTATATTCGTATGAAGCATCTACATCATATATTTTGGAAGGAGCATTTGCATGGAAAAATAACGTAGTCCCGCGCCCGTTGGAACTCAGGAATATCCATGTTCGATGTTATAAGGTCTTATATGTGAAATTACGTAATATCATTTAGAAGTACAAGAGGTCTATTGTCCTAATAGACTTTCCTACTAACTCGTCTCCTACTATCCACCATTAAATTTTTTACATGTGTTTATTTCTTGAATAAAGTTTAAAAAAAAAAGTCATCTTCTTGCTCTCTCGTCCCTCTGCTACTGGTTAAAAACTTAATGGTGGACAGCATAAAATTCTTACTATCCACCCAACAAAAAATAATGTCCGGTGTTTGTATACCAAATATACTTTGATATTGTTTGTAAAGCAAAATCACGATCGAGAGATAATTTAAACTTGACCTTAATATAGCTCAACTTATTAAGATATACTGTAATTGCACGTTATTAATAATAACACATATGAAAGTTGGAGGCGTTTGAATTGTAATGCTTAAAGAAAATAACTTAAAAGTTATGTTCGATAATTATTTCTATCTTATATTTTCGATTTTTGAAAATTAAGTTGGTAAATATTATTTTTTCCTCTGTATTTCTTTGTTTTAATATCTATTTGCTAAACCAAATTTTGAAAAGAAAAAAATTTTAAAACTTGTTTTTAATTTCAAAATATAGCTAGGAATTCAAATGGGTAAAGAAAGTAAAAACATATTAATTAAAGAAATTATGAATAAACATAATTTCAAGTACTACAAATTAAAAACGAAATAATTATCAAACAGCGTCTTAAATTTTATCTTTGGAATATAAATATGAAATATATTGTACTAAATGGTTTTTTACCCTTCAACTTTTTCTTAATTCAACATCTTATCACATGGAGATTCGAATATTTAATGTTTCCAATATAAAAATTAACGTGGGATAAAAGAGTAAAAAGTGAAATGGGCTTGACTGAAACATTTATCTTTTTCTAATGAAATTAATAAATTGCTTCAATCCTAATTTTAACTTTTTACTATTTACTCACACCGTTAATTGTGAGGTAAAAAACTTGGAAAAGTGAGTACGGAGGTTTTGGTTTGATCCTCAAAGAAGAACATATAATCGCATCCACAGGTTTGTTGTCTGCTCCGCTCTTAGGCGACTTTCAAGGTCTCCGGATTTTCCTACTTCCTTTATTATATTTTCCACAACCAAAGAAATAGAATTTCGGTGTTTTAATTTTTTTTTCCTTTCTAATATTTTTATTTGGAATAAAGTTTATTCTTCCAACTTTTAAATTTATATTATATGTTTAATTTTAAAAATTTTCAACTTTATGTCTAATAAATTTTTTAATTTCAAATTTTGTATATGATATGTGATTGACTTATTAGAGATTTTTTTTTAATTTACAGATTTATTAAACACAAATTTGAAAGTTTATAATTCTATTGGACAGGAAATTGAATTTTATGCTTAATAAATCCGGTATTTTAAAAAAAATGTTGAATGGCCGATAGATTTATTAAGTACAAAATTAAAAGTTTGAGATCTATTACATACTTTTAAAATTTATGGACCTATGAGGCACAAAATTGAAAGTTTAAGAACTTATTAGACACTTTTTACGTTAAGGAATATATTATAGACAACGAATTTGAAAGTTCATGAACTAAACTTGTAATTTAACATTTTTATCATATAGGTTAAAAATCATTTAGATCTCATTTAGCATTGAATTCTATTTTAGTCTCTATGCAACAAATATTTGACTTTCGCCGATGAGACTATAGCTCCGCCTGTTGAGTTACATGTATCTAGGGAAAAAAAAACAAATATTTGACTTTCCAACTTGAACATATTCAATTAATTGTGTTTTGAATGAAATAAATTTTGATCATTAAAATTTGATGTTTATGGAAATGAAAAGAAAGTATAATATTTTATTATTATTTCCTTGTAATTTAACATGATATTATATTAATAATAATATAATATTTTTAACAAATAGTAATGCCAAATACATGTAAGAATAAAATCATTTATTTAAATCAAATAAACTTAATAGATTAAAATTTGCAAAGTAAATAAAAAAATTTGGAAAGATATCCATTCAAAAATATTAAAAAAAAACAAATTATTTCAAATCTAAACTAAAACAAATATGTTTATTATAACTAAAAAGAACTTAAATTCTGAAACAAATTTCCCTGATCATTTGTCCACTTTTTTTTTCTCTCTTTTTATGCCGCAACCTCCTACCTCATTTTTTTTCCGAAAAAGCAAAGTCTCCTCAGGGAAGAAAACACCTCCATTAAAGTAAACAAATATAATACTAAATCACAAGAACTAAAGGGAACTTACAAAAAGAAATACAAAATGCATTCATGAAAAAATTTTAAATTTATTAAACTACCGATCTCTTACTTTAAATAAAAGAAAAAGAAAACTAATTAGCAAGACAAGAAAATCAATTGTATGACAAGTAATTTACTTGAAACCTATTTGTTTTTTCAGTATAACATGTGAGAATGAGATCGTATGTCCATTATGGTGGCTTTGAAGTTGAGTGGAAGATTATACTGAGTACAAGGTGGAATACCTATCCTTTTTTAAATTTGGTTAACTCACTCATCATCACTAATTTTAATATTTATCGACATAAATGGTATAATTAAAAACCGTTAAAAAACATAACCAACGAGTTAAAACTTCCCAAACACAATATGAATCAAATTAAAAATAAAGAAAAAAGAACGCCTCAAACAATAGGGAGTAAAACACATGTAATAAAATAATTTATAACTTGAGTTCGGAGAGCAGAAGAATTAAAAGAAAATAATTTATAACTTGAGTTCGGAGAGCAGAAGAATTAAAAGAAAATATTTTAAAACTCGTAATTAAGATAGGTTTATTGAAAAATGAAATTGAATGGTCTAAAATTTAAAGATGATTTGTGGGAAATTTGAGTAGAAGTCCACGGACAAGCACCGTTTTCTTGGCAGGTTCGCCCGCGAGGAAAAAGTCACACTACGCGTAGACTTTGACGAAATCGCAGAGAAATCGACCATGCGAAGGCGAAGGCGACGATATTTCTTATTACTTTCATCAATTTCCGATTAATCGCCTCGCTCTTTCGCTCCAATCTCCGTCGCCTGATCGCCGATCATTTCGGAAACTAGGACGTATCCGTCGACGCTGCGATTCGAATTCTCTCGTCGTTGATTTTATTCTCCGGCGGTTCAGTTTGGTCAACAGAGCAGAAGGAACAGAGCGATTTTCTGGTCAGGTTTGGATTTCGTTTCTGTTCTTGACTCGATGCCTTAATTGTTAATCCTTTTTTTTTAATTAGGTTAAAATTAGTCTCACAGTGATTGATTGGACTGAAGTTCATTATCTGTTGAAACTGAAACCGTTTTCAAATTTTGGTTTTAGATTTAGTATTTCCTTTTTCTTTTGGAACAAAATGAACAAAGTTTCCAACTTTAATCTTAATGATCCAGAAATAATTTTATTTTTTTATCTCATCATCTAAAATAATAAAACTGATTTGAAATAAACACAATTAATTTTTTTATTTTTTGTTGGGAAAAGAAAATATAGACCTTTTAATCTATATTTATTAGCTACAAATTAAAGATATGAGAATTTTAAATAACTTATTTTGAAACTCTCTGAAATTTTGTAGAATTTGCTCGTTTTCGTCAGGAAAAGTAAGCTCGATTTGAAATTGTAATCATGTAATATTTAAAATTATTATATTTCATACCACAATGAACAACTTTAAGCTATAAAAGAGACTAGGAGAAAATAAGTAAGATATATTGACCGTTAAAGCACTAATCTTAATCAAAGCGGCCAATATGAGTTTAATTAAGCAATAATCTCTAATCAAGACGTCATGAGTTCGATTCCTTCACCGGTTGTATATAAAAAAAATCTCATCTATGTTTAAAGTAAAGAATTTAAAAACATTTTCATATTTTAAAATTCTAGAATCTAAAATCATTTCCTTTCCACCATTGAAAAGCGTAAACCATTAAAATTGTAATTTTATTTTTTAAATGATGTGAGACTTTTTTTTAGTACACATGTGGGGGAAGGGATTCGAGTGTGTATTGGAGGTATATGTCAATTATCGTTGAGTTATGCTCGGTTTGACAATGGGGTGAGACTTTTAAACTATCAAAAGAAACTAAAAAGAAAAAAGGTTCACATAAAACTAATTTTTTTATAAATTAAAAAAAAATCATCATGCAACTGAACCCTAAGCTTAATAATCTTATAATTGATCAAATATAGGACAAGAAAAGCATTCATTTGCCTCTATAAAGCATTCATTTGCCTCTATCTTGATGGAGAAATTATTTAGTATAGTTATTTATTTATTTATTTTACAATTATGTAATATAGTTAGAGAGTTATGCAGCCTACAATTTTTCCCCATCCAAGGTATGAGAGAGAAATTAAAATATTTTGAACCTTCTTAAAATTAGTTATTGAAAAAGAAAAAATCAATACAATTCACTCTATCTATTAATTATTAGACAAAATACGGTTTTTAATTTCTCTTTATCCATACGAAGGTATAAAAACCATCTGCCATCTAATTATAATTTTCCATTGTTAAGGTGATACTTAGAAAAAATTATTGGAGAAACTAGAACAACAAAAATGAGAAATTATAAATGTATTTCGAATCTTATAATAAAAATACAAATTTCAACATATTTAATAATTTTTTGCTTCTAATTTCATTCGATTTTAATTCTCTTTTGATTAATGATACCTTTCATTTTAGTTCTTTTGTTTATTTTAATTTTTCTACTTCATTGTGTTATGATCATGTAGTTTGCTAGAGATGGAAGAGATGATCAAGAACCATGTCCTACGTTTCCTCCCCGCCAAATCTCTCTATAGATTCAAATCCGTCTCCAAATCCTGGAACCGTTGGATCTCATCGCCCTTCCTCGCCCACCAACAATCCACCCACTTCACCAAGACCTCCGGCTTCTTCTTCTCCGACGATCGTCACTATCACTACCCCTTCTTCATTCCCCTCCACCCGCCCTCGAACGGCGTCCCGGTCCCCTCACTCTCCTTTCTACCCGTCCCCGTCACCATCCGCGCCACCTCCCACGGCCTCCTCTGCTGCCAAACCATTTTCCCGGACATCACTTACTTCCTATGCAACCCCGCCACCGAAGAATGGACCAAACTCCCCGACCCCATGTTATTCCACTCCCCAGACTCCTCTGCTATCGCTCTTCATTTCAGCCCCTCTACTTACAACTTCCAATCCCACTTCCAAATTGTGTGTGCTGTCCCCTCTGATTCTCTCAAAGCTGTCTTCTTTGAGATCTACTCCTCCAGGACCAACTCTTGGAGAGTGGCTGACTCCGAATACTTCTACGATGACGATCAGGAATTGGCGTTTAGAGGGGATGGGTTTTGCGTGGACGGGTTCGCGTATTGGGAGGCTTCGAACGGCATTGCTCTCGGGTTCGATTTGAAGTATGAACAACATGGGGAGATCCGGCTGCCTCCTGGGCATGGCGAGGAGGGTGCTTTGGTGGAGATGGATGGAGAGTTGTGCTACATTATGCCACAAAAGGAAGAGAACGGCTGTTATAATTTGGGTGTCTATGGGGGGCTTAACATGGTTTTGAAGCGTCAAATTCCACTTGATTTTGGGGATTTGAGGATTATTGATGGCGATGATGATGGGGAGGTGATGATGATCAGAGTTCTATCTTGTGTGAATGATGGCCGTGTGGTGGTGATTCTTGTGGGGGCCAATAATGTGGTCTTGTATGATGTGGGGGAAGGGAAGGGAATAAGCCTGGTGAAACGGGTCGTCGGATGCGGCCCGACGGGTCGGGGCGACTCCAGGCGGTGTCTGCCTTATATCAATAGCCTTGCGGGGGTGTGTCCGGTGGAGAAGATGCCGGCGGAGGATCATCATGTTATTGCTGAAGTTTTGGAAAACATGAGCTTTGATTAGGGATTGATTTATGATCATTATTATTCTATGGAGGATCGAACTCTCTTCATGATTGGAGGTGTCAATCACCACTTGCTTTAGCATCATATGGTTATGGTTGTAAAGAGGGTAATAAGATCCTCTGTGGTATATTGAGAAATTTATCCTTGCATTGGATTCATTGTGTGGGCAGATTTCCCCAATGTGTTGTAAAATTGTAATGATGTTGTTGCAAAAACATATTGAATATAAGTAATTTAAATTTATTATTTCCCTTTTAAGTATGTATATGCACATATAAATTATCTTCGTCACGTCAAAGCGAGTATATCTAAACGGTAATTGGCATATACCTCAAATCAAGAGGTTATATGAGTTCGAATTCCCTTCCCAACATGTTGTACTAAAAAAAATTATTTTCATTTTAATTTACAACTTTATTAACTTTATTACCGTTAATTTTATTACTGCATATAACACGATGTACTTTATTTAAAGGATATAGATTATTACTGAATTGAAGTATATTTTCTAGAAACAATATTTATTTTGGTTTTCTTTGTAACTACGACACTATTATACGAGTTATACTAACATCCTTTAGTTTATATAGGTTGAGCTTCTCGTTATAAAAAAATATCCTTATTTGTTATAAGGTTTAGTGGTATACGAGAATACAAATTTTCACGATGGTATGATATATATTCTCTACTTTGGTGGTTTTATGTCTTTGATTTCATTAAAAATATTCCGTAACAATTGAGATGTTGTCGTAAAAGTGAGCATAGCTTAGCGATAAAAAATGAAGATTTTATCTTCCACTTATTTATATATTTATGATCATCTTCTCCTTTATCTATCAAAAACTCTTCTATAACCACCGCATATATATGTTCTCCCTTAAGGAAAAATGCGTTAATTAGGCCGAAATGAAAGTGAATGGTGCATGTTGAAATGAAAAGGGATGTGTCGGGGAAGTAAAAGGGAAGTAAAAATGATTCAAAATTGGCTATTTTGTGGATGGGATTTAGAGGCTGTGTTTGGCGCAAAGTGTAAAGAGAAGCTGGAAAAGAGGAGAGGGAATTAGTTAATAATAGAGGGCAAAAAGAAAGGGAAGAATTTGAGGTCAAACCAATAAATAATTAAATTAAAAACTCCGCCCTGTAAATGGTTAATATTAATAACAAACTCCAACTAAACTTGGGCTTAGGAAAAAAACATTACCCTAATTAATCCTAATCCCACCACCTTGTATGTAGGAGACCATTTGGATTGGAGAACGCAAAAGCCTCTCCTTTCTCTTATGGGATTCTCACTCTGAAACTCATTTTTCTTCATCCCTTCTCAAAGAAAGGTAACTAATTTTATTTTTTATTTTCATTTTATTTTCATTCATTTTTGTTTATCCAATATCTTTCAGGGTTTTGCAGGAAATTAAGCTGGTGAAATTCCCGGCGACTATATATTTTTTCGCCGTTAAATCTTGGCCGGAATTTCACTGCTTGATAATTATAAGAGAGAAAGAGAGAGATGAGTGAAACATTTGATAATACTAATTATGAGGGTGCTCAATTTCTCCGCGACGGCTCTCTAATATCTTCAACCGACGCTCCGCCGCCAGATTCGTCGGCTTCGTCGTCACCGTCGCCGCCGTCTCCCGATGCCAATTCTGATTACTCGCCACCGCCACCACCTACAAATGATGACTCCTCCTCCTCCTCCTCCTCCTCCTCACCGGCCCCATCGTCAGATTCTGGTAAGTTACCAAAATTTTAACAGTTCTTTATTTTTTGAAATTAAAAAATAAAATCATATTAATTGACATATTTAGAAAAATATTATTACTTTTTGTTCTTTTTTTATATGCCACAAAATTTTGTTTTAATCGTCTCATGTGATAATTATATAATTTTGTAATTTATGATATTTTTTAAAATTTCAAACCTAATTGTTATATATATATATATATATATATATAATTTTTTTAATTGAATGTTATATGTTATATATAGTTACATATTCCCATTTTTATAATTCTCTCCATAAAAAATGTAATTTTCGAAAACTTGTTTTTTTTTAAAAAAATTTGCATAAGAGTTCAAAACTATTTGAAAGAAATCTAGGTGAGTTACCAAAAATTTTGGGGCATATTTGATAATTATTTTGTTTTCATTTCATAATCATTTTATTTTTTGTTTTTGTTTTAAATGGAAAGAAAAATGTAGTATTTAAAATTTTGTTTTTATTTTTTAAATTTACATGAGAATTCAGACCTATTTTGAAAGGATAATACAAAATAAACCCAACATAATTTTAAAAAACATAAATGTTTTTTAAGCAAAATGATTATCCATTTATTTTGAAAAAGTAAGGTTATAAACACGAGAAAATTTTGGCTTACCACGGGAGACATGGAAATATTTTTCCTATTTGACATCTCATCAACATAAACACTTTTTCCTCAATTTCAAAGATTCCATGAGAGGGAATTTGAAAACTAAAAAAAACAAACAAACAAAACAAACAAGTTTTAAAAATTTGTTTCTATATTTTTGAAAGAAATACGAAAAACACACTTAAAAAAAATGGGAGGAAGCAAAGATAGAAAAGGAAAATATTTGAGACTTTTCCGGTAATAAACTACTTTGGCCACTATGTTTGACAACTTATTAATTTTTTTAAAAATTTCGTTTTTTTTACATTTTTTCTCTTAGTTATCAAACATTCAATAGTAGTCACCACAGGATAGGATCAAACAGAGTCTAAGTTAACGATATATTCTAAATAGGTTCCCAACCACCAAAATCATCATCGGATGGTGGCTCATCAGATGGTGGCTCTTCAAATGGCGGTTCTTCAGATCGTGGCTCTTCAAATAACGACTCTTCAAATCGCGGCTCTTCAAATGGTGGCTCTTCAGACGGCGGCTCTAATAGATCTTCTGGCAACGACTCAAATGGTAGCTCTTCAGACGGTGGCTCTGATAGATCTTCCGGCAATGGCAAGAACGATTCCCCCTCAAGTTCAAAAGATGGTAGCTCGAGATCGTCACCATTTGTTCCCGATCAATCTTCTCCGTCCCGTTCTTCACCTCAGTCGGGAGCCTTGTCACCTCCCATAGAAGGAAAATCATCTTCAAGATCATCGGGAGACAAACATGGAACCTCAGAACCATCGTTGGACGTCAATCCCGGAATTATAATTGGGGTGGCGGTCGGGGTGGGAGTATTCATAATTCTTCTAATAGCAATAGTTGCAGTGTGTTCCAAGAAGAAGAAGAGGAAGGGAGATCCCATGCAATATTATGATCATGGTCATGGACCTAAAGGTAAATTTCTTTTGCATCATTTTGTTTTTCATCAGAGACAGAGAACATATGGATAACTAAATATTATCTGCATCGAAAATTTGACAACTCATCATCATTATTATTTACATTTCTCTCACCTAATTATCAAATGGTAAAGACAAGATTGGTCTTCACGGATAAATTCCAAACATGTTTTTTATTTTCAAAGTTTCAAGCTACCCCTTCCATACTGTAATCTTTTATTACAAGAAGTGTTGATTTTTAAAATTTTTTAAAAGAATTGAAATGATGTTCAATTTGTTGATATAGCTGGACTTAACTCAACTATCAAAATATTAATGTAACTTACGTAACATAACCAAAGAAAAAGAAGCAAAATTATTATAATTTCATGAGTCATGACATTAACATGCAGGTGGTGACTATTACAACAGTTCACAGCAACCTACAAACTGGCAAAACGGCATGCACGGTCCTGGCACGGACCAATTCGGCAGGCCGCCGCCGTCGGGCTCAGCAGGCAGCGGCTGGCCTTCACCGCCCCCGATGAGCGGCGACATGACGATGAGCGGCAACTACACCGGCGGCCCTCCTCTTCCTCCACCGTCGCCCTCGATCGCATTTGCATTCAGCAAGAGCACGTTCACATACGACGAGCTTGCAGCTGCCACGGGCGGGTTCGCGCATGGGAACCTGCTCGGGCAGGGCGGGTTCGGGTACGTGCACAAGGGGGTGCTGCCGAACGGGAAGGAGGTGGCGGTGAAGAGCCTGAAGGTGGGCAGTGGGCAGGGGGAGAGAGAGTTCATGGCGGAGGTTGAGATTATTAGCAGAGTTCACCACCGGCATTTGGTGTCGCTGGTTGGCTTTTGCATTGCCGGTGGACAGAGAATGTTGGTCTACGAGTTTGTTCCTAACAACACCTTGGAGCATCATCTTCATGGTACCTTTTTTTTATTTTCAATTTTCGATTCGGTTCTCCTCGATTTTGATTTATCCAAAAGTTTTAAGTTGATGAGTTGGATCTAATGAGAAAATTATTATAAAATAGGAAGGAAATAGATGGAATTCTATCTAAAAATCAATTGGGGATGAGAGGATCAGTAATTTATGTCTATTATAAGATCTTTTTTTTTTCTTCAATGGGGGATCTTTTAACACATGCCCCTCAAGATTGTGACTCTTTTACCTAATCGATCTTGGTCGGATCTCATTTTTTGACTCAATGCTCATTTGAGCTTTTCTGAACTCTAATACCACGTCAAGGATGAATTAACTACCGCTTAAGTTAATGGATTGGATAAATTTGGTTCATATATGAATATCTCAACATACATGTATCATAATTTATTAGCATGTTGAATATATGACATGATCCATTTCTTTTCTTGAAGTTGCATGTTAAAATCTTCCTATTTTACCGAAATAATTATACAAACCAAACTAAAACTTTTAAAATCATAGGTATTAAATTGAAATTAGGATCTAAACTAAAGGGGTGGTTTAACATTCAATTTAAATTCATATAGGATTTCGTGTTAGTTTGTTGCTTAGCATTCCATTTAAATCATATGGGATTTCATGTTTGTTTGTTAACATGTTTTTAAAATTTTAATACAAAATTGAAATATGTAGAAAAATAATAGTTTTTTCATTTCTAGACTAATTATCTTTATTTGGATGGAATAGATTAATTAAGTATTCTGTGAATTGGTTTTGTAGGCAAAGGTCTTCCAGTGATGGATTGGCCAGCCAGACTTCGCATTGGTATAGGTTCTGCAAAGGGTCTTGCTTACCTTCACGAAGACTGTAAGAAAAGCCCTCCTTTTATATTATTATTTGATTATGCAATATGTTTCGAGAACGTTTTTAGTCATGACAAAAGTAATTTTAAATGCTATCTTAATCCTTTGTTAGGCTATAGTTTAAAAGTTTATTACTTTTTAAGTACGTCAAAATAATTTAAAAGTAAAACAAATAATTAATCAATCATTAGTATTCTAACAACTACTTTTAGCATGATGTTAAAATTCATTTCCTCTCAGGTCATCCAAAGATCATTCATCGAGATATTAAGTCAGCAAACATTTTGATTGACGCAAACTTTGAAGCCATGGTATGTGTATAACGAAAAAATATATATCTTGAGGGAGAAATTATCCAATATGGTTAATACATAATGCATGTTTGTCTATGCACACATACACCTAACGTTTATGAAAGTAACACTACTGATCGAGATATTGACCAATATAGAAAATTCAAACTAATTATTATTACGTGACATTTAAATCGTGATGATTTCAGGTGGCTGATTTTGGATTGGCTAAATTGTCTTCTGATAATCACACCCATGTGTCCACTAGAGTCATGGGTACATTTGGGTAAGCAATTCTAATCTCAAACAAATATCTCTTAAAACAAAAAACAAAAAATATGGTAATGCAAAATCTGGTTGAAGATCATAAAAATACATTTCGACATGTCGGTTTCAGGTATTTGGCGCCTGAATATGCATCAAGCGGGAAGTTGACAGAGAAATCTGATGTGTTTTCATTTGGGGTAATGCTATTGGAACTCATCACCGGAAAACGACCTGTCGATCCCACTCATGCCATGGAGGATAGCTTAGTTGACTGGGTTTGTGCACCTTCCATCCAATTAATTATATATCTACTCATTAATTCATTCCAACTTTCATAAATCTAAATTAATTATGACAAAATCATAAGAAAAATACTTGGGCCAGAAGATATATTTCTGTTTATTTTTCAAAACCCATCGCTGAGTAAGAACCTAAGTATTGTTTTCAAAATAATATTTGTGACACACATGCAGGCTCGACCACTAATGAATCGGGCATTGGGAGAAGGCATCTACGATGATTTAGTAGATATGCGGTTAGAAAATGAGTTCAACACTCAGGAAATGGCTCGTATGGTAGCTTGTGCGGCCGCTGCCATTCGTCATTCTGCCAGAAAACGCCCCAAAATGAGCCAGGTAAGTAACCTTCACATCCACCATGTAGTCTATATACTTTCAAAACGTTCTTTCTAATCGTTGTACTTTTAACTTTTGTTGATTTGAATTCTTCTACTAACATCAGTACTTTTAAAATGATTAATTTAATCTCTATTTACTAAATTTTAACACATATTTTTTAATAGAACCCCTTTGATACAAAATACAACTACATTTTAAATAAAAATTACGTGAGTGAAGTGTCCGGCTAAGATTATAAGATAAAAATAAACCATAGGAAAAGACCAAAATAAAGCAAATCGAGAATACGTAGACTAAAATAGCATTTAAACGTAATAATTTTGTAAAAATATATTATTGAAATTTAACAGATTGTGCGAGCACTAGAAGGAGATGTGTCGTTGGATGATCTAAACGAGGGGATAAGACCAGGACAGAGCTCCATTTACAGTGGAACCAGTTCCGAGTATGACTCCAGTGCTTACCAGGCCGACATGTCGAGATTCAGGAAGTTAGCTTTGTCGAACCCAGACGATAGCGGCGAACTCGCGACTTCTAGTAACGATTCTAGGGAGATGAACCATCCTGGGAACCAAAGGCAGCAACAACAATTCTTTTGAGCCAAATTTACTTTCCTCCACAAAGACACCTCTGCCCCCCTCCCCCCAGTTTATTTTTCCTTGAGAAAAAGAAAAAAAAATTATATGATTGAGTTGAGATTTTATTTTGTTTTTTTTTATAAAAGAAAAAAAGAAAAAAAAGGAAGAAGAGAGAAGAAAAAAAAAGTGTTTGGGATTGTTTGAATTTCTGAGCTTCATTGTGTTGTTGATTAAAATGTGATCGATCATGTGGTCATAATCATGGCCTTAACCAAAATAACTTTGGTTTTTTATTAAAATTTATTTATTTTATTTAGGTTGGTTGATGATATTTGTAAATAGCCTTTGATTCCGAGGAGGATTGAATGTTGTTTCAACCATACTATTAGATTTTCAACTGAGGTACTCGTTTTTTGAATTCAGACTCATTAATGATATGTTTTTTTCCTTCTTTCTTAATTTAAGTAGGGCAATTTAGCACACAACCATTTCATTTTAACTAACTAATGTTATCCACACGGATTAATTCTGCATGAGATTTGCATTTTTTCGAGTGGCAACTACTATTAAGTTAAAAGCTCATATTGACCTATGAGATTTGCATTTAAATAGTTAAATCCTCACACATAATGTACATTCCCAAAGATAAAATTATTAAATTTCATTTCTTAAAAAAAAATTAATTTCACCATTCAAATAAACCCCAAAATATAAACATCACCACAATGTTTTGTAAACCAACAATACCTTATAAAATTCACATTCACACACCCACACATAATATATATATATATATATCGTCTATCCCGTCCCCGTCCCATTTAGGTCATGGAGAAAAATTCCCCCCACTCCTATCTCGTAGGGTACTTAAATATAATTTATTATTATGCTAGGTAGTCCCCATCGAAGAAAAGTAACACCTCCACTAATTGACCGTATTCGATTTAGTTTTTTTTGTCCTTTTTTAATAGCCACACTTGATTTAGTTGCTCGTTGAATAAATATTATGTTGAACTGAAATAATATAATCATTTATGTTAATCTTAATTACATAACATTAATTGGGGAGACATTTTTATGTTGTTTCTAAAACCAAAACATTCTACTAGCTAAAAATGACCATTTTGGTTAGTGTAGCATGTAGCTTATATTTTCATACCTATGAATTTTTAAAACTAAACAAGTTTAAATATCTATCAGATACCTTTTAGATCATAAATATGTAATTTAATCTAAAATTTGAATTTGACAACAGGAACAGCAC
Source organism: Momordica charantia (assembly GCF_001995035.1). Next base: position 2,017,206 of record NW_019104496.1, read on the forward strand.
TGGAAGGTTTGTTTGTAATTAATTGCATTTTCAGGGCCAAAATGTCTCTTCTTTTCCCGCCCAAATCCCGAACCAGGAAAGGAAAAAAAGAAAATGAAAAAAGAATTATTTTTAGAACAAATATTACAAATTGCGCAGCTTCCCTTCGAAACTTCCCGACGATCCGTCTTCCCTGGTCGTTTCCCAGTAAAGTTCTTCACTTCTTGGGGAATCTCAACTAGAAAACTCAAGTTTTTTTCGGTTTCCCATTGCGCATTTGGTTTGTTCTGCTTTCGGAATTTCTTGTTAATATTTTTTGAACGGTAAGAATTTCAGTACCTAAACATTAATCAACTCTGCGCACGGTATACTACTTCTTCGGGAAATCACTCGGTTGTTAATTTTCTAAAGTGATTTTGCACAGTTTTTAGGTTTAATCCAATATTTCATCGCTTTTTGTTCCTTATTTTAGGGCTGGAAAGTGAAAATGGCTGTCGAGGAGAAACCAAGAGCTGATAATTCCGCAGAGTCCCCTACTTCGGTTCTGGAAGATGAGGTTCTTTCGATATCTTAATTTTAGCTTTGGGTTTTGACTCATTTTGGTGCCTCTTGATTCTTTTGATACTGCGAAATGAAGTGCTGGAAAGCAAGAAAAAGAAAAAAAAAGTTTTTGTTTTTAAAAACTGCTCTGGAGAAGAACTTTTAAATGGTTTGTAATAATAAAGATTATTCTGCCCTTGAAATAACAATTTATTATTCTAAAAATAGGTTATTCATGAAAATAAATGAGAAAAAAGAGCTTTGTAGAAACAATTATCTAAGTGTGTTAAATTTTAGTTTAGTAAATCGTTTTTCAAAACGCTACCAGACAGCCCCATGGAGTAAGTTAAGTTTCGTTACTCTTTTTTTTTTTTTTTTTGGTTCACTTCTTATAGTTATTTTCAGTTACAGCGCTTAAACAGAGTATTTATCTTGTTTTCCTGGAAGAAGGCTTTCCCTGGGTCTCACTCTGATTAACAAGTTTGTCTATTATCACTGTCTGATTWACATTAACATTTGCTGTGAAATTCTTTGTAAAAGGGGCAAAATACACTTCTGACTTCTTGAAAATGCTGGAGGAAACAGATGGGAACATTGTAGTCTCTTTGAGATTCGTATATAGTTTTCACATTTTCGTATTCGTTTTCTTATGCATTCTTTTACATCGTGTTCACATGAGCTGTGTTTGCATGTTATGCATGTCAGTAGTGAATATTTCAAGTTGTCTGCTTCCTATTCTTATTGAATTGGTATCTCTTTTTTAATGCTGGGTCAAATTATTGCATGACCTTTTTTTTTTTTTACTTTTTTGCATGAAGGATTTATGTAATGGGGAAAATGAGATCAAGGTGGAGGAACAGGTAATTCTGGAAGCAAAAAATGGGGATTCCAGTCTTATATCAAAAGAAATGGCAGAGGAGGAACAGAAATTGCTGGAAGCCCGGGTTAAGGAAGAGGAGGCCAAGAAACTTGAGGATTCAACAGAATCTCCAAAGCTTAATGACACTCAGTTTACCAAATTGGATGAACTTCTCACTCAAACACAATTGTACTCCGAGTTTTTGCTGGAGAAAATGGATGACATCACCTTTGTATGCGTATATGCTGTATATTTTATGCATTTTGAAGTTAGAACGTGCCTTTTCTTCCCTAATTGAGATTTTTATTTCAACCATTTGCTAGAATGGAGTGGAGGAAGAGAAGAAACCTGTTGAGAGAAGTAGTGGACGTGGTTCGAAGAGGAAAGCTGCTGCACGTTATAATAATGTGACCATTTTGTGCTTTTCATGTCCTAACATTTTGAGGGAAAAATTCTTTTTATGTTGGAAATTTAAAACCTGATGTGATGTGTTTTAGTGGATTATAATCTTAGATATTATTTTGTTAAAGAAATTCTAACCTGGAATGAAAATGTTTCTAGAGGAAGGCAAAAAGGGCTGTTGCAGCTATGCTGACTAGATCAAAAGAAGGCAAGCAAGATGAAGATGTAAATTTGACTGAAGAAGAAAGAATCGAAAAGGAGCAGAGAGAACTTGTACCTCTATTGACTGGTGGCAAATTGAAGTCCTACCAACTCAAAGGTGTCAAATGGTTGATCTCATTATGGCAGAATGGGCTGAATGGAATCCTTGCAGATCAAATGGGGCTTGGAAAGACAATTCAAACCATTGGCTTCCTTGCACATCTAAAAGGGAAGGGGCTGGATGGACCTTACTTAGTAATTGCTCCCCTTTCCACACTTTCAAATTGGATTAATGAAATATCGAGGTACTTTCCTGTGTTCATTTTTTCATAAATGTGGTCTGAATGGAATCTTCTGGGACTATTCAGTGCTTTTTTAAAATTTTTGTAAGACGCCTTATCTTTCTCCATTTTTGTTTGTATGTCTCTGTATATAGATTTGTGCCCACAGTGAGTGGTATTATTTATCATGGTGACAAAAAACAAAGGGAAGAGATACGAAGAAAGTGCATGCCAAGAACAATTGGGCCTAAGTTCCCCATAGTGGTTACTTCTTATGAGATTGCAATGAGTGATGCAAGAAAATTTTTGAGGCATTACAACTGGAAATATCTTGTAGTTGATGAGGTCAGCCAAATTTCAAACCGTACACTTAATTTTCTCTTATAAAATTCAGTTCATGAATTTTGTGAAACTTCATGTTCCTGAAAACATATTTTTCTTGAAGGGGCATAGGTTAAAAAACTCAAAATGCAAACTGCTGAAGGAGTTGAAGCACATAACTGTCGAAAATAAACTGCTTCTAACTGGGACACCACTGCAGAATAATTTGGCAGAGCTTTGGTCATTGTTGAATTTTATTTTACCAGATATTTTCTCATCCAATGAAGAATTTGAGTCATGGTGAGTGTCCTTTTTTTTTTTTTTTCCTTTAGATGGATGCTTATAATCTTCAGAGTTGTTTTTCATCTGTGAACATGGAGGTGAGTTTATATTATTCTGCATGGGGACCTCCTGTTAGTTTCAGAGTTTTGATATCATCTTATCTTGGCCACTGAAGTACTGAAATTTGTTAAATAAGCAACATCACTTAAGTCAAGTAGTAGCATAAATTCAGTATAGAGATTGCAGTTGCAGGGGTCAAATAATTATTGTTACCATATTCAAAATTGATTTGCTCCTGATTATTTGTTTTCAGGTTCGATCTTTCAGGAAAGTGTCATGCCGAAGAAAAAGAGGAAACACAAGAGAATAGAAAGGCCCAGGTTTTTAATTCTTTTGGTAGTTTATTTTCCTAACACTGTATGTTGCATAAGTTTGCCATGTTCAGACACTTGAATCTTGCAGGTGGTAGCAAAACTGCATGCAATCCTGCGGCCATTTCTACTTCGGAGAATGAAATCTGATGTTGAGATAATGCTCCCTCGGAAAAAGGAAATCATAATTTATGCAAGCTTGACTGAGTATCAGAAGAACTTTCAGGACCATTTAGTAAACAAGACATTGGAAACTCATCTCTTAGAGAAGGGATCAGGTGGTTAAGCATTGGTTTTTAATATATGGATGCCATGTTCTTGTTGTTAGAAGTACCAATTATGTTGTATATTTTCTTGGTCTCTCTGTTATCATTTTGTATGTGGCCGGTGGGAGGATGGTTTAATTTTTGGTTGGCAGTTGCATTGAAGTTGCTAAATTACAGGGAATTCACGGCAGGTTTCCTATAGGTGAATGGGTTCTCTAATATATCATAGGTTAAGGATGGGAGCACTTGAACTTATACTAGTGTCGATGTCTTTTTCCCCCTTGGGATTATTTTCTCCATATACAGTATTCATGGTGCGTTGAAATTTGGGGTGTTGGTTGGTCTTGTTTGGTTCGGTTTCTAAGAATTTCATGGAACCAATCGGGTTTATGTTTTGGAAAACAAGAACCAAACCTCTTGTCAAAAAATAAAAACTGAAACAAACTGTTCAACATTAGAGAACCAAACCAATGGTTTGGTAAATTGTAGATGTTAAGAAATACACTTCATAAAGTTCTTAAACTTCACTTAAGATCAATGTTATTGAGGTGCACCCGGGCGCTCGCCTCGGTGTGCCTTTGCGTGCCTCTCGCCCGAGGCCAGGCCAGGCGATCTGCCTTTTTTTTTATTAATTTTTAATGTGTGTGTGTGTGTTTTTTTTTAAAGAACCTTTCTCCCTTGCGAAATACATCAGTCCACAAACCCTAACCATTTTCTCTGCCTCTCGACATTCACCTTCACCACCCTCAATCTCCGGCCATCGCCCACTCTCGTCTCCGACCATCGCCGTCGTGGTTCCTATCTCCGACAAAACTTATTGAATTTGGTTGTTTTATGTATCTTGTTGACATTTACTATGGCACTATTGGTATTTATTTTTTAAACTATGTTTACTATATAAATTTATGCACTATATATATAATTTTTATTTATTTATTAAGGTACGCCTCGCTTCACTCGGGCGTTGTCTTTGTATCGCCTTTTGCCTAAAGGTGCTCAAAGGACTTGTTGCCTTGAGGTGCACCTTGCGCCTCGAAAACACTGCTTAAGATTTGATGAAAATTTATTATACAATATTTTAGGAGTTTTCTTTATTATTTTATATTTCTTGTAAGATTTTACATATTGTATGTTTTTACATATAGGTAACTGGTTTAGTTCAGTTTGGACCTTAACGAAAGAAAAACCCAAATCAAACTGGCTTGGTTTGGTGTGAATGGTCACTTTGGTTTGGTTTTGTACACCCATAGTTGAAATAAATACAAGTGCTCAAACATCCATGGTAAATTATGAGAAGAAAGCCTTGGGTTCAGGTCTCAGGTGCATGCTTGTTCTTGTATCTTATTTAGGCTTTTGCAAAATATGCGTTAAATATTTCTAGTTTAGACTCCTTGTGCATGCTATTGGATCATCCTTTGCTTGCTTTGTCTAGGCTGCTTATGTGATGATTGACTTCATTTAATTCAAGTTACAGACTCCATTTCATTTTGTGTTCTGATTGTGGTAATTCTTTGGGAAAATACAGGACACGGTTTTAAAGGAAAGCTTAATAATTTGATGATCCAGCTTCGGAAAAATTGCAACCATCCTGACCTCTTGGAGTCGGCCTTTGATGATTCTTGTATCTTTCTGTCCTTTAATCTTTCATGGTAAAAGTGTTATAAAATTTCACTCAATCCCCTGTTTTCTCCTGACAGGCATGTATCCTCCTCTAGAACAGATAGTTGAGCAGTGTGGCAAATTTCGATTACTGGATAGATTGTTGACACGGTTATTTGCACGCAAGCATAAAGTACATTGAACTGTAAATCTTGTTCCGTTATTTTTTTCAGTTTGCATAGTTAGCTTAATTGGCTACTTTGCGTTTGTATTAGGTCCTTATCTTCTCGCAATGGACTAAGGTTTTGGATATCATGGAGTACTATTTTAGTGAGAAGGGATTTGAAGTTTGTAGAATAGATGGTGGCGTGAAACTAGATGAAAGAAGAAGACAGGTATGAGCTTGCGCATGAAAATATCACAACAGTTTAAAGCCAGTTGTGCTGTTTGTTGTTGGTCTTGTTTTTCCTTGCTTCCCCGCACCCTCCCTGCATTTTTCACATTAAGGTCCAATATATATGCCCGAACTTTTCAGTATAATGTTAATTTCAGAAATTGTTATACTAAAGAACTATGTTCCATTTATCTATTATTGTGTATAGTTACGTCTACGTGCATATGCACATTTCTTTGGCAAAAATCCTTTGAGAGGTATATCAATAGAAATGAGAATACAAGAGGAGTCGTGAAGAAATTTGATAAAGGGCATGTTTGGGATGATTTTTGAAAGTTTATGTATTTAAGTGAAATAGTATTCCTATAAGTACACTCAGAGTGTCTTCTAGAGTGGTTTTTGTTGAAGTACTGTGATAAGAGCTGTGGCAAGGCAAGCCACAAGTGCACTTCTTATACAGAGTCTCTTCTTGACTATGTGCATGCGCAGGCATTCCACCCGGCTCATGTCCAACTCCAAAAGTCTCATTACTGTCTTGCATTTACTTTCTGCAGTAGGTTCTGTTTTGGGATCTTGAGAAATTTTGAGTTGAGAGTAAATAATTACTTGAATATTACAAAATGGTAGTCTATTTGGTTATTTGTAATCATTAATTGACACAGGCCGTGGTGATATATTACCTTAATTGAATGGATGGTCTGGTTTGATTTCTTGTTTTGAGCTGTATTTCCTTGTTCAGCTAGACCAGAAACTTCTTAGATAATTTCATTGTGAAAGCATCGTGAAGGTGCATCAAGGATCGTGTAATTAACCAATTTAGTTTCTTTGTAGATCGAGGAGTTCAACAATGTTAACAGCAACTACAGGATATTTATTCTAAGCACCCGTGCTGGTGGTCTGGGTATTAACCTTACTTCTGCAGATACTTGTATACTCTATGATAGCGATTGGGTATTTCTCTTCACACAAATTTTTTTTTCCCTCATTTTCTGAATGAAAGTGACTTACTATGTGGCATACTTACTATGTGGCATACGTACACCAGAACCCACAAATGGATTTGCAGGCCATGGATAGGTGTCACAGGATAGGTCAAACAAAGCCTGTGCACGTTTACAGACTTGCGACTGCCCAGTCTGTAGAGGTAGCTAATTTTGTGGTGTGTCCATAGTCATGATGCTATTCATCAGTATTCTATAATCTCGAGGAATTGTCTCAACAGGGCCGCATTCTGAAGAGGGCCTTTAGTAAGTTGAAGCTCGAGCATGTGGTCATTGAGAAGGGACAATTTCACCAGGAACGATCAAAACCCAACTCTGGAGCTGTTGTGGAGGTTAGATAAATGCACTTCAATACATTTTCATTCATTCTGATTCTTATTGCCTACATTTAACTTTCGAATTGTTAAGTCGAGTTTGATGTTTAGATCTGTTGGTTGGTTTTCGCCTTTTCGGGCTATGGTTAACCCAATTAGTTTTCCGAATTCTTGCATTCTCAATACATGCGTTATCTTATAAACTGCTGTCATTATGAACTTCTCCTCTCCTTTTGGCGCTTCCAAGAATCTTCTCTACGAAATTCATTCTTGTGGCTGCAATGAAAACTTCCCATGTCTCTTACCTCATCACGTTCCTTGTCCATATGCCCATTACCCGGGTTTCGTGTAAAAATTTCAGGAAGAGGATCTACTGGCACTACTAAAGGAGGAAGATTCTGCTGAAGATAAGTTGATACAAACGGAAATTAGCGATGCTGATCTAGAGCGTATTTTAGACCGCTCTGATCTGATTATCCCGTCTGCTTCAGACGTTGAGAAATCTAAAATTTCTGATGACTTATACCCGCTTAAAGGGCCTGGTTGGGAGGTGGTGATACCAACTTCAACAGGAGGAGTGCTCTCTACACTCAACTCTTAACTGTTAACAGTAGTTCTCTAGGTGGTGTTGCTGTTTGGGACTCGGGAAAATGTATGTATTTTGGGCTTCTCGTTTGCATGCAAATTTTGGTCTTTTTTGTTCTTGAGCATGCAAAACTAATTAGGGGTAGCATTTTTTTTTTGGGAGATGGGAAGATGCTATTTGTAAAGGCTGTCTTCTGAATCTGATAGTGTAATCCCTCAGAGCACAGTTTCTATGGCGTTTGGCTACAGAAACTTGGATGATCTCTGAATCTTTTGGGACTTGAATTTGAAATGTCGATTCCCTTTTTAGGCCATTTTGTTGTAGTTCTAAGAACACTTGTGCGATGTTAATACTAAGAATTTCTAACACGGAAAATATTTAGAAAATTTGAAAATTTGATTATTGTATTTTTAGTTTTTATCTATTTTGGTTCTTATAATTTTAAATTAGAACATAAATATTTGTATCGAAGTGTTTTGTTATGCATAAATTATTTTGTTAAAATTTTTTTAAATAGGGATTAAGATGGTCATTTTTCTAAACTTTCGAGAACCAAGATAATTTCAAAGTATAGAAACTAGAGTAAATAATAGTTGAAAGTATAGAAAACTAAATAAACAAAAGTAAAATGTAAGAATCAAAATAGTATTAGGTAAAATACATTTTTCAGTCTTTGAGTTTTGAGTTAAATGTTTATTTGGTCCTTTAAATTCAAAAAGTGACACTTTAATCCCTCACGTTTGAGAAATGATTCTAAATGGTCCATAAATCTATTTACAGTTAGTTGACTAACGGAGAAATGACGTGGTATAATTGAGGTGTCCATTTTTATTAGTTTTATATTATTTTGCGTTTAGTTGGCTTTTTTATTATTATTATTTTTATCAGATTCAGAATGTGGTTTCCATCGGAGTGCATTAGGGGTCGATTTGGGAGATGAGTTTTTTTCGGGGTATTTTGTTGGATCTTGATCAAATCGCCCGGGGGTTGGTCAGAAGATAGAGGGCCTTTTGGCGAGAGAGAAGAGGAGGAGGTAATGAAGAAGGCGGTGGAGTTGCCGAGATGGGCGAAAGAGAGGCGGAGGAGGTAGAAGAAAATAATAATAATAATAATAAAAGAAGCCAAACGTATCTTAACCAATTGAGTTAATATTTGTTTAATTACTACTTTCATGTATCATGCTTTTTCAATAAACATTATGATTTATTAACCGATGTGTCAAGTCGTTAGAATACATATATTTTCAAAATATTTAATATTTTAATTTAATGAGTTAGATTATTTATTCATTTAATTAAAAATCTACTCACTTTACAAGTTTACATAATAATTTATTCAAATTTAAAATAGGTCGTTAATTATTAAAAAAATTACTTAAAAGTACATTTTGTTTTGAAAAATACTTAGCTCCTTCATCGTAGGATCAATCTTATCCTTATCACCAATAAATATTTGACAACTAAGAGAGAAATGTAAAAACAAAGATTTTTTATAAAAAATTAATGAATTGTCAATTTTTAATAGTGGCGACTCACCATTAACATTTTCTAAGTTTTATCTTTTCTTTTACCGAATACAAATCAGATCATCCTCAATATTTGTTCCACTCTTCTTTACACCTTCCAAAAACCTCCTCCACTCCTCAAGAAGCATCTACGAAAAGGTTACTTTATGGAGAGGTAAAATTTTATATTCTAATTTTTTGTATGTTTGAAGATTTAGAGATAAATTGTGGAGAAAACTTTAAAATCTTTACTACTTTTATACATTTTGCCCTTTGTAGCTTTCTTCCAATCTTACCTCATTTGTTCTTATTCCCATCAAGTGTTGCTTGCAAATTAAACCATCCTCATGTTGTTATTGTCTACAAAGGACAAAAAATGAAAAAAAAAACTTATTAGAAGCCGTCATGCATATCCAACGAGTTAAAAGTATCAATCACATTGTGGTAGCCTCCTCTAATAATTTTTTCCGGAAGAGGAGTGAGCCGTTTATTATATAATAATAACTTTCTAAAACTTTACGTGAGAAATATTGTAGCTTATATTTTTTATTTTTTAATTTTATTAATCACAAAAGTAGATAATATATGAATTTTATCATATTACTTTTGTAAAAGTCCCCCTTCATAGAATTGACCATTCGGCATAAAAAACAATAACCAAAATAATGGTGGTAGAAATAAAGTAGAAAATGAAACGAAACCTAACAGTAACAGAACAGAACTAATGTTTTTGGGACACACTACAACCACACCAAGAATAAACATAGACCCGTCACCGAACCGACCACCTCATTTATTCTCGAACAAGTTCAATAGATTGCAAATATAGTAGTAAAAGAAAAAATAAATCCAACCTAAACCTACTTACGAAAAAAAAGCTTTAAAATGTCTATCAGCTGTCTCAACAGATCAATGATACAGTCTAATCTATCAGTGATATATGATCTATCACTCTTGATATAGTCTATCAGTATTAATGATAGACGTTCTGTATGATAGAGTAATAGACTATATCAAGAATGATAAACTATATCATTGATTTATATATATATTTATAACTAATACCGTTTATTGATAGATGATATCACTTGATATTAGTCTATCATTATAGATTAATAGATTTATATAGAGTAATAAATATCTATCATCGATAGACTGATAGATATCAATGAGTGATATGCAAGAGTAAAAAGGGAATTACGTAAAAATGTCTAAATAGATGTGCGTTATATTTATAATAAATGCTTTATTTGATGGTAACAAATGATCCTCCATTGAAAATTTTCTGCCGCCAATATTTGTAGCCAATAAATCAACGGTTAAAATTCAAAATTAATATGAATTTGGATAGTTTTTTTTAGTACAACAACGTAGCAATGACAATTAAACCCACGACCTTTTGGTTGAACCTATAATATGTCTTAACGAATTGACATATGCGTAAGTTGGCATGAATTTGTATAGTTTTATTAAATAAGATTTAAAGAGAAATAACTTAATGAAAATCCACCTGTGTAAGCTTTCAATTTTCCCTTATTAACTCACCTACTTGCATTTAATTTATTTGGTATGTTTTAGTTATCACGTTGCACATCATATAGTACGTACAATTACTTACTGTAATCAACATGCCACATAATTAAATACTAATCAAGTTTATTAATGATAGACTATATTACAAATAAACGTTTATCACTGATATAGTATGACATGATCTATTAATAATAGATTATATCCATTTATTAATGACATCGTTGAAAGTTTCTACGAATTATTTTTTATTTAGTTTTCTCACCATAAAAGCTACATTTTCTCGAGATTCATTAAGATTTGCATTGTTACGTTGAAATCTAACGAAATCTTATGAGAAAACGACCAGACAAAATATTACTTTTTATAAATAGGTCAAAGATGCCCACAAAAAAAAAAAAAAAAATCTGTTATTTCTAAGACTGTAGCTGCTGATTGTGCTGCTTTAAATCTTACTTTTATCTCTAAATTCTGATACTTTATCAATTTTCATTTCAAAACTTTTAAATATTTTGTTTGAGTACTTATAGTTTTGGTTTTTTAAAGAGAAAAAGAGAAAAAAAAAAAACTACTACGATCTTAATCATTATTGTTAAAAAAAAAAAAGAACTAGAATAGTTAAAGTAACGTATAAAATTAGAAGACTAACAACTCAGAGAAATTGCGAAAGTAAAATTAAAACATAAGTAATAACAATAGAAATGAACCCAAATGAGGAACAAACAATAACAAATAAAGATCCACAAATTGTTGTCAATTTGAGCATAATTTAACTTGATATATTATCGACTAAAATATTATAAATACGAAATCGTATCCCCTAAAATGAAGATGTTGTTGGAAAAAAAAAAAAACTGTAAACTGTTTGATAAAATTTGGAGAAGACTTGGCATGGGCCCCCTCTCCATAACTGACGAAAAGGCCTTTATGCCGCCCGGCTCATCCTCTCTACACACACACACATTCACGTTTCAGTACCGGCGCTTTCTCCTTTTTCACAATTATACTTTGTTTTTTTTTTTTTAGGGTTTTGTGAATTTATCAATTTAATTTTGTAATTTCGAAAGTAGTTTCGGGTTAGGATTGTGGATCTTGGAACCGCCTAAAGTTCAATAGATAGCTTGACTAGACTCAGGGTTTAACTTTTTCACTTGTCTAGTTTAGTTAAATTGACCGAACATAATTGCTAATCTTTTAATTGAACCCGTCAATCAAAAGAATAAGAAGGTTTAAGGATTAATAAACCATCACTCAACTCAAAAGCTTCAGTTGATATGTCTGGTAAATTTAATCATATCTAACACTCCCCTCACTTGTGGGTTTGGATAATTATACAAAACCCAACAAGTGGAAATCATAATAAATGGGGAGTAAATGACAATGCAGGGGTTCGAAGACAGTATCTACCGCTCTGATACCATAAGAAGGTTTAAGAAATTGAATAAATACTCATGATTTGTTGATTCATCTTAGGAGTATATATATATAGTACAGGGAATACAACTGTTTTACATGATCTTAGAATATACAGGTAAGGGTTATATGATTTGAGGGATACACTCTTGAAAAGTTGTTGAGATACATTTAACAAAGAAGAGTGGGGTGTGAAGGCTACAAATTTTAATTTTTCTCTCATACACTTAATCATGTAAAGTTTTCCAACCACATTGTTCTAGCATTTTTGAACAATTTTAGTGTAGTTACCTATCATTCATTTGATCACAATATATGGCACAGTTGGAGCTCATCATTCATCAAATTATATATTGGACTCATGAGATGGTGTAGGGTACATACATCGCTAGCATAGTGTTACATTTTGTGTCATATTAACACGTTTCGCACAATCTTCGATCAATTGTGATTATTGAACATCTCTCTTGGTAGATCTCACATGGTGTATATAGACATCAAATTCAATGTTTTGTACGTCTTCTCTCGTCAAAGTATTTTCTAGGTAGAGTACACCCTCCTACTTCAACGATTGTCATTGGTGCTAACGTGATTCAAGTCAACCTAGTAAGTGTTATCATTAAAGGGTGTGTTTGGCATATGTCTATTAATATTTGATAATTCTTCTCTTGTAGGTAATATCCACCTACGCTCATATTGGCTTTTTCATAATCATGGTTGATGAATGGTAATGTGCACATCAAGTATATTCTTTTGACTGCATCTATCTAGTTCAACAATATTATTGTCATTATTGATTGGTGTTGATGTGGAGTTGTTGCATAAAACCTCGATGAAGTGTCTTATAGAAAATCATCGTAATACTTCCATACTATGGTCCGTGTGTTTATCCAACTATGACTTGACAAGAGTCAAGATAACAACGTGATTTCTTTTCATAACTTGAAGCAAGCATTCTCTCGAACGTTTTTCTATTGAGACTTAGAAGTAGGACGAGAGAAGCATCAAGTCAACCTAGTTGAAGTGGTTAGTGTAGCAAATATCTCCCTTGCATGTATTCTATTATTCAAAATATCATAGTAATTTTATATATTTACTAAGTCAATATATAAAATTACTCGAATAATTTTTATAATAAATTTTGGATTTTATTCAACTAATTATTGAATAATATTTCAATAATTATTCAATTTCACTCAAGAAAATAATTATGACAAATTAATTGTGATGCTGAATATTTAATTTAAAAATAAATGAATAATTCATTTTCGTTATTTTAAATTAGAGATAAATTTTTTTTAGTACAATATAGGTTGGAGAAATGATTCAAACTCAGGACCTCTTAGTTGGAGGTAGTCAATAGCCACTGAACTATACTCGCTTTGGCAGCATTAAGGTACCAATTTAGTTATTATGAGTTAATATTTCGACAATTATCAAACCACGTTCGTGTACACTTATCATTCAATTAAAAAGATGATTAATTAAATGTCTTTGTTTTTTTCTCTGTTCATGTCACTTTCTATATTTTTAAATTTTTTCTTTTCATCCACATATATATATAATGAATAATATTAGATTAAAAATTGCAGTGACACTAACGTAGACGTTGAATTGACGTGACTAATAATTTTAGCCCCCAAAGCTTTTGCCTTTTGTATAGCTTGTATTTAAATTGTATTTAAATTGTGCAAAACATGTAATAAGGGACACATAATTAAATGAAAAATCTTAAATAGATGTTACATAATATGAAATACAAAGGGGGTTTTACAACAAAGGGAAAACCATCTTATATTTTAATAATTACTGAATGGCTCGTTTAATTTACATTAGCAATGTAGTAGCTTAACAAATGATACCTAGTAGATCAAGAATATTATTAACTTCTTTTTTTTTTAATAATTTCTTTTTAACCTCTCAAATGTCGAGGGTAGGATCGGGTGAGGCGGTGGTCGGGCGAGAGAATTACACGAGAGGGCGGTGGCGAACTCTGATTGGCAGACCTTTAGGGAAGTCAACAAAAGGGTGAGCAAAAGCTTGATCTGAATCCGCCAACTCCCATTGGTAGTTCAAGACCAGATGGTGGATGAAAATGGCCATTTCAAGCTTGGCTAGTTCTGAACCAGTGCACAGCCTTGGTCCTCCGCCAAATGGCATAAAATTATTGGTCGTCATCGTGCTCGAGTTACCCAATGGCAGTTCATTCATCTGTTGCATCCACAGCAAGCAAGATAAAAGATTATAACTTAATTATAGACTATATGAGACGATTATGAAGAAAGGCTAGGTATCTGGTATGGAATGTAGTTAGAGGGTCGTTTTCTCGAAAACTTTTCGTCCATTCATCAGTCGTCCAGACCAAATTTTAATGAAATCTTTGACAAAAACAACATTGGATCAGTGTAATAAATGCTCCAAAGAAGAAAACAAAAGGCAAGAAGGGGACCAATCTATATATATCCTTCCTCAGCTACATAACCCTCATGGAGTTAATAGCAAAAAGGCAACAAAACACCGCATTTTAAAGCACAAGCTGACTCGAATACTCAAATATGTATCAATACAGACAATACAAGTAAAATAATGATAGACATCTAAGTGTCGAGTATTATAGACTAGACATATCATTCTCGAGCATTGGTGAATGCAATCCCGAACACGGGGCGTTGACATCGGGTGAAGCTAGATATGTGTAGAAATGAAGAGAAGAAAGAGGGTATTTCAGAAAGGAAAGGCAAAGGCATGGAGGGAAGGAAATATATGGGGTTGGGGAGGGGACCAAGTTTTGGGCATAAATCCAGTAGAGAAAAAGGCACCGGTGCACGTGCAAGGGAGTGTCCCACCATCCACATGGGGGCTGGGGCACTAATCATCCCAACCCTATAGCCCTCATCATATCTACTTGGCCCCCACTACCTCACTAAATTTTAATATTCCATTTTCTTACCTAAATTACAATTTTATAATAATGTACAATCAAGACGTCAATCCTCCACCTCACTTGTTGTACCAAAAAAAATCAATTAATATGCAATAAAAAACAATTCTAACATAATCATTATTCAACCTTAATAAAATTCATGTAATGTATATTGGTTTACTATTGCTGATAGAAGAATGTAAATAAAAGAATTTGAGGGATCTTGAATAAATTGAATATGTATTTAGGTGCTGAGCAGCTCTACTGTGAAAAAAAAAAGTTTGACAATTAAAAAAGATGAATGCATAATTGTCAAAAAAAATTTAATAGTGAAATAGAAAACATAAAATAAAATAAATAGAAGATACCAAATTATCGATTAGCACTTAAATATTATTCTATTAAACATGGTTGCAGCAGAGTTTTAGAAATTGCTACGACATTCGAAAATTATTGGTTGTACCCACCTACTACTTTGTGGCTTACTCTCTTGTAATCATCTAAATGCAACGTCTCAAAATAAAAATAAAAATAGTGTCATGTATTTAACGGTTCTATCAAAAAATAACCTAAGAACCCTACCATGTCCTCCATTTTAGGGATCACTTGCTTTGTCACATCATGGTCTACACAAAAACATTTTATTTATCATTGTCCCAAATTAATTGTTGGAATAAGAGAGGTCTAAATCCAACTATATATAACCCTTTTTTTTTAAGTTTTTTATTGTTTATTTAGAGGAACCAATTAATCATAGCTCTGTTTCCCTCCATGCATTTGTGAGGCAATAAAATATCTAAAAAAAATACTGTGAAAATAACAATTCAAAAGGTAATTGTAAATCTGAATTAGTATTATTATTATATATTTTTCAAAAAATACGTATTTACAAACATTTATTATGGCGCGCAATGAAATTCTTTGAAATTATTTAAATATACACATGAACAAATTAAATCACATGGTAAGTTTACCTTAAAATTTTAACCTATAGTTTGTACTTAATTTCAACTTATATCTCTCCTGCTATTGACTTAGGTTAAATCTCTAAAAACCTTACTGGTTCATTCTACTATATTCAAAGGCCATATTAAAAAAATTTAACCAAATTATAAGATTCAAATCGGAACTTTTAAAGTCAAAACGAGCATACTTTGGCATATATCTTTAACCAATGAGTTCGATCCCCACTCTCACCATTGGCATATATCTTTAACCAATGAGTTCGATCCCCACTCTCACCATGTTGTATTTAAAAAAAAAAATCGATATTTTTAAAGCCAAAACTATAAAAAAATAAAAAATAAAAAATTGCAACTTTTAAAATTATAGAGATTATTTAACCTCAAAAGAAAGGGAAAAAAAGATTAAAAAAAAAATAGAAGGCAGAGCAGAGTACAGACCTGCCACCTCCATGGATTAAAGTGGTGAGGTTGGTCAAAAACTGAAGGATCCAAATGCGCTGCAGAAATTACTGGAAGCACTTTCCATCCACGTGGAATGAAGTATCCTTTTGATCCAAAGAAAAAATAATAATAAATAAATAAAAAGAGAGAGAGAAAATGAGATTTTCCCGGTCATTTTCCTGCTAGCCAAACAACTTTTTTAACTTTATCATTCTTCTTGCTCTTACCTCTGTAGCGCACATCCTTAAGTGCCTTTCTATGAAGAAATCTCACCACGTTCCCAAGCCGAAGCGTCTCGTTAATGACCTTCACGAAACAAAAATTTCCCACCAAAATTTAATTTCAAGAAACCCCACAGCAGGAAATACTAATAGAGCTTTAAAATTTTTTAGAATCATTACACATTGGGTGAATTCCATCTTCTTGTAATCTTCCCAATCCAATTCCGTCTTCCCCAATCGCTTATTGGCTCTGGCTATATCGAGGTGTTCTTCCTGGATTTAGAACTCCGAGAAATCAGAGAAAAGAAAAAAGAGAAATCCTCGTCGGAAATCTTTTCCGGCGACTCACCGATAACTGCTGGATGGCGGCAGGACAGCCGGGGAGGAAGAAGATGGCCAAAGCTATCGCCACCGACGACGTCTCGTGGCCGGCGAACAGCAAGCTCAGAATCAGGTCGAGGATTTGCTCCGTCGAGAGATTTGAGTGCTTCAATGCCCAGCCGAGCAGATCGTCGTCTTCGAAATCTCCGCCGTCGGCTTCGATTTTCAGCTTCCGTTCCTCCATTTTCCGCTCGATGAACTTCAAGATCGTCGTTCGAGACTACCGACGGGGAAAAAAAACGAAAATCAAATCTCTCTGTAAAAACTCCGAAAAAAAAACTCCTAAAACCGCCATGCAATTGCGAATCAGTAATCCGATTACCTTCAAAGCTCTTCTGTACGGCGTTCCAGGCAGATTCAGCGGCGGAGAAACCACTCCTTTCATGAAAGTCAGGTATTCCTTCTTCAACATCTCCGTCTCCAACTTCCCCGGATCCAAGCTCATGATGTGCTTCGCCATTAAATTGAAAGTGAACTGCAGCAAATTAATCGATTCCTCGGTTTCATCATCGATCAAAAAGGGGGAAAAAAAAGAATCCGAAACTGAATCCGTTATAAACGCACCTTTTTGGCTTCGTCCCGAGCGAAAAACATGGAAGATTCTTTCCAAGAACGGAGCACGAGCAGAGATTGATTCTCGACCTCCTTCAATAGATGGGTCTTGAGCCGGCTCTGGCTCAGGAAGTTGAGCGAAATCATCCTCATGTCTCGGTGCATGTCGCCGACGAGAACGAGCATCGACCACTTCCCGAGGATACCGCCGATGCTCGGCGGGTAACTGCACTCGAACAGCCGCCCTTCATTCTGGAGGATGTAGCGGTTAAGGCCGGCGTCGGCGGACACCACCGTCGGCTCTCCGAACAGATTCGATTTGTAGACTTTGCCGTATCTGCATGTGGAAGATTCTTGAAGTGAGTGAGAGCAGAGGTAGAAACAGAGGAGGTTTAAGGTTTAGTTTGGGGTTTTACCTCTTGATGTGATTCTCCATGAAATCGCCGATGGTGGTGGCGGAATAGGGGCGGAGATAGCCGACAGTTTCGCCGAGGAACGGCCAGCCCATGGTTCCGCGGGGAAGATCGACGCCATTTCTCTGCCTTCTGAGGAGTATTAGGAAGAGGAAGAGGAACAGAGCTAAAACAGAGGGGAGAAAACAGAGTATGAGCTCTGCACGAAACATTTTCCTCTCTTGGTCTTACTTTTTTCCTCTCTCTGATCTCTACAGAAAAATACAGTTGAGGAAATCGAGGAAGACGAAGGGAATTAGAGAAAAAATAAATAAAAAAAAAACCAGTATGATTTCGATTTTGCAAAGTGAAATTTGAGGAAATTTTGTGAAGCCGATGAGCTGCCTTTTATAAGCTTCGCGCATGCAGCTGAAACGTTGTAATGTAATGGATTATTTGCCCAAAAATATTGCCTACAAAAGGATGCACCGTTTAATTACTACTTAGTACAAACTTTAAATAATAATAATAATAAGAATAATAATACTTTACGTGTTAAATTTTTAAAAAATAAAAAATGTCTCTCTCTTCATTGGCCCTCTCTGCATTATTATCCATCAATACTTTAGAGGTGGATAATAAAAATATTGGCACTATTTTACCCTTTTTTGTAAGTTCAAACTTTAAAGATGATTTGGACGGACTTAAAAAAAATTAGACAATTTTTTTTTCTTTTACAATCATATTTTACCTGCATCTCAATTAATTTTCTCTTCTAATATTTGGCCAAAATCAGATAGTATTAAACCTTTCTAAAGTTTAAACATAAATTTAAATGTTAAAAGATTAAATTTGTAATCTGACAAAAATAATAATAATAAATATGCTTATTTTATTAAAAGCAATAAAAATATTTTCATTTAATAAACCAATGAAAAGAAAACATTTGCTGTAAATACTTTTTTCATGTTGACGTGACTCAACTTTGGATTTATTTATTTATTTACTCATATGCCAAAATAATTAGTTAAACTGGAATCCACAATATAAACGACAGACTTCTCTTTTTTCTTTTTCTTTTTTTTTTCTTTTTTCCCTTAAACTGTTAATTCTAAATAATCTAATAATGAAAAATAACTTATCATATTTTAAATATTAATAAATAACTTATCATGTTCTTATACCTTCTTACAAATTGAAAGTTCCTTTTTTTTTAATTATTTTGCTACATTATTTATTCGGTAAATTCATTGTGCCTTTTTTTTTTCCTTTTTTGAGCTCACCTTAATTATTTCATTATTATTACAAATTACTTTTGTGAGATGACACATATAATCATGACGAGACCAAAAATCATGCATGCAGGTTGGTTTGCAACCACGATCAATTAAATTCATAAACCGCGTTTTTTCCTTTTCCAGAAAATAAATCACTTTTTCCATGGATTTTAATTTTACATTTTCAATTTCATTAAATCAAACCCTAAATTTCAATTAATTGATAAGTCAATCTCCTCGTTAGCTTTCTAATTCGTCTTTTCTTCTTCTTTTTTTTTTCTTTTAAATTTCGTGATTATGTTTGTATGAGATTAAATTAAACATAGCATTTTAAGATTAATTGTGTGGTTTAGGTTATAGAATAAGTAGCTTTATCTCTATGCACAAAAAGTCATCAGCTTTATCTCTATACACAAAAAGTCATCGGGTAAAGATTTATTTATAATCAGAAAAAGTTAATCCTAATATTTTGAAGCGACAGGAATACTCTGATTTCTTGTAGTGCTAAAATATCTTCCTAGTTAGTTTGGGTTTGAACATATGTGACGATATATTTTAAAGAAATATAGTAGAAAAAATATAGCGTGAGAGTTTGAATTTTCAATTTATAAGGGAACTTTAACTATTTATCAATTATTTTGATTTGGATTGTTTTGTTGGTTGAACTTTGGTGTGGTTCAGAGTTAGTTGATAGGTTAGAGTTTAATTGAATCTAATTGAAAGGTTTAAAGTTAAAGTTGACTCGTGGAAAATTATGATACGTTTGAGCGTACTTTTTATCTAACAAACACTTTCTATTGAAAAAATCATCGGGTCTGAGATGAACAATGAAAAAAGAAAACACCTAAAGTTTTTTTTTTATAAATCATTTATACACCTATAGTATTGTTGAGCTTTTGGCCTTTTAAGAGTGTATTACAAGTAAATATATATAGCGTGGGAGTTTGAACTTTCATCAAGGTTACAAATTAAGTGTTAGGTATGACATTGTCCGCTTTGGATATAGCCCGCACGGCGTTACGTTTGGTTTCACCCAAAAGATCTCATACCAATTGAGATAATTATCCTCTCTTATATACCCACAATGATCCCCTTCCCTAACCAATGTAGAACTTTGTTTGTAATCACTTTACAGACCCAACATTAAAGTTGACTCTACTATTTAATAAAGTTTAGAGTTTAACTGAATGGATTTGAAAATTTTAAAGTTAAAGTTGTACGTTTACATTTGAGTGTACTTTTTACCTAGCCAACGGGTTACTACTAAAAATCATTGTGTTTGAGATGCAAAAGAAGGAAAAAAAAAGCAATTTTACGGGGGGGAAAAAGTAAACAAAAATATTTATTTATTTATTTATTTTTTTTGAGAAAGCACATATATATAGTGTGTTTTTTAGCATTTTTCATTGTAGTAGTGCTTATAACCAAAACACAAAGCAAACTTCGCAGCTGCTCTCTTATTACTCTGTCTTTTACCCACAAAGAAAAAGGCCAAGATTGTCAATCCACAAGTTAGCAGGCTTTATCTTTCAAATAAAAATTAATTAATTAATGACAAAATCATTATCAATCAACTCAATAATCAATCACGTACAAGTTTCTGGAATATGTCCTAATATTTTTGTACGATATACTTACGATGAATAATTCAATCAAAAAACGAAAAAAGATAGTCTCAATGTCTTTTTCTAAATATATTTAATTTAGGTCATATTGGTCAACATAAAATGGCAAAGGTTGCGAGTATAATAATCTTTCTATTTAAAATAAAAAAAAGGAAAAAAAGTACATAATACCAAAGTGGCACTATATTGCCACTGTTGCTCGTGGATTGCAAATCATTAAAGATAATGAAAAGTGAGAGAAAATCTAAACAAAAATAAGCCTAACATATTACATGTATAATTCAATGGGTCAAAAAATTGGTATTTGAATTGTATTGTCAAAAGGAAAATCTAATGTTTAAATATTATTTTAGTACTTCCAATTTTAATTCATTTTGGTTCATATATTTTTAAAAATGAAAATATCAAAATTCACATCTTTTTAAAAGTACAAACGCGAAAATGAACGTTTTGAAAGGATAATAACTAAAATGAACTAAAATAAATAATGCTGAGACGAAAATAGTATTTAAACTAAAATCCAAATAGAAACTAACTTAAAAGAATTATAAAATATAAATGAATAAATTTTGGTCTAAAGTCTATTATGGCATATGAAATTTCATATTTATTCTATTCCAGCCCCCAAATGTTTAAATATTTTATTGAAAATAACTTTTTTTTTCTTTCATAAAGTTTAGTGGTAAAAAATAACATCTAAATTTTAAATACCGCTGCACTAAAATATCTGAAAATTTAAGAACTAAAATGGAAGCTACTAAATTACAATTTGAATCCAAATTTTTTAAAAAGTCGCAATCAAAAAGTGTATTTTCATGAATTTTACTAACTAATGTTTGAATCACAAATCAAGTTAAATTGCACATGAAGCATGCATACATACATACATATTAAAAGGAAAAATAAAAATAAAAATTTTCATTTGAAGCAAATGCACTTCTCGCATTCGATGTGATCCTATTGTTTAAAAGTTTGAACAATAATACTTGAAAAGAATTATTATTTATGGATATTGTTGGGGTACTTTGGACATTCACATTAATTTGGTGTGTACTATAATCTATAAATAGTTGTAAGGCAAAAAAAAAAAGGTATTATGTTAAATTATTGTATAACGAATAGAACTGTTTTAAGAAATTAAAATAGTTAGAAAATAACACATTTAAAAAATAATAACATTAGAGTGTAGATTTTATCGAGTCCAAAATCATGTATTTTAAACACGATTTTTTTAATTAAGACTTAAACACTATTTTAAACTTGATTAAAAACACATTTAAGAAAGCCATTTTTACACCATATTTGAAGTTCTAAGAATATTTCTTTCTAACAACCTTCATGAATCCTATTTCTCAAACATTTTTTAAATCTCAATCTCATAAAATTCTAAAACAATTTTTTGAAATATCTCTTTTTAAATAACGAACTTCTCAAATATTTTTTTGAAATCATGCACCTAAAAGCTTCACACATTTCTTTAAAAATATAAAACATTTTTAAATTCACAGAAACATTTCAAAATTATTGGACAAACATATATATTTTTTTTCATTTTCAACAGATATGCTAAAATGTACGTGGGTATAATCTCATAATTCTATAATTCTATATAACTAAAAATACCCACATAATTCTATAATTCTATATAACTAAAATATTTTTGAGGATAACCACTAACAAACCTAATAATTATAATAATAATATATAAAACATTTAATAAAACAACCACTAACAAATTTGAGACTAGGTTATACTCTTCTCCAATTTCTGACCTGAATTATCAATCCAACACCAAATTAGTTTAAATTTAATTCCAACACAAATATCACAATATCTTAAAATAAAATATTAGGATTGTTTTCATACTTATATTAAATTTATGCCAACAGAGTAAACATTTCTATTTTGTTGTTAGTCTTCTGTTTCTAAAAATTATACTTGCTTCATCACGATATCAGCTTTAATATATTTTTTAAATTTCCTAAAACATGTTAAAATTATTAGCCAAATATCAAAAAAAAATTAATTTGACTTAGATTTTAGAAATATTTTTTAAAAGTAAACAATAAAATAAAAGAATACATAGATTTAAATAGTAATAGTAAGTGAAAATAGCTATTATAACTTCAATTTAAAAAAATAAAAATTAAACAAAATAGTTATCCAAAACCACATGGCACATCATGTTTTAAGGTATATTACAGGAAAGAAAAAAAAAACCTATTCTATTAGTCAACCGAGTCAGTAAAAATTTGTATATAAAGATATATTTGAAAAATACCATAAAAAATAAAATAATTAAAAAGAAGTCAAGGAATTTATATATACACAACATAAATCAAATTTTCACTCAATGACAATGACCTGAAAAAAAATATTATATTTAAAATAGGTCAACCTAAATCAAAATTAGCATTTCTTTTTTAAAATGAAACATGCGAGATCTTCTGATTTGTTTTATTATTATTATTATTATTATTATTATTATTATTATTATTATAAATTATAGAAAAAGAGGTGTCCATGATTGAACATGAACAGTGCTTTTTCCTATAGGCATTTTTTAAAGTGTTTGTATTAATATTGGAGAAATTAATAGAGGCCGACGTCCCTAATTATTGCAATATTGGTCCCTCTTCCATCACTCCCTCCTCACCTCCACGCCCTTTAATAAAAACCAACCAATCAAATGTAGTTTTAAATTATCTTTTCGTCTTTGTAATTTTATATTTATTTTATTTTAGTTCTTGAATATTAGAAACAGATTAATCTTTGCCGGCTCATAACATTATGAAAAATGTTTCTCTACGGATTGAGTAGCAACAATCAAGAATCTATTGCTGACCAAAGTTTTTGATAAGTAAAAAGAAAGGAATACACAACAAAAAGAGAGAAAAAATTTAGCATTAAATTTTGTTAATAGAGAAGTCTTTTTTAATATATATTTTTCAGTGACGTTATTTATATGTTTAAAGTGCGAAATAACAATGAGAGCGAAAATGATTATATTAGAAGAATAATTAATATGAAAATTTCCATAAATTGTTATCGAGTAAATCTAAAGCAACATGCGTCCAAGCTCCAATTTAAAGGGTTGAGCACACATGGACGACTTGTATGAGAGACTGTCAACGGTCGGGATGCTGACACTCTAGGCTCGAATTGTGATCTACTTTAGAGAATTGCCCCATAACGTCGTCATATCCCCTTTTACAGTGCATGGAAAGAAGAAGAATGTTGGTGCTCCCAATGACCCTTTGGCACAACATTCCACCTTCTGTGTTCGTCTCACAAGTCACAACTCTCTCAATTCTCTCTCCCTCCATATATAAGGAGAAGAAACTTCTAATCAAGGTGAGTTAGAATTTTCCCATACAACTTTTTGTGAGAATTCGACGCACATTCTCAAGTAGACACGCATCCGATATTACTCTGTTTCTTTACTCTATTTGCTTTGTACCTATTTACTTTCATCTTAAGTTCTAACTTAAATATCATAGTATCTTCGACAGAGCACTACACCAATACTAGATTTCTATATGCCGACAACACAAGACGAAGATGTACATGACACCTACATAACACTTGCCAAAAAATCAACATCAAATAACAATAATCAAAGTTCAAAGATACATAAAATCTTTAGATTAAAATAGTAGAAATTTCTTATTCTTTTCTTAAAATTTAAAGCCACACCGACTCTTATAAGAAGCATAAATATCTTAACCAGAAGTTTGATTTGAATAAAAATTCGTAGGAACAAACAACAATGATTGAATGCAACTATGGGTAACAGTGGTGTTATGGACCAAGCCAAGCGAAACCAATGTAATAATACCAATTCCCAATATTGGCATTTTTCTTTTTTTTTTTGCCGCTAATATTGCACACCAAACAAAGCGAATTGGCAATTATAATGTGAGGGGTCCGGGCGCGCGGCCACCGCCAGCCCATACTCATCAGCGTTTACTTCCGCGCGCCGACGCAATGCCAAACCAAACGCCTTTTTAATTAGCATCCAAACTGTTTGACGAAATGCGTCACAGAAAAACGAAGAATCCCTCTCTTTTTTTTTTCCTTCCATTTTCATGTCCACGTGCGTGCATCATTACTCGTCGCGTGTAACCTTGGCCCTGCCACTTGGGTTTTGCTTTTTATGCTTTGTTTTTTCTTTTACCCTTTTCACGCCTTGTACTTTTTATTTTATTTGTGGCCCACCCTGTTTAATTAGTCTCTAAATTCTTAAGATAATATTCAAGAGTAATTTTGTCATGGTTAAAAACATCTCTTTCAAAATTGTTATGTGAGAAGTACTTGTCGAACACTAGTAATTGATCGGGATGCATTTCAAGAATGTAAACAGAGTATCAAAAATACTTCACACCAAATTCAAGAAAATATTGAGGCTAAATAAATAAAGTTGTAAGTCTCATTCTTTTATTCCTAAACTTTGGAGGTTATTCGGCTTTTAAACTAACAAAAGTTCTATTTTAATTCTCATACTTGAAAGGGGAAAAAATAAACATTTTTGTCTTATGAATTTTTAAAATGTCTATTTTAATTTTCAAATTTTTAAAAAGATAATAATTTTGGTTCATACCTTATTGTTCTTTTAACAAATAGATAATGTAATTTTGAGTATGTCTATTAATCGATTGAGGCAAGTGTTAGATACATTGTGATAGAGTAATAACAACCAGTTGAATAATTATTATTATTCTCTTAAAATTTAAGACTAAAATAGATATTTTAATAATTTAGAGATTAAAATAGTCGAAAGATCAAAATGGTATTTGAATAAAAATAATAATAAAGAAAAAAAAAAGTAAAAAGAAGGAAGGGTATTTTTTGTAGCTGGATGAAGATGGAGGGAAAAGGGCAAAAGGGATTGAAGTAATTAAAGGAAGAGAAAGGAGGCGCCCGTGCGGGTGGGCCCAAACTTACAGACACGGAGTACGGCGCGTGGCCCGTGGGGGATGGCGCCAGATTTCGCACCCACACGTGTGGCTTTATCTCA
>NW_019104496.1:2042847-2092336 GCF_001995035.1 Momordica charantia
TAAGTTTGTGGTAAATAATAATAATAATAAAAAAAAAGAGAGAATTTACGTGTGGGAATGAATGGCCATCCCAACCTAACCAACCAACCACCATGCTTTTTGGTCTGCTGTGGTACAACCCCTTTACAGCCCCATTTGATAAGACTCTTCCTCCCAAATCTTGTTGGGTTAAATTATAAGTTCGATCTTTTAACTTTCGAGGATGTTTAAACAATAAATTCTCTATATTTCTATGATATTGTCTATTTTGAGTGTAAGTTTTTATAATTTTATTTTTAAATTTATCTAAAATGTTTCGTACTAATAGAGAGGTATTCATTTACTTATATGTCTAGGATCTTCTCTTTATCCCGTCAATGGGGGACTTTTGCCGCATTCACAACAAAGAGTTTAATAGATCTTTGAATAATAAAAAGATTTTAAACTTTCAATTTTTGTGAACTGGGTCTATAAATTTTCATCGAATTTTAAAAAAAAATATCTAATAGGTTAGTAATCTGTCAGACTCAAAATAGAAAGATTAAGGATGAAAGAATCTAAGCCTAAAAGTTTTACGGATCAATTTTATAATTTAAACTATTCCCTTTTCTATTGTTATTTTTTAAATCTTCATTTTCACCTGATCTTTATTTAGGATTTTTACAAATATTTTTTTTTCGAATGAGGTAGTAAAATATCTAGCTAAATATACAAAATGATTTATAATATTTTAAATAATTCTCAATTTCGGCTTTAATCCTCTGAAATTCTGAAATTTGCTTTTTAGCGTGCTTCAAATTCTCAATTTGTTCATTAACGAAATTCAATCCATCCATAAGTAAAATCTATTTTATTACAAATGGTATATTCACGTGCCAAAATATGTTAGTAAAACAGTGATATAATCGCATCAATTTTTTTTATTAGCAAATTTTATTACATTCTTTGTTTAAGGTAAAATTGAGACTAACAAAAAATTAAAGATAAAATTTAGAATGACCTAAAATATTGTTTAAAAGGGCAATTTGGTACATTTAGCCATAATATCTAGCAAGGATGTTATTACGAACATGTTGGATTAGATTTTCATGTGCCACTAGAGGAACAGAGATTTCCTATCTATTATTTGAAGTCTTTTCATAACCCCTGAAATTATTAAAATATTACATTTAAAAACGATAAAAGACAAAAAATGATTAAATGAATGATTTCTCACAACTGTCATATAAACCATCGCTAATTTTTAATTGAAGCCAAAAAGAAAAAAGAAAAAAAAGGATAAATAATAATATCGTGGATTTAAAAAATATAGTTTATGATTATCATCATTTAATATTTTATAAAATATTATATGTCTTTCACTGTTTTTTAAAGTGTTTAATGATATATGTAGTTTCTCTATAGAATATAAAATTACAAACGAAAGAATCAAAGATTCCAGCCTTGAGCTATAAAAAATTACTCATGCTATAATATGTATATTTTCAAAATAAAACTATCATAAGATGTAATAACAGAAAATTTAGCATTCATTTTTAATGGTATAAATTAAGGTTTAATTTTAGTTGGTGATTTCAACAAAACCCAATTTCGTTAAAGGAATTTTGAAAATAAATTAGAATTTCAATAAACAATCTTCTGGATAAAAATTTCAAAATACTTTTTATTAGTCACCACAAATCATCTATAAATATGTAATTTTTAGAACGGTTTTTTACCTATTGCAATATATTTCCACCCCATTTCTGTTTATTAGAAACGACTACATTCATAACTTAGTAATTTATCTCATATTAAGAAGATAATTGTTTGTTATTCTTTAGCATCGTGGTGAGAATTAAAAATTAAAGTAACAACATGTGAGGGTCGGGATTCGAATTCATGACATTTTAGTCCAAGATAAGAGTGTTAACCAATTACGTTCTATTCTAGTTAGACAAAATTAAAGTGTAATCATGCATTAAAAATGTATACCATCACAACAAGCATTTTAATCCTTTTTCATTTACTAAGGTTTGTAGGTTTTTTTTTCGGAAATAAACTAAGGTTTGTAGAGTTAAGAACCTTAGTACGTCCAATATCATGTCTTTTTAATGTGAATTTATAATTTTATAACTGTAAAAAATTCAAGGATAGGACTAATTTATAAAGTTGGGATTAAATTAAGAACGAATCAAGATGAGAATGAACCCCGTCTTATTCTAAAAAAAAATTAATGAGAAAAGACACGTAATTCTATGGTCGTGCTTCGTGTGTATTTTTTGAATATAAATTCTACATTTTTTCTCTTGATATCAATTTTTCTACAGAACTCGGCGAGAAAATCTATCATGACACAAAAAATAATTTATGATAGAAAATAATACCTCTTCATATCTAACTCTCTTCCATGTTATTTTTGCTAGGTCAAACACGAGATTGGAACATATAGAAATTGTTATTGAGATTTTTTAAAAAAAAAAAAATAGTACAAACACATTTTTTACCGTTTAGCCAAATTTAGGTTTTGTTTTTATTTTTCACACAAATTATACTCAAACCATCTCTACAGATTCCCTTTTATTTTTTCATAAAATACCAGGAAAAGTTATGCTTAAAATCGTACTGGCTATAATTCATGTTTGGGTTTTCTTATTAACTCTCTGTCAAACATGCTAGCAAAATACTCTTTCTTGGAATGGATGCAAACTATGTCTAGCAAAGTAACGCATTAAAATAGGGTAAAAATGTCTTAACCATTAAACTCTACCCGTATTAGGTACCATCATTAGCTAATCTGAACATAGTTCAACTGGTTAATACGTCAATCTTCGACTAAAAAGTTGTACGTTCGAATCTCCACCTTATATGTTGTACTAAAAAAACAAGGCATCATCATTGAATTTCTTAACATATACTCCTATCCCGACCAAATTAGGTTGCTTTATCATCTAAAAAATTTATTGTGTTGAGAATATTGAGGCAAAAGAGATGTTGTAGAGTCTGAAATATATTATGAGTTCTGAACGTCTTGGAACGGTTATAGAGAATCATGACACTAGTTTGAAGCATAATTTCAAGAACTGGACGACCACAACACCAAGTCAACAAGGAGAAGGAAAACAATTTTTTTTTTTCATAGCGCTGTGGTGCTACCACGATTTTTTTCCAAAAATTTCTTTTGTTACATTGAGTCGGTGGCACAATATGTAAAAGGGAAAAGTTGGTCTTCTTACTAGCAGTGAAGTTTTAGTTTGCCCAGGAAAAAAAAAGTGTGTGAAAGTATAATTATTGAAAGTTCAAGAGAGCTTTATACTCTGTAGATTGATTCCATTCTTGAACGGTTGCAAACTCTTGTACTATTTATTTTTGACATTCTAGTGGAGTCTATTGGAAGGGTAGTAGAGAATATAACTTGGTGTCGATATCTCTTCCCTTATATTGATTTATTATCTATCTTAGAAGTTTTTATATTTTCTTTCAAGGTGTGTGTCCCAATTGATTTAATTATGTTACAATCAAAACCAGATCTAATCCGGGATTGAATAATATATATTGGTATGAATTTGTGATTGGTAGTACATAATTGTGTATCAAATGTATCTTCAAACAAAATTTTAGTTTCTTTAACTTCGAGTTATACAAGTCAAAATCGTGACCCGAAATGGATACAAATCAAACTACCCATTATTAAAGCACTTTCCTTTCAACCTAAACTAGGCTCGATTAATTGACTAAAACAAAAGAGAACGTTCCAATTCATAGCAAACAGAAAAACAGAGAAAAGAAAAGAAGATCAGAAAGCCCCAAGACCAAACGCTGTGCCCTGCGAGTCGTCTTCAACCTGCAGCAGCAGCCGTGTGGCTCTTCTTTTGATAACACACAAAACGCCAAAAACCCCATAACCCGACACCTTTCTCCGCACGACCGCTCTCTCTTTTTCCTCTTCACAATCAAACGTCGACACAGAATTAACTGCCACGCCGTGCCCACAACCTGTTCGACAAAATGCGTGAACCAAACCAAGACCAGATCCCACAATCATTGCCTCACGCTTGGATTTAGACGTGGCCAACGCTTCCTCCAAACAACCCTTTATCAGTACGCTGTCGCAATCTTTGACCAGTCCACACAGCCCTCTCTGGTGTGAGTTAAGAAATATGCATGAGGACTGAGGAGATTCATCATTAATGGCCGAATCAGAGGCCCACTACTCAAAAACTCTTAATCAAAAACTCTTTCAATCAGACAAATCTACTACAGGGCTTCCTTATTAAATTTTTCAACCTGTCTTTTGTGATTGATTCAATGATGTTGCTGTATTAGTTTGTATATCATTTGCATATTCGTCTCTCCCTCTCTCTTAATCAATTGAGGCTTTATTTGAATCGTCTACTATATTTGTAAGTTGTATTTTTATATTTATTTCAGTCAGATGTTTACACTTTTAAATGTTTTGTTTTGTTTTTTAAACTTTACAACGAAAATTTAAGTAGGATGAGAAATTTGAAATCGACCGACTACATATGCGACATCTATTAATCGATTGAAATTTGAATATACCATATTTCTATTAGATAAATTATTCAAAAACTAATTGAAAAGACTAAAATTGTTTTTTAAGCAATGTCTGAGGATTGAAACGTAATATTTGAAAGTTTGGGATTAAAATAGAATTTTAAAATTATGTTGTGTTATTTTCCATCATCATTCAAAGTGCATTAAGTTGTTTTTGTTATTTGTTTTAATTAAAATTTATTTTTGATAAGAATTAGCGTCATTTATAATGGTACTTAATAATGACATTATCAATTTATTATATAGGATTCTATTCAAATCATATTCTTGTTAAAATGTCAATTCTTTTGAGGGATTAATTTTACTATTATACAACTTGGTTCCTTTCTCTTTCATGCATAGTCTCCCCTTAGATCTTATAGTCTAATCATAAAATAGAAAATAATTAAATGAAAAGACGACTAATTTAAATCTGGTGAAAATTGAAGGATTCTTCGAGATACTACCTCTACATGATTCTAAACCAAAATAATTGAGGTTTGGCCAATAATCAAACTCAAAAAAATTGCAATAATGAATTATTTAAGGATGCATAATTACCTTTTTTCATGTGAGTGGATGGCAAGAAGTATTCGAAAAAGGAAGAGTACTAATGATACATAATTATAAATGAGCATAGGTAGAAGAAATCCAGAGAAGTAGAGCATAATGCAGAGTCAGAGATGAACTAGTAGAAATTCTAGTGTTCTTTTTTCTTTCTTGCAACTTCAATATAGAGCTAGCATCTGCGAGATTGATTTTTTACAAGGGAAAAAGTAGTGTTATTATTTTGGCGTAAATGAACTTGTATGTGTCATTATGTGGTTTATAGTCCCTATAGTTTGATCGAAATTTCTAAAACATCCCTACAACGACCTTTTGATATGTTTTATTTCGAAACGGGACAAAAAGAAAAGAGATAGGTGTTGGGGATTAAGATTTGTGAGGATGAGCGTGAATACTCACTATTTTCCTCTTTACCTAAAAATTGAGCAGATTTTTTTTTTCTAATCCAACTCAAACTTTAATTCAATCAACCAAATTTAACTTCATACATATATACCTCATACTAAATGTCAACTCATCCATTTTCTCTTTCACACGCTCAAAGAAATGTGTCATATCAGAAAACTATTAACATTTATTAGTGACTAGTAATTTAGATATTTTAAGATTAATTAAAATAAAAATTATAATTAGACTTTTAAAACTTTAGAAGCTAAATTAAAGCCAAACTTTAACCAATAGAGACTAATTTAGTAATTTATCCTATTTTTTATCACCAAAAGTCAGAGGTTCAATATTGTAAGTTCCTATCATCCACTCTTTCCAATTTGATTTTTTTTTCCTCTTTACTTTCTTTCTTTCATCTCTAAGAAAAAAATTCAAAACTAAACAAAAAAAAATCATCATTTTTATTTTTCTCCAATTTCAATAATTATAAAGATGGTGCTGGACCCTCAACCATAGTGATGACAATATGTATCTTATTCAAATAGTTATATTTGAATGGACAATCATCGCTCCTGTTACAAAAACGTATGGTTGTTTTTTTCTATTTTGATTTTCTTAAATAAAAAATTTTACAAAAGAGAAAAGAGAAAATGAGAGTATAGATTAATGGTGGGGAAGAAGTGTTTAAAATTGATTAGAGCAAATTGGCTTGCTTTGCTGCTGCTTCCGGCGATATCGATATGGTATATGAAATGGAATAAAAGGGACCCCATTTAATTTCCATTTCTCCAATGCCCAATGTTTAACATAATCTGTTTTCCTAATTTAAAAAATCTCTTTCTGATGTTATGGTAAGTGGGAACTCAACATTTTGCCCAAACTTTGGCCTTTTAGTCTAATATCATAATTACATGGACATTAGAGACTGATTATAGTTTTGTATTACATTTTTTTTAATATAACATGTGGGTGGGAATTCGAACTATTAACTTTAAAGTTGGATACATGTACATTAACGGACTGAGCTATGTTCTGGTTGACAATTTTGTGTTACTTAATTGCATGAGTTAATGACCAAGGTAGTTAATTTATTTTAAATATAATGTCAATTTATAAGAGCTGAAAATTTGACGCTATGGTCTTTAATACAGAGACAAACATATATATATAGTATAACAATTGTGGAGATTGGGAATTAAACCTTCATTATGGAAGGAAGGAGTTAGATATCTTAATTGGCAATGTGGGAGGACTCGAACTCATGACTTCCTGATCTGACATATACCTTAACTACTGATTTATGCGCCAAACCGAGTATAGCTCCAAGTGGTTAAGAAATCAACATGCAAATGCCATGCATTCAATTTTCTTATTAATAATGTTTTTGTATTTTGGTTGTTGGGTTTTGCTTTGGGCTCTTTGACTTATTTGGGCCTTTTACTAAGTTTCAGACTTTGAAGCCTAATTAGTGGGCTGTATTCTCTTGTTGATAACTTTGAAGGTTGATAAATTTTCATATATTTTGGTAATATTCAAGGTTTTATTTTAACTTTTTTGATATATAATCATTTAGAGAATCTTTTAAATCCTAATATATATATATATATAAAATGTGTTTAATCTAAGACTAATTGGGGCCAATTATCCTCGTCCTTCCTTCCTTGCTACGGCTCTAACTAGGAGATCTATTTTTTGAGAAGACAACGAAAAGCTGTCTTTGATGTTGAGCTAATTTAACTAAGAAGAGGAGTAATATTGTTTCATGCCACCTTTCAAAACAAGACATGTTATTATTACCACAAGAATGTTTTTTAGTACAATATGTGAGGTAGGAGATCAAACTCACAACTTATTGATTGAAGATATATGCCAATTATCGCTGAGCTATGTTCGATTTGGCATTACCACAAGAATGTTAATGATGAAAAGAACTTTCTGAGTGTTACAACAAGTTGGTTCGATAACATTGAAAAGACAATGTGATTCATTATAATAGAAGATAAATTTATCAAATTTGAAGTCTGATAACTTGGAAAAAAAAAAGAAAAAAAAAGTCAAACCATGCTTAAGTGGTTAGAGCACTATCTTTGACAAAAAGGTCATGAATTCGAACCCTACCCTACCCCCACAATGTTGTACTAAAAAAACTTGGAAAAAAAAGCAAAAATCTTTTTCATCCTGACTCTTTTACTCAATGAAATTGAAAATATTAAAGTTAAAAATCATCTCATCCCACCAAGTTTTCGGTGATAAAAGTTAACATTTTCATTAAAACAAAAAAATGTTAAAAAAAACTTTCAAATTTAAAGATTTTTTTATTAAAACGAGAAATATTTTTTTATAGTCCTGATAAAAAAACATTTGAAAAAGTAACGACAAATGTCTTTTTCTTTAAAATATTAGATTCGAATAACATGGTGAGATGTTGAAACAAATTAGAAATATCATATTTTTATTTTTTTAGAGAGTTCAAACTTTATGAAATTTGAAATTATAGTGTATTTACTCGCAGGGATGAAACTTAAAATAACGAATTGAAAAACGCGAGTTTAATATCGATGGAATTACATGTTCTAAAGGTAATTATTGAAACAACACTAATTTAGTTCAAAATATATTTATAAAAATACCCTGATTTTTTCATTAATTATTTTTTAAATACACCCCACGGGCACGCGGTGGATTAAAGACCCACGTGAGTCCGTGACCGGCAAATAAAAATGCTTACGTGAACTAATTTGCACCATTAGCTGCTTCACGTCCCTGCCGTTCACCTTTTTCTCCGCGACCGCCATTAGGACAAAGCCACGTAGCCCCAACTTCCCTGCAACGCGTTAATATGGAATTTACCAGTCATTATTATTATTTATTTTAAACTTTGTTTGTTTTCACCAGAGGGTAACGATATGGGCACTCTATTTTTCGGGTTCCGCAGACTGAAGGCTTTATCATCGATGAAACTTTACTCAAATATAAATTTCCATTTTTACCTTTATTTGTCTATATTTAGTATTTTAATTTTTAACTTATCTAAATTACTTTTTACAATATGCCGGTAGATTCAAACTCGATATATTACTACTAAACTAGATTCATGTTGATTTGTCTAAATTATTTTTTAACTTTACGTACATACGTGTATTATTTTATTAAATATTTATTTGTCAAATATTTGTTACAACTAGATTGGTAAATTAAATTATTTAAATAATTTTAGTAAAAAAAATACGTGATTCAAAATAAACTATTGGTAATAATTACAAACACAGATAACAGAAAAATATTTAAATATTTAAAATTTTCTTTTATTATGTAAGTTCATCTGTTGACTTTTCTTTTTTCCTACCAAATCTAAAATTTAGACAGGGAACTCATAGTTCAAAAGACAATTCCATTGGCCTGTGGAAAATAAAAAACTAATATATATTATTCCCATTAACCTTTATCCACATTTATGTCTTAATATTCTATTTTATTTTCTGAAAGGAATAATAAATTATTTAATTTCGGGCTTACGGAGGCATTATTATTGAGTTAGCGCAGTCAGTTCTCTCACATTCGCCTCCACCTGGGATTCGTTCCGTAGAAAGACAAACAAACCCCAACACAACCCCCATTTACGGCCACCGGCGAGCTTCAAGAGGAGCAGAACCGCCGTCTTTTCTTCCCTTCCATTCATTCTTACACACAGATTCTTCAGAGGATTGGACAGAGGTGGTGAAGCAAGATGTGGCGCTGTGTTTCTCGTGTTTCTTCTTCGTTTTCCAGGAAATCGTCCCCCAATGATCACCTCAGATCTCACATTTCCAGATTCTTCTCCGTCGATTCGGTATGAATTTCTCTCCTATGTTTTGATTACTGAATCTGAGCTCCGACGCTCGTCTGGATCTTTATTGCTATTATGATTTTTTTTTCTTCTCGCGGTTTCTCGTCTTCCTTTTATCTCTGTTGGTGGCATCTGGCGTGGATGAACAGAGTGTACTTTTGCTTTTTATATTTCTCTCTCTCTCTCTCTCTCTCTCTTATTTTTATGCCGCCGTCCTGGATTGTTAGTGTGCTGTGCTTTTCAATAGTGTGTTGATTTGGGTAATTGCGTGCACGAGAGTATGAAATGTAACTGTTTAGCATTGAATCATTGATTGTACTGATCGCAGCTAGCTCTCTCAAATTTCTTCTCTACAGCGCCAGTATTTGTGTGATGGTGGCTGCTGATTGATTTAATTAAATATAAAATTCTTTCCTCTCTGGCTCATGGCAGACGGCAGGTCGCTCTTCCTACACTGTGGTTGATCACACATACGATGCGGTTGTTGTAGGAGCCGGCGGTGCGGGACTTAGAGCAGCTATAGGATTGTCAGAGCATGGATTTAATACTGCTTGTATTACTAAGCTTTTCCCAACTCGTTCACACACGGTTGCAGCTCAGGTACTGAGAATTTGGACTTATGGTAATGCTGTCCGTTATGTCTATCACAAGTTGGTAACGCACTGTGTGAGGCAATGTTCTTATTTTTCCCAGTTTAGGTTGAAGCGTCTTATTTCTGAGTCTTGGGGAGTTTTCTTAAACTCTGGTGTTGCGCTATATGTCGATCCTTTTTGGTTTTCTACTACAGGAAAATTTAAAAATTTTGTCATCTAAACTCGACTGTTACATTTTTTACCTAGTTGAGGTGATTGCTTCTTTTGATGATGCCCATAACCCTGACCCTTGTCCCGATCCCTCCAAAATCCTTGATGATGCCCCACCGGCTCAACTCCATGCTATTAACCAACAGGAGTTCACTTCCTCCCATCTTCCATCCGATTTTGGGTGCCAGCCTTGCAGTCCTCCCCACATCTGAACCCCTCCTCTCCAACCATGTCGAATCTTTGGACTTGGCCGATGGTGGTGAACCTTTGCATCTTCTCCATTGGCACAAAAAAGAGGAAATGCAAAACTGCACAGAGGTACTAAAGAGCTAATTAACCTCTCAGTCCACCACGAAAAGATGAAGACAGTTGCTGCCATATGGGGCTGATAGTCGCTTTATGATATTCCCCTGTATGAATGTAAGAGGGCTAAGATCCTGGATGAAAAGATCTTTAGTCAAAGGCTTATTTTTAAACCGCCTCAAATTTTTAATGATATTCCTCCCTTGGAATGTAAGAGAGCTAGATTTTCATGCATCTAGATGGTCCTCTGCAGACATTTCATGGTAAGCCTATTACAAAAAAAATGCATCTCTTCAAACTATCTTCGAACTATCATGGGGTACTTAGAGGGAATGAGTTCAAACCATGGTGGCCACCTACCTAGGATTTACTATCCTTCAAGTTTTCTTGGCAGTCAAATGTAGTACAGTTAGGTTATCCCATGAGATTAGTAGAGGTGTGCACAAGCTGTTCCGGATGCTCACAAATACCAAAAAAAAAAAATGAAAGCATCTCTTCAATAAGCTAAGTAGTGGTTTTGCTCCTAGTGATGATATGCCCCTTAGCAACGATCATTTTACTAGGACATATTTTTGGGATCATCCTTCCTCCTCTCTCATTGGCTTGAGAGAGATTTGGATAGCTTAAGAGTTACCTCAGATCATTTTCTAGTCTTGCTTGGTTTCAATGAGATTAAAATCATAATGGATGGAGTATTTCCCCCATTCAAATTTGGGAACGTAGCTCCTTCATCATAATTCCTGCATCCAATCGAAAATTAGTGGAAAAACACCCCTTTGTAATGCTGGCTTGGCTATTGCCTTCGTCATGAACTTGAAAGGTCTTAAAGATGAGCTGGGATCCTTGAAAAAAGGCTGGACTATTTTCTCCCTCAAAACAGTTTACGGATACAGTAATTTGTTACTCCAAAAGACTTATTTCATCTTTGAACAGTACAAAGGTCAGCTGGAACTTCCATAAAAGAACATCTGATTTCCATCTCACCTGAGGAAAATTTTTTGGTGCCAAAAATGCAAATCCAATTGGCTTTTAAAAGGGATGGGAAAATACTCGTTACTCTGCTGCCTTGAGGAGGACAAAAAACTCAACTTCTTAAGGAGGACAAAAAAC
The DNA here is from genome assembly GCF_001995035.1 of Momordica charantia. Next base: position 2,054,359 of record NW_019104496.1, read on the forward strand.
TAAATTCTCAAGATTTGCTCTAGTGAAGGAAAAGTTCTCCCTATTCAGATATTGAAGGAGAATTCTTGAGCTTTTACAAATTTCTTTTCCCCAAGAAAGAGGAAAATGATAATGATAACGAAGAAGAGGAAAATGAATTCTTTATTTCATTTCCCACTGAGGGGGCTTTTAGAATCTTTTCTTGTTCATCATCAAATTAAGCGCTAAGTATTTATTATGCACAAGCGGCTGTTTTTACACATCATACATTACAGGCTTTCATAAACCTGATATCTACCGGTCCACATCATCAGCATTGGCTACTGTGTTTTTATTTATCTTCATTTTCATACATTTTTTTCTTTTCTGTTGACGTATGCATGTCGATAATATTCACATGTTTGCTTTCTTCTGTCATTATGTGAATTAAATATTATTTGACTTGGACATGTTACATATATTAATGTGAGGTTGGATTGGTTTATAGGGAGGTATAAATGCTGCACTGGGAAACATGACTGAGGATGATTGGAGGTGGCACATGTATGACACTGTCAAGGGGAGTGATTGGTTAGGTATATATTTAGAATTTTTGATGAATCGAAAATGTTTTCATGCAATGTGATGCTGACGTTATCATTAGAAACAAACACACAAAAACAAATCAGAAAGTCTTGTGGCCTTTTAGTCTTCCAATACAAAGCTAGTAACAAGATTTGCATATATGGTGCTCCTTAAGTTGTGCATATTTGATGTTCCTAAATGATTCAGGACTTGTAGGGGCACAAAACAAATATCTATTTTATATTGAAATTTTACACTGTCACAATATTTGTGCATTCAAATCGTTGACCTATTTGGGTTTTCTGTACTATAGGTGATCAGGATGCCATTCAATACATGTGTAGGGAAGCACCCAAAGCAGTGATTGAGCTTGAGAATTATGGACTTCCATTCTCTCGTACCGAAGATGGAAAAATATATCAACGTGCATTTGGTGGTCAGAGCCTTGACTTTGGAAAGGGTAACTATTCATATGATATGTTTTCGCTGGCATGTTGTTCTCTCCTTTTAACATTGAGGCTTTCTTGTCTTCAATGAATTACTTTTAATGTTGTCGTCTTTGTAGGTGGACAAGCATATCGCTGTGCATGTGCTGCTGACCGAACAGGGCATGCCTTATTGCATACTCTCTATGGCCAGGCTATGAAGCATAACACACAATTTTTTGTGGAATATTTTGCTTTGGATCTATTAATGAACAGTGATGGTATATAAACTCCACTTTTCTTGAACTTGACGAAATATGATTAGCTTTCCACTCATTGTTTGATGGTTGGAGTAAGAAGTATTTACCCATGAATTAGGTCAATAGGATTTGATGCACTCTGTTTTTCCTCACCATATGATTCATAGGTTCTCTCTGAATATCAGATCCATTTTAGATTATGGTTAGATTGGTTACTATTGTGATATTGGTATTCCAGGTAGCTGCCAGGGAGTGATAGCATTAAATATGGAGGATGGTACACTACATCGGTTCCGTGCTGCATCAACCATATTGGCTACAGGGGTACTGCATGCCATGATGATTATTATCACGTTTGCATGAACTGATTAATTATGTAAATTTAACTCCATCTCTAATGCTCTCTGAAGGGTTATGGCAGAGCATATTTCTCTGCAACCTCTGCTCATACATGCACTGGAGATGGAAATGCCATGGTTGCACGTGCTGGGCTTCCACTTGAGGTTTCTTTTCTTCTTTTCTGATATTGTGGAACAGTGGAAGGTTTCTGATAGTTTTTCAATCCTTTTTTTTAACTCTTCTTTCACTTGCTCGCCCAGGATTTGGAGTTTGTGCAGTTTCATCCAACGGGAATTTATGGTGCTGGGTGCCTTATTACTGAAGGTCTGAACCCCACAAGTTTAAATAATAAACTTTATTGTTTGTTATTCTCTCTCGCTCTCTATGTGGACTTGATATTAATTTTAAGTGCAATTCTTTTATTCTGTAAAATTTAGGATCTCGTGGTGAAGGTGGCATTCTTAGGAACAGTGAAGGTGAGCGCTTTATGGAACGGTATGCCCCAACAGCAAAGGATCTTGCATCAAGGGACGTTGTCTCAAGATCCATGACTATGGAAATTCGGGAGGGTCGTGGTGTAGGTATGAAGCTCTTTGCCCATCTGGAATTAAATAAATCCATCCATATAGTTTCTCATCAGAACAAAGGAATACTGTTCTGGAGAAATATATATATATATATATATGTGGTTCTTTTTCCTGATTTAAATTGGAAGCTACCTACTGTTTGTGAGAGCAGAAAAATATTGCAGCAGGAGAATATACATATGAAATTCTTTTTATATCCGTGCAAGTGTTCCATTGGACACTAATGTTTTAACTCTCGGTCTCATCTTTTTTAGTATTGGTTACTGAATTGATAGCTCTTAACAGGACCCCTGAAGGACCACATCTATCTCCACTTGAATCACTTACCCCCAGATGTACTGAAGGAGAGACTTCCTGGTATCTCTGAAACTGCTGCCATTTTTGCTGGTGTTGATGTTACCAAAGAGCCCATTCCAGTCTTACCTACTGTGCATTATAATATGGGTGGAGTTCCCACGAATCATCATGGGGAGGTATGCATGAAAATGTAACCCTAAACCCTAGATATTACAGAATTCAAGCGATCTATTAAATAATTACAGCTAGCTCTAACCAGTGTGTTACTGTTAGTTTTAGACTAAACAGTGTATGCAGAGAAGACTACTAAGAATTGCTCTTGATGAATGAGTCATTTAGAAATACTAAATACTTGATGAGTGAAAATTCTTGAATTGGTAGTTGAAAGAAAAAGAAAAAAAAATAGTTCAGGAAGGGCCCCCCTCTGATGGCTCTGTAGAATTCTGAATGTGCTCTTTTTTTCTTCCTGCTCTATCTTCATGTGTAGTTTTGTTGTTAATCAGGTAGTTACAATCAAGGGCAATGATCCGGATGCTGTAGTTCCAGGATTGATGGCTGCTGGGGAGGCAGCTTGTGCCTCGGTTCATGGTGCCAATAGGCTTGGTGCAAATTCGCTCTTGGACATTGTTGTATTTGGACGAGCTTGTGCAAATAGGGTAGCAGAGATCGGTAGACCAGGCAAGATTCTTAATTTCTTTTGACTGGAAATTGAATGATGAACCCCCACCCTAATCCCACCAATAACGTTAAATTATAAGAAAAAGAATTCAATAACGTTAAATTATAACATCTGGGTAATCTGCAGGTGCAAGCCAGAAGCCTTTGGAAAAAGATGCTGGTGAGAAGACAATTGCATGGCTAGACAAATTAAGGAACTCAAATGGCTCACTTCCCACCTCAAAGATTAGGTTAAACATGCAACGAGTTATGCAAACCAATGCTGCTGTTTTCCGTACACAGGAGACATTGGAGGAAGGTAGCCAAACTGAAAAGAGAGAGATTTAGTTTACATGTTCTATACTGCCTGGAACTCTGCCACAAATTCTTCACTTTTTTAACTGTCTTCTGCTTCTGTAGGCTGTAAATTAATTGACAAGGCATGGGAGAGTTTTCATGACGTGAAGGTCAAAGACAGGAATTTAATATGGTATAACATCATGGTGTTTTTCCTTCTTTTAACTATTATTTTACTTTGAAGTTGAATACTGAATTCTCTGAAGGAGTGATTTAAGGTCTTTATTTGTCGAACAGGAACTCTGATTTGGTAGAGACAATTGAATTGGAAAATCTTTTGATAAATGCCTGTATTACCATGCATTCTGCTGAAGCCAGGAAGGAGAGCAGAGGAGCACATGCTCGTGAAGATTTTACAGTTAGTTTTATTTCTTTATATTAACTATAACAGTTTCCTATTAACTTCGATGTCTTAACTTTGCATACTCTGGTTATGCAGAAAAGAGACGATGAGAACTGGATGAAGCACACATTGGGGTAACTCTCATGTCTAGCACTTCATAAGAATAAGATTATCCCATTTTTAGTTATTAAAACGCTTCTTATCTCAACTGGATTAACTGAAATAAATCTTTACTTCTACTAGTTTGCCATCAACTAACATTCGCTGTATGTTTGATAATTTATCAAATTTGCAGATTCTGGGAGAATGAGAAGGTCAGATTGGACTATAGGCCAGTACACATGAACACATTGGACGACGAGGTCGAATCATTCCCTCCCAAGGCTCGTGTATACTGAGGATCTCATCATCAATGATTCTGGTGGTTTATTTTACAATAATAGATGGAAGAAGACTGCAATAAATCACTGTAGGTAAGCCATGTGGACATTTATCTTATGTTTGGTAGTATCTGCAATTTAGGCAGGTCGTTTTTATGCTTACAAGTAAATTATCCACTTGAGCTCAAGCACAAATCCGATCTGCAGGCCAAAGATGCCCTGCTTTTTAGCTTTTTCTGTTTTCTTGTTTGGCATGGCCTACCACATGATATCACTGATTTTGAAACATGGTGGCTTTTATGAGCTACAAACACGCATCATATTCAAGTAGGAGATTTCACATTTTTATACTCAATAAATTGTTTGGGTGTGAACTTCTCTGAGTTTCTCCACGTCTAGTTGATTCTTCAGCTTTTTCATAAAATGGTGACTGCATAGCTCCAAATATACCAACGAGATCTCAGTTGGTTTGGAAGTATCAATCGATCCGAGCCCCAAATCATCGTTCCTAGTCACAAGTAGTACCTCGACAAAAATGTCAAACACACCAATTGTTTTCAGCACCACTGTTTCTGATTAAAGTTGGATTTATCATATCTGCCAAGTTGGGGTGTCTTGTTCTATCATTTTTTTCTTCTTCTGCTACAATGATGGGAAAAACTTTCATTTGATTGAATTGGTGAATTTAAAAGGAAAAAAGGCTTGAGTGGTGTATTTGATCTTGTGTAGTGACAGTTTCTCCCACTTGGCTTATATTTTAGTACTAAATTCCAACAAAGTAATCGTTGCTGCTTCTCCTATAGCATTACTATTGAAGATTTGACCTGAAATATAAATCCCTTTCAACATTAATGCTTATAGCTTAATCTGAACCATTCATTGAGATCATTTGTAGATATTTATTTGAACCACAAGTCGAGTGCTTCATGTCATAAGCACTCTAAATTTTGTTTGTATCGTTATGGATTTGATATGGTAATGCCCCAGTTGGTTATAATATCTCAAGTTCTGTGGATTATCTTTGTTGGGTATGCCAATAAATCGATGAACTTAGACTAGTCAGGAACTAACTAAGCTTCGACTTGATTTTGGTAAAAATTGATGTAGGCCGACATATCAGTTAGGGGGGAATTAAAAGATCAATTTTCCCGAAAATTGAAAGTTCGAAAATTGATTGGATTGACAAGTGATTTATTGGATGAATTGAAATTGAATTGACAAATGATCTAATGAATGAATTGAATATTAATCGACAAATAATCATATGATATATTGAGTTAACAAAAATATTTCTAGCTTTATAATAGTATGAAATTGAGTCGTCAATGTTGATTGATCTTTTCAATTTGGTTCATCTCAAAATTTGACCATACTTGAATATCGGTTTTCTAGTTCACATTTGCCTTTGCACATTAGCCAATCTCTAAGGTCAAAAACTAATGGCAGGCTTAGTTTTTTAACATGTTTTTCTCGTCACTTAGAATAACATACAATTGAAATTAAAAAATAGAATTTAGATCGCAACAATTCAATTCTTTATTCGGTCAAATTAATCAAATCGAACTGAAACATGAACACACTAATTCTTAGTCGGGCTAGCCTAGCATGGAAGGGTGATTAGGAACCAAAAGTTTGAATGTTGAGAGTAAAAAGAAGAAAAAAGCAAGTGTGAAAAGAGAAATGGAGAAAAAGTTTCTTTAGATATGTGCATCAAGTAGGGCCTTCCCAAATTTAATAACAAAGGAAAGATCGTCCTTGAATTGATTGCTTTGATTTCTTGTCTAATCTCTATCCTTTTTTTTCGCGATTTTACATTTTAAAATTTCCCTATTAGACCAAACCACTCCTTTTTTTTCTCTCGTAAAATCTCCAAAGCCCTCTTCACATTTACCAATATTTCTAATATTATTGAGCGATTAATTAAGGCTTTGATTGAAATCCCATCTCTCCAAACTCAATTATTAAGCAAACAATTATTACAAGCAATTGGACCTTTTTTCCCTCCTGGGATTTTGAAGCCTTCATATAGATATTGTGTGTAGCACTAAGTGTAGGAGATCTTGAATTGGGCAGGCAAAATGGAGCAGCCAAACAAGGTGTTAAGTATTTAAAAAGGAAAAAGGAAAAAGGAAAATTATAATTGTAATTGTAATTTGAGCAACTAAAAATATATACTACAATTGTAATTTGAGCAATTAGCTTTGACGTTAAAATTTAGGTAGTTGCAACTTGAAAAACGTACCACTATCCTTAGATTATAATAACTACTATAATTAAACTCTAAATCTCAAATCCTAAATCACTCTTAAACGATGTGGTTGTTGTAGTGTAATTATACCTCAAATGTACAATTGTTGCAATTAGACGTAACAAGTAGTTGTGGGTTCAAATCCCCACTAAAAGCCTAAATCGCTAGTCCCTGTTTGGATCGTGGATATTGTTTGATGGTATTTATAGTAATTCTCTTGGAGTTAAATGTATGTGTTTAGATATGTCGGTGAATCACAATCCTCACTTGTTGAACTAAAAAAAAATTAACGAATATATTTATCTCTCCTCTCTGCTGTTCATTTCCAAAGAATAACAGTCTCATAATAAAAATCTCATAGTATGTTTATGAAATATTTTTTCCTCTGGATAATAATTACCTACATTTTCTAGGAAAAAAAATATGAGAACGTCAATAAAAATTGGTTTGGCATATCCATCTCAAAACATGTGAAACAAACAGAGTCAAATAGAAGTCCACTAATAAAGTCAAATTCACACTAAGAGAAACTTGACTCAACAAGTTAAAACTTAAAATATATTAAATATTTATCCTAAATAATATGTGTTTAAATCTCCATCTATGTTGTTGAATTAAAAAAGTCGTTAAACTCCTATAACTTCATAACATATTCAAATTTTAAAGTTTGAGAATACAATTATAACAAAAACGGAGTTAGTTTTTTTTCTTTTTACATTAAGGAAAGAAAAGAAAAAAGGAAATTGGGAGTGAGTTGACTCGGGTGAGTGGGAGCTGCACTGGAAAATGGAAATAAATAGTTTTGTTTTTGGAAAAAGTGCCAACGTGGATTTAGAGTTCCCTTTTAATTTTGGTCCCTTCAAAGTGCGACTGCGGAGTGAGAGTGAGTGCCTCTCAGTCTCTCCACCGTTGCTTTTTCGAGCTGTCCCATTTCGGTTGGTCGATTATCACTCCTGTGGGCCCCACCCAATACCCCCTTTTCCCATCCTCCCAGGGCCCATTTCAGGCCCAATTGGGCCCACTTACCGCCCAAAAAGTACCCCATCAACCCAAAAAAAAAAAAAGAAGTTATTTTCAACTTTACAACCATTTCTTCCCCTTCTCTTCTCTTCTTTTTCTTGCCCCCTTTTTACAACTCAATCTTTCTATCATTCAAACTAGAGGACTGAAATTCGAATCTATAACGCGTAAAAGGAGTTGTTAGTATAATGATCAGTTGAGTTATGCTCAAGATTAGTTAGCTGATTTTTCCTTTTTTTTAATCTATTGTGTCGTGTAGAATTTAATGTATTATTAATGAGAGAAAGGAGATAAGTCAACGTCAAAAGTCATGGCGACTCAAAAAGAGTCAAATCTCATGTCATTAGACCAAGAGTTGTTTAGTGAGAGAGATAAGATTGACATCAAAGGGTTACTACGATACATAATAAGAGTTGTTAATGCATTAAATAGTTGAATTCAATTGATTAGCTTTCGTCTTGGTCTTGGGGTTGGTTGTTTTATTTACTCTCATGTCATGTAACATAAATAGAGAGATTGCAAGTGAATGGTGAAGATTTAGCGTCGTTTAGCGAGTGAGAAAGAAGAGAAAGTCGACATCAAGAAGAAGTTGACACCATTTCCGCCCTAAATCGACGTGTCGTAAATGAGGCAAAGAGGTGGGGTCGGGGCTCTTAGGTCAGCATCAGGGATCCCACCAAGATGAGAGGGAAAAAGAAAGTTAAGGGAAAAAAAAAGGATAATAATAAAAAGAAAGAGAAAAAGAAAGTGAAAAAAGTGGTATGTGGACGTTCATGAGTTGGTGTTGTCATATCGGGCCAATCAGGGCCCACCGTCACATCACAGCCACGTAACGCAGCCGCACACACAGCTTGCCTGAGAGAGATAGGACCTTCATTTTTTTTCATTATCTTAAATAAAAGATATTTGTTCTAATTCTTCTAATCTAACCTCGTCTTTTGTTTCTTTCATTACCCTTTTTTCCTTTGTATTAGACGTGTTAATTAAAAAAAATTAAGAGGCAAACTTTAATTAAGGTGGATCGGTTTTCTAAGTTTAACTCATGTTGGTAAAGAAAGTTGTCAAGACTTGGATTCCACTGAAAAAATCTACAAGCTTGAACGGTAGCTTGCTTTTTTAAATGGCTAGATCTTAATTATAATTTTCCTAAAACCTACTAAATCCAAGATTAATATATTGAAATATACTTTAAAAGCACCATTAAGTCCGATATGGTTAAATATGAGAGGTACCCTGACAAATTTTGAAGTTTTCTCTAAACATGCAGTTAGATGAGTTTGAAAAAAAAAAAAAAAACCAATAGTTGGTTTGCAAAATTGTCAACCAAATTTCCTCGGGGTTCTCCATTTTGGTGATAGAGCTCACGACTTTGATTTTGGTTTCACCCAAAAAAAATCTTATAATTATTGTAAATATAGTGATTCAAACCCAACCGGATGTTATGGTAAGAGATAGATGACTTGACTAATTAAAACTATGTTTAAGTTATAACGACCCTAGTTTAGGTTTGTTTTTGCATTTTTTCTTTTTCTCGAAAAAAGAAATTTGAAATAGGAGTTTAAAGAGAAAGGACCCAAAATCTCTTTTCTCACTGTGTCTGTGTCTCCTCTTAAAAATTTGTTCTGAATGGGGAAAGTGGGGCCCTCGGCGCCTTCTGGGCCTAAATTTATTTCTACCGTTCGAAGCTCTCCCTCCCTCCCTCCCTCCCTCTCAACGAGAGTGCAGTGCAGTTTTCGCTTAGTTTGTTTGGCTTTGGCTTGTGCTGTGTGTCTCTCTGGTCCACAGCCTCTGCTTTTGTTAGCCCATTTACTTCCTCTCTTTGTCCCGACTGTGTCTTTGCTTCCCCATTTTTTCCCACTTCCTCTCCCCTCTCTCCTCATCTTTCTTCTTCCGGTAATGTGACTCGCAGCTTTCCATTTGGATTTTGGAGCAAGTTTTTTCTCTAACAGATTAATGGCGTATATGTGCGCAGACAGTGGGAATCTAATGGCAATTGCCCAGCAAGTCATCAAGCAAAAGCAACAGCAGGAGCAGCAGCAGCACCATCAGCACCAGCACAATCGCCATCAACAGCAGCAGCACCCCTTTTCTCTTCTTCCTTGGACCAGTAATCCATCCCCATCAATGGCTTCTTCTTCCTCTGCTCCTAATTTGACCTTCGGGATTTCTGGCTCTGCCTTCTCTGACCCCTTTCAGGTCGCCGGACCGCCGGATTCTGCCGACCCGGCTTTTCACTTCCCCAATTTGGACCACCCCTCCGCCGGGTTTAGGTTCTTCCCTAATTTTGGCGGCGGCGGAGAGTTCGACTCCGATGACTGGGTGGACAGTTTGGTCGGCGGCGGAGACTCCACGGATAGCTCCAATCTGCCCTCTGCTTGCGACGCTTTTGGTGTGTATGGTGCGGATCCATTTAATGGCTCTCCGAGTCGACTCAGTGTCGCTTGCTCTCCGCCGTCCGAGTTCAACCGAGTTGTGCTCCCGGATTCTTCGTACAAGACGAGTAGCGTTCCGCAGCCGCAGCGCCCGGCGTGGAGTTCGCCTCCGCCGCCGTCTTCTCCACCGGCGGTTAAGGATGTTGGAGTAGTCAAGCCGCCGGCGGAGTGGCTGCAGAAGAACGATGCCGTCGAAGGCTCATCGAGTGCGGCGGAAACCGAGTCGCCGCCGCCGCTTCTAAAAGTCTTGCTTGATTGTGCGCGGCTGTCCGATTCCGAACCCGACCGAGCCGTGAAAACTCTTGATCGGATCAGTAAATCGCTGCGGGAAGATGGAGATCCGATTGAACGATTGGCGTTTTACTTCGAGGAGGCTCTTCGGAGCAGATTGTCCCCGACGGCGAGGAAGAATCGCTTGGATTCGAGTGAGAGCGACGCTAATTCCGAAGATTTCTTGCTCTCTTACAAAGCTCTGAACGACGCTTGTCCTTACTCCAAATTCGCCCATCTCACGGCGAATCAGGCGATACTGGAAGCTACAGAGAGAGCGAGTAAAATTCACATTGTCGACTTCGGAATCGTTCAGGGCGTTCAATGGGCGGCGCTCCTCCAGGCTTTGGCCACACGAGCCGCCGGAAAGCCTACCAGAGTTCGTATCTCCGGAATACCCGCGCCGTCGCTTGGAGATTCACCGGCGGCGTCTCTGTATGCGACTGGTAATAGACTTTCCGAGTTCGCGAAGCTTCTGGAACTGAATTTCGAGTTCGAACCGATTCTAACGCCGATTGAGGAGCTGAACAAATCGAGCTTCATCATCCAATCGGACGAGGTATTGACCGTCAATTTCATGCTTCAACTGTACAATCTTCTCGATGAGGTCCCGACTGGAGTTCATAACGCCCTCCGATTGGCGAAATCGCTGAGCCCTAAAATAGTGACTCTCGGCGAGTACGAGGCGAGTTTAAACCGAATCGGATTCTACAATCGCTTCAAGAACGCATTGAAATTCTACTCCGCCATTTTCGAATCGCTAGATCCAAACTTACCTCGAGACTCGCCGGAAAGACTCCAGTTAGAGAAACTGTTGCTCGGCCGTCGAATCGCCGGCGTGGTTGGAACCGAAGAAGAATCTGGAAGCAAAAGAAGAGTACGTATGGAAGACAAAGAACAGTGGAAGAACCTGATGGAAAGCTCCGGTTTCGAATCCGTAGCGCTCAGCCATTACGCCATTAGTCAGGCGAAAATACTTCTCTGGAACTACAATTACAGCTCCCTCTACACTCTAATCGAATCGGCGCCGGAGTTTCTGTCTCTGGCATGGAACGACGTTCCTCTCTTAACTGTATCTTCTTGGCATTGTTGATGGATCGGTTTCTTTCCTTTCATTAATTTTCTTTTCCTTGGGGATAATCAGTTTCGATCAACCAGGTCTTTTTCACTGGTATGGTATGGAACTGAAAACCGAAGCGGAACAAATTTCAAATTGCAATATCGATGACGCCATTGACAGACATAGTCAAAAGCTCTCTCCTGTTCAAAATCTGAAAAAAGAAAACAATGGCTCTTTAATCCTTGATTTCAAACCATAATTTGTCGCGATCAGAAGGATTGTTCAGTGGGCGCCATTGCCAACCTCTTGAGAAACCCGTTTTTGGGTTTAAGATTTGGTTCTTATTTTTGTAATTCCCTTCTTCTTCCTCCTCTCTCTCTCTGTTATAAATTTATATGTAAATTTAATAATCTAAATTAATTATTCCAAAAAGAAAATAGGTAGGTGCCAAGAACTTTTTTTTTTTTTTTTTTGAGTACTAGGTGCCAAGAACTTTGGTCTTTACTTTTTATATTTTTTTTATGAGTTATTTTTATTTCATTATAAATATTAGGTGGATTCCTGTATTTTTTTAATGTAATATAAAATAGACACCATATTGTACCTATGGACTACTTATTGGCTCCTAACTTTTCATTCTATCTTTTTTAGAATAACAATAATTTTGGTCCATAGGATTTGGAAGTAAATCATATCTTAATTTTATGAGAGATGGTCTAACCTAGAGAAGCAATTTCTTTGCAAGGAGTAAATTTCAGGTTCAATTCACGATGTAATGATTAAATCGTTATCTTTTAGATCACACGCTATGCTCGAAAAAGTTTTGTCATAGATCTTAGGCATAAAGATATACCTTTGATAAGATCACAATTGAAGTATGCACAAACAATATTTAAGAGATTATTGTCATTCTTTGTTTCATGAACTCTTCCATGATGAAAGAATAAACATTTTGGAAGGATTGGTTTGAATTTTGTCATTTGCTATGATAAAAGAAGAATAATAGGTGCTTCTTCGATGGTCGATTATCGAAACTTCGACCCTTTGGCTCCTGAGTGATACCGGCGCTAAATTTCATTAGAGGTCTAAATTGCATGAATTTGTGGATTGAATCTGATTGCTTGAATCTATTGAATGACTTGAACAAAAGACATGTGAATTACCTTCCTTACGTTGGCCAAAGGATATTCAAACATAGATTGAGAAGGCAAAGTGATGGAGTGCTCATGCTTGAGCCCCTAGAACAACAATTTCTAGGCTTTCAAACACTAAATGGTTGGAAAATATATCACTTGAACGATCGTATAATTTGCAATCCGGTGACTCTTCTTAAAAAAAAAAAAAAATTATTTTATTCAAAATTATCTCCCTAATGGACTATACAAGTGTACATAGATAAATTGTCTTTTTAAGAAACTATTTACTTAAAATGGTCTCTAAATCTCTACTATACTTAAAATGTAGTTGTCTGTTCAAAAAAAAAAAAAAAAGTCTGGTCGCCCTGGTTCAATGAACATTTTCTTTAAATCGAACATTCAAATCCGAAAAAAAAAATTCAAAAATTAATATACAATAATTTAAAATTTTTTCGACCTCTTTTTTTAGTACGGAGGTAGGAGTTCGAACCACTAAGTTTTAATCCGCGTTGAGTTAGCTCAATTTGGTCACTCAATTCATATTTTCAAATGTGGTTTTAAGAATGGTCTTTTAAATAAGTTTACAAATAATTAATACATAATAAAATGAGAATTTTCAAAAGATGGAAAAAAGCACCCACAGAATATGGGAATTATTACAGTGACTTATTTAGAAATTCTCCTTTAGGAAATTCTTTTTCCATCAAATATCATTTCTGTCGTCCATTGAAGGTATGAATAAATGACCTAAAAGAATCGGTGACTTTTCATCACTCATCTTCCCAAATTATCTCTCCTTTATTTTGCTAAAATTTTAAGTATAGAGTTCGTTGAAGTGACACTAAAAGATATTTAATATTTATATTGATGAAAATATCAAGGTTTCTGTTTCACTGAGAATGTCTATATATTTTATCGACATTTGTTTATATTTCGTGGATATTTTTATTTTTTTACTGTAGATATTAAAGTGAAACTTTCTAATGAGTTTTATGAAAGATGGAATGATTATGATTCAATATACATAATAACTCTGAAGCCCATGCCCATGTTTGGCCCGTTAATTAGATCATGTTTTTTAATTATTTAAAAGTATATGGATCAAGATAAATTAATTTCGGAGTTTAAATAGAACTAAAGTGAGGTTTTCTAATTATAAAGTAAATTTATCAGTTTAAACACATGTCATCTGCGCAGCCACGTGTCATGTGTTCTTCCCAAGAAACCAGGATCAAAATCCAAGCCCATTGAACCGGACATCGGCGACGCCCATTCCGGGATGCAAAATTCCACCGAAAATTTTGACATATAAAATGCAGAAACAGGAAGAACAGAGATACGCAAAAACAGTCCAAGCAATCGGGCCGGATAGAATAGAACTCATTCACTCTTGTCATTCTTAAAGTTTCTTTCTGCCATCTCCGGTAGGCTTCAGAGCTTTTCCGGCCGTCAGATTCCGGCAGGCGCCCACCGCAACGAACATGGAGAAGAAGACTCAGAACCCGAACGAGAAATCAGGGTATGCGATTCGTTGGTTGGTGATATCGTTTGATTATAATTTATTAACAATAATTAGGGACAATTTTTGGAATTAAGCAGGGACGTGATGTCGCATTCGTTTGGAGAAGGATATGCGACGCGGTCGGACGAAGAAGGATTTGGCGGAGTCTACAGTGATCAGAACCAGTCGTTTCGCAACACTGATGGCGATCGGATTAATCAAGATATCAATCAGCCTGGTCTCTCATCTCTAACATATTTTGTTTTCGATTTCTCTTTCTGTAATCTCTGCTTCTGTTTCTGTCTCTAACTTCTTTTTCATAAAATTTTGGAAGGGTATGATAAGAGTCAAGGGAGTGAAGTGAAGGAGAAGGAGAAAGCCCGACATCAAACCAATGCAGGGTCTTAAGATGAGATAGACTATATTTATATATTTTTCTTATATCCGTCCGGTCAGTTTGGAACCTCAACTGGTCTCATGAGGCAACCAACCCAATTCACCGCGGGGAGAATTGTTATGCCACTGGCCCACTCCCCATTTTTCCCTATTGGAATTTAGAATGTATCAGATGTTTCCTCCTCTTGAATCTCGTTTAACACAACAGTGAATAAAATTTTGGGTCTTTGACTTGTTTTTTCTTGATTTCGAGGATAGGAATCGGGGAGAGAGGACATGCCATAATTGTGATTTGGCTTAAGAAGATTGAGATTTGGAAAGTTAAAAAACAAATAATTAATTTTGATAAAAGCCGAAACCGCATACAACATGGACAATTCTGGCCAACCATTATACAAGGAACAACCAATCTCTCAACATATCCTACACAAATAATCTAATTGTTATTTGTTATCGGCTTCGCTACAACCCTTCTAGACTATAGTAAGATTGCTTACTTAAAAATCGAAGCTCTTTAGGCTCACATCAGTGCTTCTAACATAAGAGCTCTTTTAACATCTGCACACTAACTAACTTGAGCATCAGAATTGCTTCATCAACGAAGCATAACACACAAATATTGCCTTTTCTGTCTATAAGTCGACAGGAAATAGACAACAAGTTTCAACATCAAGGTTTTAGCGATAGTCTAATTGCTACCATCTACTATCTAAACATGGTTTTAAGATAAAGGAGTAGACACTAAACAAAGAAAGGGTCAGCACTTAAATCCTTGTCCATAATGGTCATTCATTTTACATATCAGTTATGGAGTAATCAAAGTACAACTTAAAGAAAGAAACAACGCAGTTTAAGATTTTTATACAAGTAATCTATAGGCATTCAAGGGCTTTTCGATTGGGAAGAAGAAGAATTATGCCCCTGTGGCTTTGCCTGCCCGAAGTTGGGTTTCGTGAACCAGGTAGTATATAGAAACTGCTTATAAGGTCCTGTGTGCTTGCACATTAATCTTAACTTCTACCGTTCCTTCATCCATCTCATTACTATTTTCATGTGCCTTTTGCTTGTTAATCCTCTCAAACCAACTTCCTGGCAAGTAATAGGCACTAATCACATCAGCTTATTACAACGCCCATTACCTACAGAACTTTTTTCTAACAAAACAGCACCAAGAGCAAGTTACAGACCAAGAAGAATCCAGAACTGTGGCATGCCCCATTCTAGTTAAAAGCATTCTCATTGATCCCTTGTAACGGAGAATCGAAGCTTTTCTCTCCTATACTTAGGGGCACCTGCGCCTGCCCCAAGGTCCGGATCCGATCTTCCTAATTGTTAATGGGCGTTAAAAAAAAGTGGTGATCATTTCACTGGGATTTAAGCAACTCGATACATCTGAGCACATCATCTATAGCAAGTATCCTCTTTAAAGAATTTAGGATTTAGTAAACGTAACGTTATTTTTCCACAATTTCGAAGCCAAAAATGCTGGAAAGAGACAACATTTTACCTAGGATGAAAATGCAACAATTCAACGAGAATGCAAATCAGAGTCCTCATTCCCAACTATTCTCCAGTCAGATCCAAACCCCGACAGAAATGATCAAAGTATCTAGCAGAATTCCATCATTCTATATCAATCTAATTCATATTTAATCAGAAATTTCTACCATTCGTGGTAATAAGTTGAAGAAAACGGAATAATTTTGAAGCAAAACATGAAAACAGCGGAATAGAAACAGGAATGGCTTGTTACGAAAGCTTACCTGAATGCGGTCCCAAGTTTCGGCTATGGTTAGCGGACCATGCTCCCTAACAATGTCGAAGATGACTCTAGTGATCGTCTGTGTTTGTTCCGGTGGAGTTTTTAGCTCTATTGGCTTCATCTTCGGCTTTGGCTTCGTCGCGAAAAACCTTATTACCAGTCCCAAACATACTGATTTTGTTACTCAGAAAACCAAACGGAGCCGATTATCCCGGTGATTCTTCTCGTATGTGCTTCGTTTGTCAGAAAATTCCTACCGTCGGGTCTGGGATTCAGGAGAACGGTGGCTGGCGGGGAGCTCCGATGACTCTTGGCCGGATTCGGGAATTTCAAATGCAAAACCCAAGTTCAAAGTCATTCTATAGCAATGAGATATTCCAATGGCTTCAAATGAAGCAGTATTCCTACCGTCGCCTCACAATTCGCCGCCGTCACCACCTTCCCCGCTGTCGCTTCAGTTCGCCGTGGGAGTCGCCTGAATAGCCGTCGCTGTCGGGTAGGGACGGGGGAGTGCGATTGGAATTGGAGTTGGAGTGGTCGATCGAGGGTTTCAAAAAAGCTGAGAAAGATGGAGAAATTTTTAAAGAGAGCAAGATTGTCATTTTAACTAATATAAGTTCCTAATAATATATATTTGAAAACGTTCAAATCATGGTCCAGATTTGCGGGCTTTAGCTAAATAAATTCATTTGAGTTTGGGTTTTTATCGACCCATTTAAAATATTATTTTTAAACTTACTAAAAAAATGTAAAATACAATTTTAATATGTAAAGTTTGGAGTGGAAGTTTTTTTTTCCTTCAAAAAGTGTCTATTTGGTTTTTTAATATTCAAAATTGACACTTTTAATTCATAGAGTTTAAGAAATTGTTTTTGATCATTAATTAATTAACCTGATTAAGTTCCCGACCATATTTATTGATTTAGCAAATATAATGATTTAATAATATTTTTATGGTGATTTTTATTTTCTCTCTCTTTCGCTATGATCTTCCTCTCTTCTCTAACCTTCATCATGAAATTATAGTAGTGAAACTCTATTAACAATTTTTAGAGCTAGATCAAAATTTTTTGTTGTCCAGGAGAAAGGTTATGAACTCCTCATCATATATGAAGCAAACTCCCATGCGTCTTCACCAACCATTTTAGGTATTTGTCTCTTATCTTGCATATAGCCAAATCTTCTGGATAGATTGAGGAAGTCCTTGTTCCTGATCTTATTCATGTTTGGATGATGGTTTCTCTTCGATGGGAGGGTGCAACCTCGAAGGGAAGGGCGAGGGCACCATGGCGATAGTGAGGGTAGGCGGCAGGTGAGGATAGATGACCGATGGTGTAGACATTGTCCTAAAAGAGAGAGAATGAGGATGAAATAAATAAAAAGATAAGAGGGAAATACATTTATTGCAAAATAATAACAAATTAATATATTTTACCAAATCAAGAATTACAGTCACCAAGTTAATCATCACGTCATTCAATTTAATTGTCACGCTATCAACCAACGGTCAAAATAACACAAGAACCATTTGAAATAGTTTCTCAAACTACAGCAACTAAAGATGTGAATTTTGAAACTTAATGTACCAAAGAGACATCTACTCTAATATTGGAAGGAGACGAAAATTGTTTTTTTCCCAAACAAAAATTATTCAAACTAACCTAATTTGTACCCTTAAATTAATTCTTAGATGAGTTTTCTTAAAATGCGTGTTTGATCAATAATTTGTCCAAGTCCATGAATCTTGGCTCGAGTGGAATCTGACATATGACCTGGAACTCTAGCAAGTGGAGACTTGTAAAAGAGAAAACACTCAAACGCCCAAGTCTCTGAATAACAGAGCTATATCCGAGAGATAATATAATTTTGTGGGAATAAGGCAGAAGGTCTCTATTTATGGGTGGAACTTTCGATAGGGTGTACGATAAGCCTCCAATGGCTCTTTAGGGTTTCGAGAATCATGATGCGTTGTCGAGGAATGTGTTAGAGAATCGATCCTGACAAAGCGTCGTCACATCGGCTTGGCCTGTAGGCCAAGTTGTCGATGTGCGAAAAACAAGGTCAATTTGGACTGGTGTTAAGGTGGCCAAACTGGGAATCAATTCAACTCGGCCTATTAAGTAAAGTTCGAGGTAATGAGTATTTGTGTGTAAGTGTGCTGATCTATGTAGACTTATCATTCTTATCGTATCAGGGTTGTCACGTTGTTAGTGAGAAATTACCTCCAACAATGTGATTTTACGTATGAACAATTTCTCAATATATTGTTCGTTCACAGTAAAATATTTTCATTGTGGGGTAAAAAAGAACATGCTTTTTTAATATTATTTCACTAATCGAGTCATAGATATCTAACATATTCATACCTAACTATTTTCCACAAAATTGTGATGAAAGGTCCTTTCTCCCTCCTCGACCAAACAAATGATGTATGAATTCTATTCAAACGAGTCAAGCGTCGAGTAAAAAGTCGGGTTGAATGAATAAATGTGTAATTTAATTTGTAATTGTTGTCTTTCATTTTAAAATTTTTTATTAGTTTGACATCATTGGTTTTAGACTCATTCGTGTTTTCAAATATTTTAAGTCTAATTTGACATGCAATCTATATTATGTTTATTGTTTTCATATTTATTATGTTAATATTTATTTTCATAATAAAAACTTTGGTATGCATGCTATTTGGTGTTATAAACCGTTGCATTTTTTAAAAAAATTAAAACAGGTAAGATGTAATATATTACAAATTATATAACATAGTAAATTAATAATTATACAAATTTATAACTTACATATTAATAATATTTTAGATTAAGTTAAATATTTAGTGGTAACTATGCTAGTTTACAATTATTTTTTCTAAATACAATGATATTGCAAATATTTAGTGTTGGATAAAGTTGTTTCTTTTGCTATGTTACATACTAAACCGTGGTTAGTAAATCCCAATCATGATGCTCTGTTCAATGGTTAGAAATAAAAGATTTACAAGTTTATAGAAAAACCTTTCTCTATTCTAAAAATACTGCCAAACTCATCGGATTATAAAATGGAAATCACTCTTTAACACAAAATAAAAAACCATAGAACTTTTGAAAAATTACTTCTAAATTGTAATTAGTTTAAAGTATTTTCTACTCTTTGAAATGTCGTATCAAACGCCCCACAAAGTCCAATTATAATCCAATTAGGAAAATACAAAAATATATTTTAGATATATTTCTAAAACTTGCCTTAAATTTTGAATTATATTAAAATTTTGTTTTAAAAAATCCCACCAGCATGTTTTTAACATATTCCATTATTTTCAATCTTAATCATAGACAAATGAAGTCGTCTGCAAAACCATAGACAAATGCCCACGGCCCGTCGTCAATTTTAAATATATATATATATATATATATATATATATTATTTTGAGACAATTGAAGACATTATTATAGATTTAACGAATATATATTTCGCATATTTATTTCTTTAAACTATTAAACGCACCAATATTTGCTGGTTAATATATATTTGAAAATTTCATCTTCAATGAAACTCACTCTGAAATTTTATAGTTAAATTATAAGCTTTTTTAATTATAATTAATTGGTCATCAAACTTAAGAACATCTACCAAAATTTTAAATTGTCAATTTGATATCTAATATGTCTATAGACTCTAAAAGTATTGATAAGTTATACAGTTTTAATGATTTATTAATAGGTTATACAGTTTTAATGATTTGTCTAATAAATCATTAATCTATTAGATATTTTTTAATATTTACATATCTATCACAAAATTTAAAAATGTTAATGTCTTGACAAACACAAATTTGATATTTGGCTTCTAGAAAAGTCTAAATAAATAAGGAAACACAAAATTAAAGCTTTTTGAATGCATTAAATAAAGCTTTTAGAAACCTATTAAATGCACTCTCAAAATTTTTGGGATTTTAGAAAACAATTAATAAAAAATCTTTAAAATAGTCAAATAATATAGGCATATATATTTTATTCTAAATGCCGTGTTAAATTTGATCCCTCCTTTGCTTGACAACAACGTAATTAGCTGTGAAACTTGCCACCCATCCGTTTGCGATTATTTTTCCACCGCCTCAACGATTATTAATTCAACCACGTCACTCAATATCATCCGTCGATCTTTTCAACCACTCTTCAATCCTAGCCGTTCATTTCATCCCCTCCCCCCTTATAAGTGATAAGATCCTCATCCGTTCTTCCATCTGCCTCCATTCCAAACCCTTCTTCTCGCCATTTCTCTGGTTTATTTTTTGCAGATCTGGCTACGCCGTCTTATCTGTCGCCGGCACGGTGGCCGTAGATCGATAGATCTCACGTAGATCTACACGATGATGGTGGTTTCTTGCCGGCCTGGTCCACCGCGACGGATTTTGGTTGTTCATTCGGATTCTGGCAGGTTCAACATCAGATCTGATTCTTCTCTTCTATTTTTATGTTCTGAAGGCGATTCGTGTGGTGATTTTCTCATCCGTGACGATCGCGGGATTTCAGATCTATCACGCGTCAGGGTTTGATTCTTGTTCTCGGTAATTTGTTTGATTATTATTGTGCAACGAAAGGCGTTTCGATCTCTTCGAGCAGGTATGGAGTTTGAGACAGCGTTGGATCTCCGTGGAGGCAGAAGCGTATGGCGTCTCCATCGAGGAAGCTATTTCATGAAACGATGAGGTGGTTGATTGCTGCAGATGGAGATAATCCTGGTAGATCCGTTCGTCGGTATGCTACAGGAGGCCTGATTGCTGTTATTCAATGGAAGCTGTAACTTGTATCATAATATTGAAAGCATCGGGAAGGGTAGATGAGTGATTGTGGATGTATAAGATATCGGGATTCAGCCTTCTTTTCGAGGAGGAACAATCCTGGTACCTCTTTGTCATCCGGCCTTTGCCATGACAGGTGCGCTTGCATGGCAGGTCATTCATAATAAAAAAAATAGTATGTTTTGGTTTTGGGAGGAGATCGCACGGGGATTGCCCGGGGTCTCCTCTCGCTGGTGTGTTTTTCTCTTGCTTTCTATTTCTCTCCGTTCGTTTCTGCTACCGCAACCGCCAGAATCGCTTCTCATATCATAGCTATTGACATGATCATATCCGCGACATGCAAAGGTACTCTGCCAATTTTTTCCTTTAAAGTTTAAATCAAGAAAAAAAAGAAACATCACTACTAAATCTCTGCATGCTTATTATAAAAATCAGTATTACATTTTTTAATTTGTATCTACATATTTTATCATCCATCCTATGGGTCAAAATTTTCCAAACTTTTCTCGAATCATATGTAATTGAAACTTGTGGGGATTTTCCGATGGCAGTTTTTGCAATATAAGGAGTCATCAAATGCGACAGTGTTTGCGAAGGTATAGTTGGTATTCATATGGTAATAATTTATATTCGTATTTAAGTTTATTCGTATTTATATTCTTTCATTGAGCTTTAATTCTTTCTCAATGAAAACATGGTTCGACATAAAAATTACTCGTATACAAACTATACAATTACGCCTGATCAATAATTAAGATGCTGCGCTGTGTACTTGCACATTAAGAAGAAACATCAGGGTGTTCTATCCCCCCATCCCCAATAGGCTCAAGTAAATTTCAAAGATCTGTACAATTTCCTTGTTTTTTTTATTATTTTGCTGAAAATATGTTACAACGAAGTCAGTTCTTTGATAGACGCGACCCTCCCCTCCCCTTCCAGGAATTGCAATGAGTTACATTTTGTATTCTGATATATATTTCAAATTATCTAGTAATGTTACATTTTTAGAATTATGTATTCTGCAAGCTTTCCTAGAGTCGGTGCCTGTATTTTTAGTTTTGTGGGACTGGTTTGTATTTTCGGCTGTTACATTGTTAGATCTGAAGAAGTTGATGTAAGTGGATCTAGAAGGCGTGCTTGAGAAGAAGCCTCGCTCTATTGCCATGGAAGGAATAGGACGACATTATATATCTGAAGAGTTGTAAGATGTGTTGGCAGCCCGTACAAGCAGCAGCTCGTCGCTCTCCTGTAGCCTATCCTGTTTCCCGCTGGTATTTATTGGATTTATCCTATTTTCAACTCTACTATGCAATTTTTTTCCAATTGGAGAAGTGGATTCTATTATGTTTTTGTTTTCCTTTTGTTAGTATGCTCGATTATGAAGTTAGTAGATTGTTTTTCTAGCTTGCCGATTGGATAAAATTTATGTGTAGACCACACTATTCTGTGGTATGAGTCTTTTTAAAATTTTAATTTAGTTCTGAGGTGGTGGTGGTTTCTAACATTTAAATATATTTTAGTACTTTTGATACTTTCTGCCGGTGTTAATTAGTGCCATTGAATATCATTCGAGTTCGAGAGATTTTGCTGAATAGGTGTTTGGAATATTTACTGTTTTCATGTGGAAAGTTTCATATCTTCTAATAATTTCCTTACCGGAGGAGTTGTTGAAATTAGTAGATGTAAGTAGAAACATAGCGTAGTCTCTGATGAGTAAAATTTTTGATGGTTTAAAAGTATTTGGGTTAAAGTAGAAGTTACATGATGGGTATTCTTCATGCAATATATCTATTCATCTTAATTATTTAGGTTCATGTAAAATTATCATGGAATATTTTTGTTTAAGTTTATTCCAACCAGCAGATTTTTCTACTTAAGTTTTTTTTTCAATAATTTCAAAAGATATAAAAAATAAAAAAATATTAAGAAATGGCGAGGGACTTGATTTAAGAATTTACTCTTTATAATATATAATTTCTAAAACCCTGTCTATAAGTATTTCTCACTTTTTTTTTTGACAAAATAAGTAGTTCTCACTTGTTTTAATAATAAATCTCGAGAAGGTATTTCTGTTGAACAATCTATATATAATTAAGTAATAAAAGTACGGGATCTCGAAATAATCGATTTTTTTAGTTCTAAGGCTGCTTTGGAAATTGATTTTTTATGAATATTTTTTTAACGTTTTTCTTATGATTTTACAACGCTATTTGATATGATTGATACGAATTCAAAAAAGTTAGCCGCGGAAGCTTCATAAAAAAAGTTTTTTTTAAGGGATTTAATTTAAAATTTGCGGTTTTTGTCCAACTTCCAGAATAGATACTATTTAAACCCTCACATTAATTTTATTTTTTTGGGTAGTAGGAGATTGGAGATGTAATTCTTGGTTGTTCGTTTTATTAACCCGAGAAATTTTTATTACGAAGAATTTTAAGGCACCCTCTCGTGATTATATAAGGTGTTTTTTCCTCTCTTATTAAGAACATTTAAGTGGGGGTTTCAAACTCCTAACCCCATGACCAGGTCAGGGATAGTTGAGCTATGCCCAGCGATTGTATAAGGTTGTAATTTATAAGTTATGGATATTTTGTAATTTTTTTGATATAGATGTACGTATATTTCTTTTTTGTTTTTGTTATTTTGTTTACTGAGATTGATAGATCTGTAAGCTCAAATGGGTAGAGCGCTCAATTTCTTGCTGGAATTTGAGAGGTTGACGGTTCGAATCCGTCCTGATCTGATTGTTGCGTCCATTTGAACTTGCATGTTTTGCATAGGGGTTTTGGTCCATTGGAGTATTATGGGTTGGGCCTTGACTGTCTATTCCTTGCCAGGCCTGAACTTGGGCTCACCTTCTTGTGTAAAGAGATTCTTAAGATGATCTAGAGTCTTCTCTAGAAAGACTCTTTTTGTGAGAATCTTCATCTCTTTCGTTTATTTCTTAAGAACCTACAAGTGGGATTAAATCCTTCTTAAGATTTGTGTGTGTGTAAATAAACAGTACCTTTTCATCAATTGCCTTTTTTTAACCTCAGAAGTAGGTGGGGTAACCAGTTCTTAACCCGTCTCAAATTGGTGGATATAAATTAATTTAATTTATGAATTTTGTCATTCAAATGCAAAATTTTAAATCTTATTGACTGAATAAAATTGGTTGGTGGGAATAAATTGTATTTTAAACAATATTTAATGACGTAATATAATATAATATATAATAGCTTTAGAATAGGTCAAAAGTTGCAACCCATTTTCATTTTGAAAAAATAAAAAAATCGATTGAATATAAAGTTTCCAGATGCCGTGTTCAACTTGGCATCGTCTTTGCTTGAAGACAACGCAATGGAAATAACCACGAAACCGCCTGCCAAAATATTTATCGGCATTTATTCCACCGTGTTCAGCGATAATAATTCAACCACGTTGCCCTATCTCAGCCGTCGATCTTTTCCCATTATCTTCCATCTCAACCGTCCATTTCGTACCCTCCCTCCTTAAAAGGATAAGGTCCACCCAATCTTCCCTCATCGGTAGCCTTCGCAAGGGTTTTCTTCCACCCCTTCCCTTTGTCATTTCATTTTGTAGATCTACTTTTTTCTTGGCGACCTCGCATCGGTGGATCTTCGCAAGGCATGGATCTGTTCGCTGGTTGTCGTTTCGGATCATTTCCGGCGCCGATTCTGGTGGCTAGTTTCGATTCTTACAGGTTCAACTCCCGATCTGATTCTCCTTTTATGTTTGTTGTCTGACGATGATATTCGGTTCGATTAATTTCCCTTGTTTTCCTGGATTTGAATGATTTACTAGCGTTCGTTCATCAGTTATATTATGAGTCAGATCTAGTTTTTATCTTCATATTTATCGACGATTTGTTTGATGTTCTTTTTCTTTGTCAAGAGGAAGATTTTCTGATTTCTCGGAGCACGTAGAAGTTGGAAATGATGTCGAACTCTGATTTCTACTTTTCGAACCATCGTGTGGTTCCGTTCCTCACTGAATCGCCGGCGCAGGTTCCCGTCTATTCACTGTGAGGCGGTTCATCGTGACGGATGTAGCTGTTCATGGCGCTCGTTTGATCTCGCAAGACTGATGTAGCAGAACTCTATTGGCTATTGGATTGATGGATGCTGTAACTTGTATCATAATTTTGAAAGCATCGGAGAGCGTAGATGAGCGTTACTCTGGATGTAAAAGATATCGGGAAAAACTTCCTATTTGTGGAGGATGAATCCTGATGTATCTTTGTCATCCGACCTTTGCCTTGACAGGTGCGCTTGCATGGCAGGTCATCCATAATAAAAAAATAGTACTGTTTTGGTTTTGAGGGGAGATCGCACGGAGTTTGCCCGGGGTCTCCTCTCGATGGTGTGTTTTCTTCTTGTTCTCTCTTTCTCTCAGTTCGTTTCTACAACTGCCACCGCCAGCAACCGCTGCTCGGATCATAGCTTTTTACCTGATTTCTCTCCGCTCACGCCAAGGTATTTTCTGACGATTCTCTTGCACATAAAACTATCATGAAAAAAGTCACACGTAAAAAAGAAAATTAGCGTTCGCATATTTTTTTCGTTACCTAATCTGCTATTTTATGTTCAAAAAAGGAATTGCTATTAATAATTGATCTGCAGATTTTACTTCCTAATGCAATTGTCATATATTCTTATCGTCTTCTATTCCCATATGCATATTAATCTTTCATAATCATGTATACGGTGTTTTTAATCCTTTATAATCATTTATGTCAAATGTTTTTATTTGTAGTAATTTTATCTGGAGAAGTGTTTTAATCCATCATAATCGCGCTGAGGATTTAATTGTTCTTATCCACAATAAATAAGCACATGGGTTACAAATCTTGAACTGGTTTTGAGAGGTAATGGTGTCTTTTGGGGATGTTTCATGTTTTCCAGTAACAGTTTATGCAAATATGTGAGGAGTCGTCAATTGTTTCTAAGGTAAATAGAATTCCAACGTTGTACGAATTATTCTGATAATTGCAGTGATTAGTTTCTTGATATTGACGAATAATTTAACTAAAAATCATCTCTTGTAATTGTCGTTCATGAGTGTCCATTTTCCTAATTTCTACGAGGATGCCTATACTTTAAAATTTGTGTAGTATACATCTGCTTAATTTATCAATGATTCACGCCTTTTTTACCTACGCAAATAAGTTCTTTTATCGCTTTATGGTTCCTGTGCTGTTCATTATTTATACTTCCAATCCTCCAGTTCACGATGTGTAGAACAATGATTATCACTGAATGTTTTTATGAATTTGTCCAGCACTTGTAACGTTTGTACATAATGGTCTTTGAAATATTTCAAGTCTGTTACGTTATAGTATTAGTTCCATTATTGGTTTTGGAAAATCTGGTGTCATTCTGATAGCCCAGAACTGGACGCTTGGTGTTGGAAGTTAAAGCTGTCAGACCTGGATGGATCTAGAAGCTCGGCCATTATAACTTGGACGTGATGAAAGAAAGGTTTAATTAAGTTATTTTTGAACTTTTACTACTGAAACTTGAGTATATTCAGTATGCTTATACTTCGTAATAGATTATTTGCTTCTTGTTACTTTTCCGAGCGGGTATTGCCCTTCACTGAATTGGGGGTGTGTGCACGAAGAGTTGGTCTATCTGAATTCAGAGTTTTGGAGGGTTCTATTCCTCGTTTTATGCTTGGTTCAAGTTTATTCAGTTTCATGATTTTGTAGATTTCGATTTTGATTGTTTTAGTTCATTCAATGAAAATAGTACATTCAACACTTCTTGTAGTGGCATGCTAGATTTGCTTGAAGTTGCATTTCATATGAATGTTAATTGAAACCTTTAACATGTTAGGAAAAAGCATGGGGATCTAGATATGAAGATAGTGGTTATTATTAGTTCTGAAGAAATTTATAGAGTGCTTAAGAATAGTTGTGGGTTATTCATGTTCGATATTTGCATGAATTCATGGGTGTTTTATATTGATTCGTACAAGGCCCATTGGAGATCAGAGTATGGAATTTATAATCACTACTATTTGGTCAGGGTTTTCCTTACTATATCTTCTTAAGTTTACTTTTGTTGCAGACCCTTTTTTAAGTCGCGAGTAGTGGAATTTTTAAAGCAGTAGGTTCTTAGAAATGAACAGATTTCAAGAGGTGAATTTAGACAATGGCGTATTTTAAAAAACTGTCTATTAACAGAGAGCTTTGACCGTACATGAGATTTTGAACAGATCGGATGTAATTTAATTACTTTTCAAAACCGATGATTGAACCGTTCTAGGTTTTCCCAACAATTTGGTACATGAGATTTTGAGGATGAGGATGTGCACGACCTATGTCTGTTAATATCACTTGGAGCTTTCAAGCGTGCGTTATTAATATTTTTTATTTTAGTAGCCAATTACCTTTGGCTAATTTGAACGACATTCTTTCTGCGGTAAAACTGTTGTTCCTTTATAAGAAGACTTGATCGGATTAGGAGTTAGGTCTCTCTGTCATATTTAACAAGTGTCAAGCCCTTGAAATAGTGACATGTTTTTAATCTGTTACATGATACACGAAGTTTAAACAAGTGCGGTGTCGAATCCCCTCAATGTGGAAGTTTAGTTCATAGATTTTATTTATTTACTTATTTAACGTATCTTGAGCATAATCTTTAGAGTTCCAAGTATCCAACCTTGTAATTTGGATTTCTTTTTATTTATTTAGTTTTTGGAGAATAAGTTTAATTTCTGTTTCAACGCGTAAGGGCAAAAAAACGCTTGCTGTTTTAAACGGGAATATGCTTCTGCCCTCGCGATTGAAACGGACGGTAAATTCCCTTCCCCTTGTTTTATTTTAATCATTTTGTATAAAGTCCGATGAGCTTGGAATTTTTCTTTAATTATTTATAATAAAGGTTATTGGAAATCGTTGTAGAACATAGGAACTTAATGCTAATAGGTATACTTAATTAATATAGTGAGTACCATATTTGGTATGGTGATTGTAATAGATCTGTAAGCTCAAATATGGGAGAGCGCTCAATTTCCTCCAAGGGGTTTGAGAGGGTGATGGTTCGAATCCATCCAGATCTTCTATCCTAACTCTAATTTCTCAATCAAGCTCTGAAAGCAGCAGAAACAAAGTCTAGTCTTAATGACAAATTCTATAAGTGGAGCATTTTTTTACATGTTACTTTGAACTCTGAAAAGAAAGATCCAACATTGTACTACAATTTTTTTTATTTGTGATAAAAAATATTCCATTAGTTTAGTACTTGAGTCACCGGTTAAAATCACTTTTGCATATAACTAAGTTTTATATCACTTTTAATTGATTTTTAAGTTAGGTTAGCATTTAGAGTGATTTTGAAAAATCAATTATACTTAAATCTCATTTTTTATAGTTACTAATTCTATTCCACCCTCTTAATCTATATGGATGATATAGGTGTATATATTGACTTAAGTGGTAAAATTATCTAATAAACCAAAAGGAAAAAAAGTGCATTGAAAATATATTAAAAATATTATTATTATTTATTTGGCCCCTCTTTGTTTTAATTATTAGACTTGAGTCCTTAAAGTTGACACAACCTATTCTACTACCGAATATCATCCACATAATAATTAACACATAATGCCTTATAATGGAGATGACATTAACATATCATTCATGTAGAAATTAGAAAAATTAGGGTTTGATTAGAACTTATTTAATAGCCAAAGCGAGAAGTTAGAAAATTGAAAGAATTTTTGCCCAAATTTTTGAACATTCAAGTTGTTTGTAAATATTAGAAATTAGAAGGAAAAAAAAAAGAGTCACGACACTTTTTTTTAGGACTGTAGTAACAATGTTTTAAGCTTTTACTTTGAAGAAGGAAAATTAAAATCTTCTAAGCAACTAAATTAGAATTTTTCTTTTGTTTTTCGTCTTTTTTTTAATTACAGATTAAATTAGAATTCAGAGAAACTTTAGAAGCTAGACTTATATTTTAAGAAAAACAATTAATTATAAGCCTAACCAACACGTTTGAAAATTGAGTGCACTTGAATGAACTCCAAATATTTTCATTTTTTAATTCCAAAGTTTGACCATGCGCTATCATGCTTCAAGCACTATAATATCTACTAATTTGTTAACGCATTTATTCAAATTACATATCTAGTCTTTTTAGTCTTCATATTCCGAACTGTTTCATTTTAATTCTGCTTTCATAATATCTCATAATTAGTTTTAGATAAATAAATTGATATTATTAGTGAGTTGATGAGTTACGTAGTAGCATGGGTTTTCGTTTAATGAGATTCATGATTAGCGCTTTCTTTTGCATGTATTAGTTTAATATATGTTTAATTATGTTTATGTTGACTATATATGTTCTAACCAGTTTAATTATGTTTATGTTGACTATATATGTTCTAACCAGTTTAATTATGTTTATGTTGACGTGTTTTTCTTTAACTTTTGAATATTTTAGTAATGAGTTGAAATTTCAAACGTCTTACCTAAATAATAGGATGAAGAGAAAATTACATGGGTGAGTTGAGAAGTTGAAGTTCTAAGATACTATTACATCCCTTTAATTATCATTGTTTCATCGTTTATTTTATTTGGAATTCAGCTCATATCACATTTTATTGAATGTAAATAAAACATATATTTTGAAATTTTAGATATCTAAATAAATTAATCTAAAAGTTTAGACTGAGATGAAATTAGAAAAAAAAGGGCGTTAAATTATGAGTTTGGTAGTACGTCGAACAAGTTCTTGAAATTTTAGAAAATTTTAATAGATGACTATTTTGGATACTATGTTAAATACAATGCTTAAATTTTAAATGAAACTTGTAATTTAATTGAAATAAAATTACATGTTGGATAATAATGAAATAAAATAAAATAACGAATAACCCTACCAAAAAGGGCCAATTTCAACAGGCTAAAAAGTATGGGGAATATTGGTAAACCCGCGCTATGAATTCAAACTCTTCTTTGAAATAAATAAATGAAAAAAAAAATTGAAGCATTTCTTTACACCTAAATATGATAAAAATAAAAATAATAAAAAGAAACCGTGGGTCGGATCCTTGCGGGCATCCACCTGATTGGGTCCTGGTCAAATCGGAGATTATACTCATTTAAAATACCATTTAAAATACTGGTATAATTATACTCATTTATTTAATTCTATAATTAAATACCATTTAAACTATTTTATTGATATTTAATTATACTCATTTATCTTATATTTATAAAAAAAAGCTTATTTTTTTAATTTAAATATTTTAAAGAAAGAAAAAGATGTGTGTTCTTAATTAAAAAAAAAAAAAAGATCGGTCGTTATATGGAGAAGCCAACATGATGGGAATCACTGCTCTAAACTTTCGAAAACCGAAGTGGTGATGAGAAAAAATTTCTAGATTACCCCTAACGTGGCCCCACCATCTTGATCCCTATTTATATTAAGCGTCAATTATTTCATGCATTCTCTTCCACTCATGATTCACATTCTTCAAAATAAATAACTATTAATTTTCAAGTGTATTTAATTAGATGAAATTTTAATTTGAAAATTTAGTTTGACCAGTCATGGACTTGCCTAGAAGAGGCAGCTAAAGTGAAGAAGCAAATCGAATCGAATCCTGGGATTCACACCACCCCAGTTGGGACCTTCAGAATCAGGAATCCAATTTATAATTAGGTTTCAATTTAGTTCTTGTTATATTTATAATTAGGTTTCAATTTAGTTCTTGTTATTTAAAAGTTGGACACCATCTCTCTTCTTTTGGTTAATGTTATAATTTATATATTTTTTCTTTAAGAAAAGCAGTCTCATCAAGTATATCACGTTGTGTATATATTTATTATCAGCTGATTTTAATACTAACTGACCAATGAGAATATAATTGAAAAAGGTTAAAACATAGTTAACACAGAACTCTACATTTAAAAAATCATTAAAAGGACCAAAACATATATAAAACTTTTCCTTTTTCTTTTTAAATGTTTATACCAAACACTGCACTGCTGTAAAAAATAATTGTCTTGAAAAAAATGACATTAAACAAAATTTTCATTACGTGTGATTATGTTTGCCAAAATGAATGAATGGTAATAAAACGTGGGATCCACTCCAAATTTTGGAATCACTTCCCAAGCAATCCCATTACACGCAAAATAGCTGTGTAAACACACAATATATTTTTGGTAATTTGACAACCAATGCCCTTTTCTCTCTCATGTAGACTCATGATTTTTTGCTTTCTTTTAGGAGCTCTTTGTTTTTTGGGAATGTAGATGTCCGGCATCTTTAAATGCCTCGAATTTCAGATATCCGGAATTTTAGATGTTCGGCATTTCAGATGGTCATGTTTGTTTCGTAGGAAAATATATAAGGATGTCCGGGAATATCTGGATAACCATGGGAATGTTCTAAATTTATATAATGTTCCAAAAATACCCTTACGAATATTCATATAATTTATACATTAATCTAATATAATTTACTTTTATATAATTGATTTTCCTAAAATTAATTTAATATTTTAGGTTTTTTATATTAATTGCTTATATGTATTAATTTTTGTATGTTATTAGGTAGAATTCATATTAATATAAGACTTTTTTTTTAAATAATTAGTATTGAATATAAATTTCATTTTCAATTTTAATATTTTTTTAAAATACAATTATATAATTAGTGTTATATGGGGTAAAATTCATTTATTATATTATCAAATTATATTCTTTTAAGAAGAAAAATAACAAAGGTAAGCTGACCATTAAAAAATGTTAAAATTAAAAGGAGTTACTATATAATTTTATTGAAGTTTATTTTATATGTACATAATACATGAATATACTCAATTGCTTATTAGTCAATGAGTATATTAATT
This sequence comes from Momordica charantia, assembly GCF_001995035.1. The sequence goes on from NW_019104496.1 coordinate 2,086,036, forward strand.
TATTTAAACTATAAAATTACAAATAAAACCAAAGAACTTTAATAAAAGAAAATATATGAAAATATAACAAAAGGTAAAAATGTCAATATTGGATGCCCTCGACATGGAAATCATGGGAACCCATGTTTCCAGATCGACTCGGATGCCTTCCAAATAGGCATTCTAGGATACCCGGACATCTCAAAATAACCAGGTATCTTACATTACCACAAAACAAACGTAAGAATCAAGATGTCCGGCTCATTAGAGTTATTTTTTCAACGATTCCATTTCCACTTTTCCTCTTCTCATTTCTCTGTTTGTATTATAAAATTATTTAATTTTAGATTGAATTGGTAAAATAATGTTTATTATAATAAATAATGTAATAATAATATCAAATAAAGTGTAAAAAAAAATTAGACTTAAATACAAAATATATAATTTATTACTATTAAGTAAAATAATATAAGTAGATCTAAAAATTATTATAAGTAATTTTTTTTTCACTATAAAGAATTCCATAAAATCCTTTTTAATTAATGTAATTTTATATTAATTATAAATATATAAGGATATTTTGGTAATCAACATATGTTTGATTAGGATTACAGATGGAAGTAAACACCATAAATTGGTTTATGATTTCGATTCCAGATATGTTCAAATAAACAACATCAATGGAATAACATTCTCATTCCAATTGATTTCATTACGATTAATTCTCATTAGGATTGATTTCCATTACGATTGAGAGTAAGTAAAGGGGGCCTCAAAGTCAACCATTTTCGAAATCTTAGCACATTTGTTAATATATTAAAAAAATTAAGGAAAAAAACAAAAAATTAAGGACATGTTTATGTTTGATATTGGTAATGTTTCATTTCTCATTATTTAATTTCTTAGCATGAGAATCCAAAACCAATTATCGAACAGCCAAAACTGTTGGAATATTTGAGAGGTTCAAATTATATTAGCACGTTGTTTGTTGAAGCAGTGTTAAAACTACCTAAATAGCAAGTATTTAAGTGCAAAATTTGAATAAGAGAACAAGAGTGGATGAATACGAGAAGTGCAATACGACTTGCGCAAGAAAAGAACCGAGCTCCAACGCTCAAGTTAGTAGAATTTGTGGTGTTTTCTTTGTACATAAAAGACTTTCTGTATTTATAATGTCAAAATGTGGGACCCACTTAGTGGTTATTAGGTATTTCTGCGAGGATCTAGGCACCTATTCGGCAATAGTGGGAGAACGGTTGGAGAATGGTTTCAGTCCTTGACACATTGACTCGACTTTAGTGGAGGTTGAGGCTTGGGTGAGAGGTTCCGAGCAATGGTTCCTGGGACCAAAGCGCATGATTACTCTTCATATACTCAATAAACTCTCTTTTTGTGCCACATGATGCTGGTTTCAGGACAAGATGACAAAGTCAGAACGAGCCTAGTGTACTGGAAGCCCTCTGTGTCGTTAGAACTTAACATCGATATTATGCTCGATTAAATGCACTGTCAACAAGAGGATGTTCTGGCCAAAGCGTGCATAGCTCAGCGGTAATTGGCATGTACCTCCAAGCAAGAGGTTGTGAGTTCGATCTCCCATCTCGACATGTTGTACTAAAAAAAATAAGAGGATCTTCTGATCTTCTGTTGGCTACAGAGATATCCTCGTAATAGAACTACTTTTCTAAAACCTGGTGAGATGAGAAAGAGGCTCTGATGCGGATTATCACGATTCGACCAAAGTTTCACATGGGTCAGAAACAGAGAAAAAAAATCAGTATAAGGCACTTTAGGTAGAATATGAATAGAGATTTGGATATTTAGTCTTGAGATTTCAAGGACGAGGAATCTAGATCAATAGATTATTAATAGATTATTAATTAGGGTCATTAATTTTGCAATGATTAAGTTCTCAACAAAAATTTGTCAATCACATTAAAATTTAAAAACACGTAAAAATTATTAATCAAATCTAAAATAAAGTTACCAATCAACACATAGCTCAATATGGTAGGACTCATGTTACCAACCATGAAGTTGACAGTTCAATCTCTATCTCTATGTATTGTATCAAAAAAAATTCTAAAATAAAGTTTCAAAGTACACTTCATAAATTATAAATTCTCCCATTTAATTTCCCATCTCCGCTGAGAAATTCTTCCCTATTTATTTTTTTATGTTTTAAATTATTTGTCACTAAATAATGTTTTCTTGAAAGAAAATTTTATTTAGTTGCTTAATTTATAAGGTCTAATTCTCTTAAATACATTTATTAGGTAGGTGGGTGGGTAGAGAACAATACATAATTTTTTTTTACATATATATTTAAAGAGGATAATATAATTATTTTAGTGTGTATATGTATATATAAACATTAAAAAAATGACACGAGGCGGGGAACGGATTCCCCGTCCCCGTCCCCATTTAGGTTGCGGAAAAAAAATTTCCCTCATCTCTACCCGTGGGGAATTTAAATGGGGATTCTCCATCCCATTTAGGTAGGGACAGGTCTCCATTCAAAGAAAATGAGCATTCCTACTTTTAACTTTTAAGGAAAAAAGAGTAATGAAAGTAATAAAAACACTTTTAATGAGTTAAAAGTAAACTATTCATAATGTCAAAAAGCGTACCAAACTCAAACTCTTAGAACGATTCAAGATTAAAAGTTTACATTAAAATACTATTTAATTTATTTTGAATTTGGTTTATTTTAGTTCATGTACTTTTAGTTTTTTATTCATTTTGTTTCATGTACTTTTAAAATATTCATTTCAGCTCATGTACTTTTAAAAAGTGATCATTTTGATATTTATTTATAAAAAAACTCTTTAATATAAAATCTTGAAATTATAGAGAATAAAATGAATCAAAATATATAGACTAAAATAATATTTTAACCAAAATTTTAATATACTAGTTAAATTTTACCAAACTATATAAATTAAATCTAAACTTTTAAAATCATAAATAATAAATTTGAATGAAATTCATGATTGAATAAAAGAATTAAGTTGAATATATTTTAAACCATATTTATTTCCAAAGTAATACTACTTACCATTTAATTATTTTTCTTTTCAAAATGGGAAAAAACACACACACACACACTCCGTATGACGCGCACGAGTTGTGCGTGGTAGTAATTTCCGTTCCTTTCAGGCTTTCAACAAAAGCCAACTGGAACTAGAACTAGGGGTGTCATTGTCAAATAATAATAATAATAATAGTAGAGATATTTTTAAATAAATGATAAAATTCACTGTACATTTTTTGTAATTTAGCTTCAAATTAAAATGAGATATTTGTTTTCTTTTTATTAAAAATTTCAATAATTTATTTGTTTAAATAGAGATTCCCCGTTGATAATTAACCATTTAAATGAATAATTTAACTTGATTGCTCATTTCTTTAAAATAAATTGTAAATAAGAAAAATTTATTCTCAAAGAAACTAATCTCCTTAAAATTTAACTGGGTTAGCACAAATGATTTGGACACGGATATCCCTAGTTATTATTATTATTATTATTTTCCTCCGTTGTCAACAAAGTTTGTGCATCTATTATTTGTCAATTTTTTAAAAAATGAAAGCACCTCCACATTTTCTCCAATCTTAATCCAAACAAACTTTCACGTTAATTGTCATGTCATTTTAGATATTGTCACGTCAACTTTCTATTTAAAATATGAATTTATGTCTGCTCCAATGATATCTTTTTATGGGAGGTTAAATGATAGTATCTAAGCTTTAAAAAGAGGGAGACATTTTTAATTTAAGACAATGTTACAAGATATTTTTGTAATTTACTCCAATTTTAATAACTTAATAAATATGTCATTTTATTCTAAATATCTTATAACAAAATAAGTCGAAGTAAAATTTATAAATCAATTCGAGCGCGATCGAAAGTTGGAATCCACCATCAAAATCCGACCAATTGGAGAATTGATACCCCAACTAGACAGAAAGAGAGCTGAGTGGACCCCACTATGGAACAACTATAAAAGAAAAAGCGCCAAACACGAATTCAGAGTTTTTCTCCTCTTTCGCTCTTACGCAGAAAGCGTGGCTCCATTGGTCTTTGGTGGAAGCCACCAGTTCCGTCACGTGCCCTCATCGTCTCTGCAACTGATTCGGTTACCAGAAGAAGAACAGCAACAAAGAAAAGCTCGTACGAACTTTCTGAGGAGGAAGAATCGAATGTATCACAGCATTGGCTTCTCTTCTTCGGTAATATTTTCATCTTTCTTTTTTTTGTTTTTGCTTCTCCGATTTTGCTCAAGGAGCTTCGCTTCCGGTTTCTTAGCCCCTCTGCTTGCTTCAGGTGCTTTTTCTGTAAATTTTCCGATCTGGTTTTGGAATCTTGCGATTTCTTCCACTCTGCTAGTGTGTGTAGTGTACTGGATGACTTGCTTGTATTCCGTCTTTATTTTAGAGTAGATCTGATTATTCCGAGTTTTGCCTCGATGGTTGTTGGTTTTTATCGGTTTGACTCTGATTTAGCTTGTCGTGGATTGGATTATCTACTCTCTTTCTACCTACCTCCTTTTAATTTTTCCTGTTTGTTCGGTTGTTTTCTCGGTTCGTTTTGTGTTCTCTGTTGTGGTCAACTGCATCGGTTTCCTTGTTGGATTTTGGTAATTGAGTAAAACTCTTGCCCTACGACTCTAGTTTTATTTCCGATTGCAATTCAATCTCGTGGATTATGATCATGTTCAGATAGTTCAATTTTCATTTTGTTCGGTTTGCAACCAAAGTTTCTTAGATAAGGGGAAGATCATGGACATATAAAGCGAGGGACAAACATCTCAATTGGTATTGGATGTTTTAGGTGAAATCAAAAGCAAAACCATGAGAGCTTAATATCATACCATTATGGAAAGGTGGAGGGTCGATTGTTCCTAAAACATTTAGTATTAGTTCGATTTATCAACATACTGGTAATTAATTTCGCAGTCTTGCTATATTCTGTTGTTTGGGGTGCTATTCCCTCCCTCTATGGATTGGATTGGTCTGTTGTCTGTACCGATTAGGGAGAACACTTACCCGCCTCCAGAAATCGAGTTCATAAAAAAGTTAAACAAATTGTTGCTTTTTCACTTTGTGAATTTAAAATGGATAATGAAATATGTAAGGATACAAGGATCAGCAGGTATCGTATAGCTACTAAATGGATAGTTTGGTTTTTACACTCTCCAGTCATGGACCCATACCGACAATCTTTTCCAATTTATTGATGCAATTTAATTGTGGAAAACTCTTTTTAGTTTTAAAATGTATTAGGACTTCCCCTTATATAATATAGAACTGTTAACGTTTATTTGAGCTTATTTACGGGGAAAACGGATAAATATTTGAGTCATTGGCTATTGTTCAGTCGAGATTTTCTAATCCTCCCCAATTTTGGTTCTCAATCCTCATTAATAACTAAAACTATTTTTTATGCTTTAAGAATTCTGTAAACAGTGGCATTATGTGATTAAACCTTTTCTAATCAGTGTCTGTAATGGCATTCTTCATAAAGTTTAGCTACAGACTGTTGAGGATATCAATCCTCACTGGAATAGCCTGACAAGTTTAAAGAATCCTTTATTTGTAGGTTTTGTTGCCGTACATTGTGCTCCATTGAAGATTGACATGTTTCGTTTAAAGAAGCATTCTCATAATCACCAGGAAAATGATTCTATACCAGAAGATGGAAAGGTAATAATTCATTCAATTCTTATCAACAACAGTTTCCATGTTGTTAGCTTGAAAGGTTGGATATAAATCCTATTGTGATTCTTTTGTTCTCTATCTTACATGTCTGGAAACTTATCTCAATCTACTGAAGTCAAATTTTAGTCTGGGTGATATATTTTTCAGGGGAAAGAATCCTAAAATCTTCGGGTCAGGCAAATTAGTTTCTTAGCATTGGAATATTATTTCCCATCCCAAATTTAATTTTTCATATCCTCTTGACAGTTTACAATTGTAGAATTGATTATCATTTTTGAAGTCCAGCACCCAATTCAATTCAACTGGATTAGGGTCATGCCACAACTACCCAACCCTACAACATCTAAAATGAAAATTAATTGCATCTTGCTTAATAACAAATTCCACCTACCTGACCCCATCCAAAACTAATACTGGTCACGAATTATTCAATGCTATATGTGTTCTCATTCTCTGTCAACCTTCGCCGTTTCTCTTTTGGTGAGTTAATGCTAATCCAATAAGTTTTGTTATGAAGATTAAAAGATTTAAGGACTCATTTCAAACTTATAAACTCTAAGAAGAATTAGAATCACATGATTAGTTGAAGGTGAATTAACTTTAT
>NW_019104496.1:2092566-2121002 GCF_001995035.1 Momordica charantia
GCTCAGATCGATGAACTTAGAGCTGCTCTTGGGCCTCTGTCTAGTCGAAGTTTAAAGTATTGCACTGATGCATGCCTGAGGAGATATTTGATAGCTCGAAACTGGAATGTTGACAAGTCAAGGAAAATGCTCGAAGAGACGCTCAAGTGGAGGGCAGCTTACAAGCCCGAAGAAATCCGTTGGGTTAGTTAAATTATGTCATTTTCCCTGCCTCAAACATCTAGAATAACAATTTTCGCAATCATAATATCTCTTGTTTTGTTTTGTTTTTTTTCATTTTATTATCTTCCCTTTGCTTCCTGCTGATTGTGCCTTCATAATGTGAATTTAAAGGTGTTTGAAAGCCATGGTTTGTTTTTTTTTAATTTAAAAAAAGGGCTCATAAATTGTCGTGATGGCTATGGAGTTAGAGCTACATAAAGATCTAATTAATGGATAGTAAATTACCAATGATTATTTTCACCTTCAGTTCTGTTTTTATTTAATGTATTTCAAAGTGAACTTTTGTAGTTTTGCTAGAAAGATTACTAAGAATAAAAAAGATATTGTTATTTTTGTCATTATATATATGTGTATATATATATTTTGTAAAGATTACTCGTACATGCACGGCTGTATGCCATAAAATCAAGATTTTTGAAGAAGCATTTTTCTCATACAGCATGAAGTAGCATTTGAAGGAGAGACTGGGAAAGTATCACGAGCAAATTTTCACGATCGACATGGAAGATCTGTGCTCATAATGAGACCAGGAATGCAGGTATTTTATATTTGCTCCCCTCCCAAGTCCTAACCAATATAATTTAAAATATTCATTAATATTGAGAATTCAATATTTTAAAGCCAACATGCTCAACTTGTCAAAGCATTTGTCATATATTCCCGACCAAAAGATTCTAGTTCAAACTCCATCCCTACATGTTTTTTATCGGAAAAATCCATATTTTAAAATAATGTTAGATAAATCACCATATTGGGACAAGTTGGAGTACAGGTAAAAACACCTGGAATAAGGAAAATATCTGAACACTCTTAAAGATGTAGCACAGGAGTCACGTGAAAATCAAAGAGAAATGAACAAAAGTGGTCCATTTACAATTTCTAAGTGCTTTTTTGGCTTTTGGGTTTTGGCATTGAGTATTTTTCTGACCATTTCCAGTTCTTCTGAAATGTTTCAGAACACAACTCCATCAGAAACGAGTGTGCGGCATCTTGTGTATCTTTTGGAAAATGCAATTCTAAACCTTGGGGAGGGTCAAGAACAAATGTGTTGGTTGATAGACTTCACCGGATTTACAATGAAAACTAATGTCTCTGTCAAAATAGCCGCAGATGTCATCAATGTTTTGCAGAACCATTACCCCGAGAGACTCGCCGTTTCACTCCTCTACAATCCACCCAGGTTTTTTCAAGCATTCTGGAAGGTACTCTCTCATCCTAACCACTTGTAACTCTAAAAGATTATATAATTTTTGTCTAGGCTAAGTATAAGTCCCTAATGTTTAGGTGTTTTTCTTTTAGATGTAGTCCTTATTGTTTTATAATATTTTATATCATTTTTCAATTTAATCCCTCACTCTTAAAGTTGGCGGATAAGTTTATATAGAATAATACTTAGTGAATTGGTAAAAATCTAGAGGAGGAAAAATGTCATCTAAGAGAGAGTTACTAATTTCTTCACCAAATTTCTTAGGAAATTGGTAGAAGTTTTGAGTTCTTTTTTCTTGATGAACTTTTTTCTCTTCTAAATTTTCATCAATTTACTAAGTATTATGTCATGTAAGCTTGTCACCAGCCAATTTTAACATTCATATATGATCGGAGACTAAATTGAGAAATATTGAAACACAAGGGACTAAATTGAGACTTTTTAAACGATAGAGATTAAATTGAAAAATCGTCCGGATTGAAATATCTTATTGACCTTTTTGTTTATTAATGCAAATAATTTTCTTTCAAATAAGTACTTCTATAGGCTTCATATGCAGCATCATTTAACTTTATTAGAAATCAAATTTGTCCTGAACATTAAAAAGTTTCATAATCATGATTAAGTTAGATAGATGGTAAAATTTTACGTTTTAATCCTTTTTATATATAATATTTCGATTATAAAAATTTAAGGAGCAAATTAGAGAGAACTAGAAAGGCAATTGCCTCACTCCGTCGTGCATTTGTGTGTATTTTGTTCGATGAACTGAACTAGGTGATTCTTCCAATTTTTGTAGGCCATAAAGTACTTCTTAGACCCAAAGACATTTCAAAAGGTAAAGTTTGTTAATCCCAAAGACAAAGGAAGCATTGAGCTGATGAAATCATACTTTGACATGGAAAATCTTCCTAGTGTCTTTGGGGGTAAAGCCACTCTCGAATATCACCACCAGGAGTTCTCCCAGATGATGGCCCAAGACGAGCTCAGAACTGCCCAATTTTGGGGCTTCGATAAGGCCCACCACATTGTCCATGGGCCTTCTGGCCCAGAAGTCCCACCAGAGCCCATTACTACTTCAGCTAACTAACTGGTATGCCTCATGCCCTTCAACAGCTTTTTCGAATTCAAATAATCAACTTTTCCTTCAACTACTCATCCATCACTAATACTTGCAGCTGAGTGCTAACTAACTATGAGAGTGAATGGTTTATGTTAACTTATGAGGTCAACAGAGCCCAATGATTTATTAAATATATTTGAAGACACATCTTCTTGTTCCTTCTTTAGAAGAATATCTTTAGAAACTCATAATTTGTTTCTCGCTAGAATAGTTGCACGAAAAGGTTTACTTGACCTGTCTATAATTACTAGACATTAGAGAAAGATTATATCTTCGATAATGGTTTCGTTTTTAATTTTCTATTCTCAAAAGTTTTTACTTGTTTCAACAATTTTTTTGCCATGATTTTCACCTTTCTTAAAGAAATGTTTGAAGTCTCAATTTAGAAAAAATGGAAACAATTTTTTAGAAACTACTTTTTGTAGTAGTCCAATTTTGACTCGAGCGTAGAATTTGAAATTTGGAAATAGTGTCTCTAAAACCGAACCATTGTCAAATGGAGCCTCAAATCTTCTACGTGGGTTATGTTATAATAGACTTGATATATCTTAATATTCAAATGTCAAATGGTCATATATCTTAATATTCAAATGTCAAATACTACCGACCAAATCAAATATAAATATTGATAAATATAATAAGAAAAATGTGGTAAATTTAAAATTAGTATTTTATATTAACACTCCCTAACCAGAAAATCTAATGATTGTATATCCAAAATTCATCGAGAGACGGTTGTACAAATTGAATAAAAACAATTCTAATTGGTACCTTGCTAATGTGTATCACTATTGATCCTAAACCTTGCACCTTAAAATTGGACAAATATTGCAACCTTCACTTTTAATTTTAAAAAGTGCGGCAATTCTCTTATAGATTTTTATTTGAAGAATGATATGAAATTGATAAAATCCGGACAAAAATAATATTAGAGCTGTTTTTTATTAGATAAACATATAAAGTAAAAATTGCGATATGGTCCAATTTCAGTCCAATTTGGTGAAATTAGAACAAATTTGACATAACCCTAAGTTTTAAAAGTAAAATCTGATTTTTTTTTCCTTCTCTTTTCACTTTTTCCCTTAAAGAATTAAAATTCATAGAGTGAGGGAAGCCAATAGCCAGTGATGCGACGGAGAGGGAGGAGCAAAAAGGAAACAATTTTTTCATTTTAAATACCACATTGCAAAATGCATATATTTTTATCATGTCGCTGTTCAAAAATCAATAATAAAAATTTTATGCAACTCGAGCGGATGGAAGGAATCGACTCAAAATCTCATGATTGGAGGTATATGTCAATTACCTACATCTTTTACCAAAAATTTGGAGATTAAATTCTCACTCCTAATATTATTGAGCTAAAAATAAATTTCTACTATCATCCATGTAATTAATGAGAATGAAAAAAAGGTAACTTCATGACTAAAGTATAGCTTTTAAAAGCTATAAATAAAAACTCAAGTAATTTTTAAATAAAAAGCTACAAATAAAAACTCTAAGTAATTTTTAAATAAACTAAATTGTTTTAAAATCAACAAGTAATTGACATATGTTTCTACTCAAGAGATTAGGATGCTATGATTACAAAATTGTGAATTTAAAAAAAAAAGTAAAAGTTGGAGAGATTCGATGAGGTTAAGAACTTACTATATTAATACAAATTGCTCAAATAATTGAACACACTCAATCGCTCATTTGTCAACGTTAACATGTATGAAGAAACATTATTTATCTATTTTTTAATTTAAAAGGATCATCCATAATATTCTATCCCTTTGCTTAGAATAATTTATTTAAAAAAAAAATCCTCAAAGTGCTCAACTCATCAGTCAAAGAACTTACAGAGGTAAAAAAAATTCAGAAATAGAAATTTGAAGTACTCAAGACTAGCAAAGTAAGAACATCGACATCCACATTTGACATTTTCATCCAAATTTCTGTATACCTATAATATCCATGAATCCACAATAAAATTGACAAGATATTAAAAAATATCATTAATGTGGATACAATACTAATATTAATAAATTATAACTTATTTGAAAAGAGTAAAATATTTGTGTTATTTTAAATATTTACTATAATTCTTTTATTTTATAATTTATAATTTATATTGCTACTGAGACATCAACGCAACATTGATATTTAAATTATTAATCAAGTTATACAAACTCAACCCTATAATTCAAACATTATTCATCTATTTTTTAATTTAAAAAACTTCAAGGGGGAGACACAACAAATAAATTCATAGGTATTTAGACTCATCCACTTCCCTAATTCATGTGAAGAAGATTGGTTAAGATCAAAATTGAAATTCCTAATGGTAGGTTGAACTTAACTTTCTGCAGCCAATGAAGGATTTCATTAAAAGAGAGTGAGCACCAGAAAAATTCAAAAGCAAACAAAACCATATATATACTTCATTACATTCACAAATACCTATTTTCTTCTTCCCCTGTATGAATATGATGATATTTGATTTGATCAGAGCTCACTGGAATACAGGCATTCATCTACAAGCTGACGCAGATTTGGATTTTCCAATGCAGCTGCTACTCTTTCTTTATCATTTAGCTGCTTATTGACTGTTCTTTCCCCATAATTAAAAAACAACAAAACAAAACAAAACAGATTTGAAAAGAAAAAACACACATGATCTGCATTAGTATGTGTCCATGGTAACTAGAAGTAGGGATATAAGGAACCGATCAAACCCAATTAACTGTACTAAATATAACTTTCAATTTTGGGAGTGGCATTGTTTAGATAAAATGTAACTTTCTGTTTTTCATTAATCAGTTCAATTCAACTTAGTTCAACCAAAAACTGAACCGGACTGATCGATCAATACCCTTAACTAGAAGTATTAACTGTCATATATTACTATCATTCTACTAAGTTCAACCTTTGATTTCGTTTTTATTTAAGGGATATCTTGATCAAATAACACCTTAGATTGTTTTAATCTCACCTGATTCTTCATTTGCGTGGGATCCTGGAGATACTTTGATGTCAACCTGCAAAATCCATAACCAGACTCAGCGGATGACAAAAACTCGACCGGACTCGAGAATTCTTCAAGTTGGTTTCATGGCTATCTGATCAGATAAGGCTCTTTGAAGAAGACAAAAGATTCAGATGGATTTATTCAGTCCATTTCCATTATATATTCAGAGAAAATTTCTCAAATGTTTTCTTTGATATTTTCTAGATTAATTGATCATAAAAAACTATTAATTATTTTTTAGGTTTAACTCAAATGAAAAGCAAGATCAAACCAAGATACACCTTTCCAAATAAGTTTCAGAATTTAAAAACAATAAAAAATTAAGAATAGTTCCTTAAAAATAGGACTTTTGGAGATTGTTTGAACAGATTTTTCTTTTTTTTTAATATAAACAAATAGTTGGATAGCTATTTTCTAAAAGTTCACTTTTAATGCGTTTTTTTGTTATTCGTATGCTTTCATGGATAACTTAATTTCTTGGATGGTAAGTTCTAATGTCATAGCTTCGTAAATGATGAGTTAATATGCATAATAACAAATCATCACAAGTATGAAAAACAATTTTGAAACTAATAATTAAAAAGAAAATCTATAAACAGTTAATCGAACAAGCCCCAAGACGATATCTAAAAAGTACACCCAAACAGTCCTGAGACAACAAGGTACTTCAAAATTAATTTAATATCCAGACACAAATCACAAATCACAAGTTTCATCAGTATCTGGTGATTACATCAAGAAGTAGAGTGGAGACTGAAATTGAACAAACAGTATTCCAAAGTTTCAAGTCCATTGCTCAAGAAAGGAAAATGAACTGACCTTGTAATGTGGGGGGAAGAAATGTTTAAGTTTCACTCTCAGACAGAGACCAATCACAGTCGCCATGCTACAATGTTGGATAGTCGGAGTGAAAGTTATCCTATATGATAAACAACAGTTCAGCAAACGATTTAGGAATTCAAAATGCGAAGGCTGCGAAGGCATTTCAACCAAAATTTTCTAGAGTAGGAAATCTTGTTAATGCGTTTGCTAGTGAAAATGAAATGATTACGAATCAATAATCTCAAATTATCTCTCAAAATCGAAGAATTAGCACAGAAATAGAACATAATGGAGTTTTTTCGACTCCGCTTACAGGATACGCCCGAGTTTCTCATCGACGGTGATGGATTCCTCTGAGAGAACACTTAGCTGCTCTAACGAATACGGATGTTCCGGATCTCTAATATCCCTCACGAAATGTGCCAAAACTCGAGTCAAGGACAAGAAATTTGCGTATTCACAACTGAACATCAGGAAGTACTCAATTTCCACAAAATCAGCAAAAATATATCCGAATCCAGCAAAAAACGCAGAGACAAAACAGCGCCTAACTTCCTAAATCGAATTGAGCTCGAGAATGAGGTTGAAAATTAACCTACAAAGAAAAAGGGAGAAAACAGGATGAAGAGAGAAAAGGATATCATAGATTTCGAGAGGATCAACGGCATCGTCGGCGTGAAGATCCTCGGAGCGAGCGATCCGCTCTTTCTTAGCGTGAACCACCGGGTTCGCATTGATCAGGCCCAGAGTCATCTTCTTCTTTATTCTCTGGGTGTGAAAACTTCACAGATTTCTTCCGCGTCTCAAAATGGTTTTGAGGGTCTAAGCACGGCGGTCACCGCAGAAGTAGCGTGACGGTCCAGTGAGAGAGAAGCACGTATCGTGATTTGTTGGAATTTTGGCTTTAATTGATGGGTGATGGAAAAAGCTAAAAATCAATGTCCGGAACAAGGTTTTAGTTCCAGTGACGCCGCCCTCTTATCCCGCTGCTTTTTTCTGTCTTGCCCGTGACGCCGCCCTCTTAATTGGATCTATAGACATTCTAAAATTATTTATCTCGTTGAAACGTGGTTCGGAGAGGTGAATTGAATTGGGTGGTTTAAATTTGATCAAATAGACTCTGAGCAGGAGAAAGACGAAATCTTAACTCGTACGGACCGGATTGAAGACGATTTTGCGCAAAAAAATAAAAAAAGGTGAGTTAACGTCGGCAAGTGCCGTCGTACACTCCTAGAACGAATGAAAAATGGCACTCTTGCTACCCGGGGTATGGCACGCGGGTGGTCAAGCCAATGAGCTGAACTTGGACCGTGTACGCTCTACCCCTTGTGTGCGAGTGATTGGGCCACCAGGTTGGGCAGGTAGACAAGCCTCATCATGCCACACATTGTCAGTTGGAGTCGACATGCCGTGATGGGCCTGGGCCATATGGCCCAAGTGGTGGAGTGTGTGCCACAATGGGTGCGTCGGTGGTTGGGCCACTGGACTGCGGTGGAAGCATGTGTGCGATGCAGTCGGGTCAAACAAGCCACAGTGGCGTTCGCCCGTGCGAGAGGTGTCCGTGCATGGAGCGTATTGGCCATACACGTGCCGGTCGTGTCTTAGGGCTGCCCCTGACACATCTAGTTAGAGAAATTCAAATAATCAATTTCCTTTTAACTAATTTTAAAATACATATTAGCGATTGGGTGGATAAGATACTAATACAATTTCTATAGTTCAATCTAAAAAAGACCATCGTTCACTCTTTCACTTTAAAATTCGTGGAAATTGTTGAAGTGCACTAAAAAAATAGATAGCTCGATTGATAAATAAATATATTTTGAGGGAGACACAAAAAGTGTGGTGAGGGAATTCAATTTCAAAGTTCAGGGAGGGGAACTAAATTTATATACCTACCTTCTAGTTTTTTTTTTTTTTAAATCAACTTTTTTGCTATCTACTCTATATTTAAGAATGAACAAAGAATTAGATGGTAAATGGATTTCATTATTTTTAAATAATCCAAAATCTCAAAAATTGTTACAAAATATTTTTTGAACAAAGAATTAGATGGTAAATGGATTTCTTTTTTTTTTCTTTTAACGAAAATAATATCAGACACAAATTTAAATGATCTGTGGCATGGAAAGTGGAACTTCTGGTGGGGAGATGAGAGAAACAGTTTCTTATTAGATTTTCAAAAGTTGCATCACATTTTCAGATATGAGATGTTTCTTTAAAATAAAAAAAATAAAAACAAGATCCAAGAACATGAAATGCAATCAATCAAACTAAGTTTTCAAAAACAAGCCAAACTATACAATCAATTATCATTACCACTACATACACAAAGAAATGGTAGAAAGGTAAAAATATTCTTGGGATCATGTGTTTACCTTCTCTGGACTTGATCTATACTTGGAAATTTCAAATATGTACTAATTTCACACTTGCCTAATCAATGAACACAAGGGGCACCAGCATTCAACAGGCAAAATTAACCAGAAGTAATTAAACACACATCTTCCAGGCTCAATATTTCCCACAATCAGGCAGCATTTTGCTAAACTCAAGGGAGCGTTTAGTAGTTGCCTTTTCAATTCAATAATATTTTTATGCCAAATCCTACGAGACCAGAACACACTATGACTATACTACGTTGGAGCAGTAATATCAAATGCAATACTGCTCTGTTTAGTTGCAGAGATCGGATTTCAGAGAAGCCCCCTTCTTCTCTTGTAGTCGCTTACGGTCAGTGTCAGAGCGTGCCTCCTACCGTCGTTCTCAGGGACTTGGCGTCCAACCGTGGCTTCTATCCTCTGTTTCCTTGCTAAGAACCCGGCCTGAGCTCCCTGGGGTCCACCAAACTTCTGAAGCACAGCCAAAGATATAGGCAGCTCAAAGTTGTGCAGCAAATTTGACTCCGTCCCTCCATCTACAGGAGCACTGGTATCAACTAACTTTCCAGCACCCGCAGCAGCTACCAAAGCTGCTGCTGTAGCTGCCATGCCAGCTTCTGCAATCACACCAGATCCTGTTCTATTACTCTCGGATGCAGGCATTAAATTATCGTTGTTGCCACCTGTTTCTGCAGCCCCATTTGCTTCACCAGCATTTGAAACATAGTAATTCCTCGACCTGGTCCATCTCCTTGAGAATGGATCATAACCGGCCTCTCCAGCTTTCAAATCTTTAACGGGTCTCAGTCCTGATGCATTTTTGAAGTTCTCCACCCTATTCTTCCTGTTCATCTCAGCTAACTTAATAGCCTTGGCATCTTTCATCTGCAACCTCCTGGAGGCCTCTAATTGCTGCAGTCTTGCGTTGATCCTCTCCACCTCAGCATCATCATTTTTGCTCAGGGCTACATCCATCTCTCTTCTCAGCCGGTCCTTCTCAGCTGCAATATTTAATGGCCTTGACGAGGCAGATTTTTTCTCCTGCAGCATCTGCTTCACTGTGGCGGCTGAGTAGACAAAGTTGTTGACTTTTTGTATGGCTTCCTTCTTTTCCAATATGTCCTGCTTGCTCAGCATCCGACCACCAGTTTGCTCTACCTCCTTAACCCACTGTTTATATTCATCCTCATGTGGAGGAGAGTCTGAAACCATAGCCATCTGCCACCTAGCGGCAGAACTTTCATTTCCCCAAATAACATTAAGATATTTATGTGTTGTTTTGTTCTCAAGTTTATACTGACGATCAGGTTCTGTTGCATCAACGTTGCGCACCAAGCAGAGCCTGTAGATAGACCCACTTCTTGATCTCCCAATTCCGACTCTCACAAAGCATCCAACAATCAACTCCTCAAAGAATGGCTCCATGAACCATTTACCAAGTTTCGATCTACGAATAGTAATTTCCTTGATATCTTCAAATGTTGGCCCATCTGAACCAGGCATGGATCTGTCATCATCACTATCAATCATTCCACCATCTCCTGTGGACCCTTCATCTTCACTTTGAAACCTACTTTCACTTTCACTTTGGCTAGAGCTACTCAAACTTGGAGCAGTGAATGACTTTCGTTTCATTGGTGAGAACCTCCGATTGTTTGCATTCCCTCTAGATGCATCTCTCAATTTGCGGTGAGCCTCTGGGTCCTGCTGCTTCAACCTTTTTGCACGCAATTCGTTTAAAGCATCATCTTTTGCAGCTGCTCTATCAGCAGATCTGGCTGATGATCGAATACGAGATGATGGGAGAGGTGGAGTCTCTTTTCGAGATGGGGCAGTCTTCCCTTTATCCATCTTAGCTCTCAAACTTTCATATAAATGCTTATCATTCTTCTTCGATGCTCTGTCTGACAGAATCATCTCCCTTTGAAGTTCAGACATACCAGCAAGCTTGCGCCTGTCATCATCGTCTTTGTAAAGATCATCTCCAACATCAGATTCATCACTGCTGTCACCCTCACGATCTGAAGCACCATCCTCGTCATCCCCTTCTTCTTGGCTGCCCACATCATCATCTCTTTCAGTAGGATCTAACCTCTTCTTCAGAGGAACCTGAGATCCAGAAGGCTTCCTACTTGCATAACCCCGATCATCATCTGAGTCATCATCCCTAGAGTCACTGCCGGCATCAGAATATGAACCCTCGCGCTGTCGTCGAGATGGTGGATGAGAGTGTCGATTTCTCCCTGTCGCATTAGTTCTTCCTGCAGCCTCCAGAAGTAAATTTTCTAAATCTGCCATGTTTTGCAGCATCTACTACCAAGTTATGTGACTCCTGTCGCTGGACCTCCCCTCCTGAAAAGGTAGCAAGACTTCATAAGGCCAAGAATTGATACAGCTCAAAATCCATAGTCAGCACCTTGCAAATCAGGGAATTCTATAAAGAAAAAATTACCACCAAAATGTAACTAGGAAATATAAGGCACCTCCACATCTCCATCTAAATGAAACACAAGTATCACCCAAAAAAAGAGTGAGAAGCTGAAATTTACAACTGGAAACTGAACAACTGGTTAAGAGATTGGGATTAGAATTTGATCAGTAGTTATGAGAAATTCTCTCCCTCAAAGATTACTTGATGAAAAATTCATTGAAAAGTCTCTAGTCAATTTTCAAACTGTAAGGGCTGTACAAGGGTTGGGCTGAGTCAGTGATACTGATAGAAACTAGAAATATTGTTTAAATTGAAGAAACTACCATATAGGTAGGGTACTATAATTTAGGAGGCTATCTGTCTGCCACAAATCAATCTCATCCTCCACCACCTTCCATATTTGTAATTATAACCTCCTGCCCAAGGCTAACAAACTCCTCCTTCATACTCATAGTCCAACCTTGCTAACTCAAAAGATAGCTACCGCCTCCATAACTCACTCCTATTACTTGTTTTATTGAAACAAACTCATAACTGCCTCAGATGCCCAATACTACACATCCCCAATGGCCCAAGCATTACCCCATCCTCAAGATAGTGAACTTGATATTATAATTTGTCACAACTCCACGGCAGCTAATGTAACTTTAGTCATCAAAATCCAAAAAAGGGTTCAAGATAGCACCACCATCCACTAATAGGCCCCCTAACCTATCTCTCACTGCCATGCCGACGTCATAAGGAGGTAAAATGGTTTCATCGCTTTTGTCTCTTTCCCTATTCCCCTGACAGTATAATGATATTCTCAAGTTATGATGTTGCAACCAAAATTTTAGCACATCTCCTTCATATATTTTTCCAGAAGCAAAAGGAAGCCAGTAGGCCCTGCACCTTCAGCAGACAAATCTTCAACACTCATTTTATGTCTAATTTTGCCTCGTTGATCTTTACAATGGCAAGGCCTGTGAAAAAGACCTAGAGTCCCAATTTCTCACTTGATGAAGCTACAATCTAGTTGAAGGTAATCCCCCTTCATTCTCACTTCTCTTTGTCAATTCACACCCATTACCCCCCCAGCCCGTCTCAAGTACTTCAAAATGGGCTTTGTTGTCCACCTCAAATGTCATCACAGGCATGTAAGTTTCCTATCCCTGGCTCCCTCATCTTCTCTGCAACATTCTATGGGTGGTCGCTTTAATTTGGGGAAGAAAAAGAAAAGAAAGGTGTTATGTGAGTGGGGGAGCTACAGTGCTGACCGAAATTCGGAGAAAAGGTCAAAAGTCCTACCATTCTCTTCCTTGGATAACTAGTAGAAATTACATGGGCTTCGTATCTCATCAGGGCAAGAATGAACAGATCACAACAACCAAACATTTAATTACACCAGCACGTGATGTCACTCATAAGAACTCAAGAGAAAATTAAAACAAAAACGAGTTAAAACGAATATGAGCTTATCTCATAAAGCTAGCAGGATGGAGTTATAAAATCTCCATACCAGCAAGGAGGGAGTTCTAAAATCTCAACATACCAGTTGGGTTCAGTCAGTAGTCTGTAAAATATGTTAGAGACCAGTAAAATTTCCACTTTGAAAACTAATTTTTGCCTAGTTCAATATTTACAAACCAATGTCTCCTAGAACTCAATCAACACTGCAACCATCACGAGTCTCACGACTTCATCGATTACAATAGCGATGACATCGCCATAAATCATATTCGCACGAATCAAAGCAAACTTAGGGCATGGAACAAATGAAACCCATAATTTTCTTTCTTCCAAACAACCAATATTGATAGCTGTAAGACTGCCGTGACCATCTTCCAAGGGTCGAGGGGAGTCAAATCGTGAAGAAATGCCGATATGGAAATGAAGACCTAACGAAATCGAAAAAACAACATCGAGTGCTATATGACAGCCATGAGAGACTGAAGGAGAGCGCGATCGAGGCAAGGAGACATTTGGACCATAAAACATCGCGAGAGGATGAGAAAAAATCCGGAGATCGAACAATTAGAGACATTGGATTACCTTGAGAGAGCCCTTGACCTTAACCCGTTGATGGCCCGAGAGATAGACGGGTTGACGAGGAAGATAGATCTGGTGCGGAGCTACAAGAGAGCAGGTTTTTCCAGGATGAACTTCGTGCGCCGTGAAATCTCAGAAGGCAGACAACGCTGGGCACTGAGCGTATAATTTTTCCCCTTTTCTTTTTTATTACAATTTTTGTCCCCGAATCATAGTCTTTTAATTGATTGAGAGTGCATATAATTTATAAAACATAAATTTTGAATTTTTTGTTTTTAAGATTGTTTAGATTTTAATCACGCAAAATAAACTCATGTATATAAATAGTATTTATAAACGTGGATAATTAATATATATCTATCAGGTGAATTTAATGACTAAATATTGTATTTAAAGGAATGAAAAATAATATTTATAGACTTCAATTAAAAACCAAGTAATCAAATAGTACAAAAAGGTGAAGTCTTTGAGTTTATTGACTTTTCCTATTTTAACTATTTACTCCTAGATATTTATTACTCTAATCAATAATGGTCAAAGTAGCGTAACTTAAAATGAATTTTCCGCTTTCTCATTGTATTAAAATAATAAAAAATAAAAACTCAAGATAGTTATTTAAATTATATATGTTTGGAGAATACTTATATCAACCGTCAAAAAAAGATAGAATATGTCATCAAATAAATAGAATAGAAGGAACAAACTATAAATTTTTAATTTATTCCTTGTATTTTCCTTAGAAAATGTTTATTTTGGTACTAGTATTTTTAAAAAATTGTCATTTTAATCAATTTTTACAAAAATCTAACATGAATTTTACATCTAACGAAAACTCTTTAGTATAAAGTAATACTTACATATTAAAAAGTATATTGATTTTAGTGTCGTGTTGAGATTGTGATAAAATAGTCACTTTTTAAAAGTTGATTAAGATGAACTGTAGAATAATTAATAGGAACAAAAAATTAAAGATACAATGATCAAAACGAAACTTAGGAACCAAATGAACAAAAAGTTATTTAGTAACTAAATTAGTATTTTAAAGTCAATTACCGTAAATAATCTTATATAACTAAACAAAAAAGAGAAGAGAAGTATCGTCGTATCGACGCGGAATTAATCATAGAGTAAGATAAAAACTAAAAAATCATGGGTCCTTAGAGACTTTGAGGGTGATATTTGATAAAAAGAAAATGAGGTCGGATATATTTGGTCCATTGGGAAGAACAATCGAAGATGTTCTAATTGAGACGACGAGATGGTGCATAGTGCCTACGATTCCTTCGAGCTACTCAAAGATAATCCCTCCAAGATCGAAGCCATCGTTTCTTACGGTTCCAAGCTCTTCATCGGCTGCTCAGATGGATCTCTTCGCATTTACTCCCCGGAATCCTCCGGCTCCGACCGCTCTCCGCCCTCTGAATTCCACTCCAAGTCCATGGAGCTGCAGAAGGAACCCTATGTACTCGAGAAGAACGTGACGGGATTCTCTAGGAGGTCTTTGTTGTCAATGGAGGTCATTGATTCGAGGGAGCTCCTTTTGACTCTATCTGAATCAATCGCGTTCCACAAACTTCCCAATTTGGAGACCCTAGCCGTGATTACCAAGGCCAAGGGTGCCAATGCGTATTCCTGGGACGATCGTCGAGGTTTCCTCTGCTTCGCCAGGCAAAAGAGGGTCTGTATTTTCAGACACGATGGTAATTATCCATGAAATTAACGTATTTTTTTGCAGTTCGTGAGTTTGACTTGAATTCGGTTTTGAAAGCAGCATTTCAGCGGTTAATGTTTTAGCTTGAATTGTATTTCGTGGAATAGAATTAACCTTTCCCAGTTTCAAGTTATGGAGTCTCAATTCCCGTTCTTTTGCGTTTGTTCAGTTACTCGACAATTGAAAGCAACATTTGCCAAGAATTTCTATATTAAAATTATCGATCTTCGAGATGTATTTATAATTTAAAGTAGGAAAGTTAAGATGTTCTTGGCATTGTAGGGGGACGAGGATTCGTGGAGGTAAAAGAATTTGGTGTCCCTGACATAGTGAAGTCAATGTCTTGGTGTGGAGAAAACATATGTTTGGGAATTAAAAGAGAATACGTGATTTTAAATGCTACCAGTGGCGCATTGACTGATGTATTTCCACCTGGGAGGTTAGCTCCGCCTTTAGTAGTCTCGCTACCCTCTGGAGAACTTCTTCTTGGGAAGGTATGTTTCTCCTTTAATTTACACTCTTAACTTCCGTTGCTTATGTGTTTGTCAATAGAATGGAAGGTTCGGTTTAATGGATGAAACATGAACCTGCATACCTTCTTTTAGAAGTACTGATTTAAACTTGATACTCTAACTTCAAAAGGCCCTTGAATTATGGGATTCTCATGATTCATTAACACCATGTTCCCATGTTAGCCACTCATATATTTTGTGTAGGTACTACTTGGCTACTTCATAGTTTGCATTTACTAAAAAAAATTTCGTTATTTTTTAAAACTTATCAGTCGAGTTAGTTTACTGAGGAAGAGGTTTACTAATATGTGGAAGAGAAGAGGAGATTCTAAAAATATATTATAATACCATTTTGATTGCATAGACAACCGATGAGGGTGCATACAGAACTGAAATGCGCTAAAAATACATTATTTTGTCAGAAACAAATTTCCCTGAACAAATGAAATTACAAGGGTGTGGGGAGCCTCAACCCAAAACAAGCAAGATTACAAAAAAAATCCTACACATGGTAAGAGTTTAAACCATAATTACTATTTACTGAAAGGATCATATAACATACACCAAGTAAGAGTAACGAGGTGATGATTTCCTAAAAATCCCAAGAGGTTTCTCTTCTTCTTCTTCTTCTTCTTCTTCTTTTTCTCCTTTTTCTTATTTTGTTGGATAAGAAAATTTTCTCTTTGTTGTTAAATATCTTTCTATTTCCATCTAGTCGAATGATAAACAAAAAGTTATAACTAGCTGCATTTGTAGATTTCTTTTCCATTCAGCTTGAAAGGGCGACCTACAAGAGTAACAAAAATGAGTTAATTGATTCCCTGGGGAGGGAAATTTGTTACTTAGAAGAGAGGACAATCTTGTTCCAGAAGTGAGCAAGAAGAGGAATCAACACAAGAGGAGATGACTTTTTAATTCATCGTCCTTTTTGCATATAAACCACGAAGTTGGAGAGCACTGCCCAATTAGGGTGTCTACTGCAAGATACCATATTAACTACATAATGCATGCTAATAAGATTGCAATGTGTTTGAGAGATGACTTATGAGAGGAGAATGGAAGTTGTGATTGTTTTTCATGACTTTTCACTAACAAAGTTGTATTTCATAAAAAACATATATATATATTTTTACAGAAAGACCAAGTAAAATGATAAGTAGAGTGAAATTTGCGAAAATTTTGAATTTGGATTTCAGAATAGGTATACAGCACTGATCCAAGCAATACTAATATACGCAATTATTCATGTATGAGTATGCACTTCTTTTAGTAGACAGGTCGGCTTGTTTTCTGGCATGTTAATTTTAGTCCAGCAGTTAGCGAATTTTTTAACCTCAATTTATGCTGCATATGAACTGAAAAAAAAAAGTAATAATGTATAACATTAGCAGTCATTTCCTTTAAATGTACAAGGAATCGACACCTTACATCTCACCTTTAGGATAACATTGGCGTTTTTGTGGACCAAAATGGGAAACTTCTTCAAGAAGGTCGAATTTGTTGGTCAGAGGCACCTTCTGTTGTTGTCATACAGAAGCCCTATGCAGTTGCTTTGTTGCCAAGATATATTGAGGTATCTTTGATCCATTGTAAGCAATAAAAAACCCCTACATTATTGAAATCCCTATATGTGATTCTGTTATTTAAATTTGCAGATTCGGTCCCTTCGGTCTCCATACGCATTGATACAAACCATTGTCCTTCGAAATGGCCGGCATCTTATTCACAGTAATCACGCTTTGGTTGTTGGATTAGGCAATTCTGCTTATGGCCTGTTTCCGGTTCCTCTTGGTGCTCAGGTGATCTTCAGCCCATATGCAAGATTGCGTTAATTATGAGTGTTTGTAGTTTGGGGCATCTGTGTTCATGCCGTTGATTGTCAGTAAGTGAAATATGCATAAAATTAGATTTCTAGGCCCAACTGATAACCATTTAGAGTAAGTTTATAAACACTATTTCAACTGATGTGTTTCTTTATTTTGTTATCTACATTTTAAATCTAAGCTAAAATTTGGAAACTCTAAAAGTAATTTTTAGGCTCCGATAACAATTATGTTTTTTATTTTTTGTTTTTGAAAATTACGCTTGTTTGCTTACAATTTATTTGGTATGTTTTCACCTTTTTGCAAAAACACATTTGAATTCTTAGTCAAATTTCAAAAAACAAAAACTACTTTTTTAGTTTTCAAAATTTAACTTAGATTTTGAAAACATTCTTAAAAAGTAGATCGCAAAACAAAGAAATACATGGGTATGCATGAGTATGGGTAAAAGCGGTGTTTACCAGCTTAATTTCAAACAAGGCTTTAAAAACTTGTTTTTATTTTTGAAATTTGGTACAGAATTCAAATGTGTCTACTAAGAAAAGTAAAAAAATACCAAAGAAATATGAGGAAGTTAACATAATTTTTCTAAAAACATATAATTGAAACAAAATTGTTATGAAATGGAGCCTTAATGATTTAATTACAATAGTAGTAATTTCAATATTTTAGGCACTTTCATCTATCTTGTGTTATTAAATAGATTTTAAATGATTATTTGGTTTGTATGCTCTACAATTTGCATATGGCACAAACATCTTTTTCCGAGGTTTACGTTCAAGAAATTGTCATTTGGGTTGCAGATTGTACAATTTACAGCATCTGGTAACTTTGAAGAAGCATTGGCTTTATGCAAATTACTTCCACCTGAAGATTCAAGCCTCCGATCTGCAAAGGAGAGTTCAATCCATATTAGGTGGGTAGTCCTAGTAAAAAGCTACTGCCGTGATTTTTTTCTATCCATTTTAGAAGTGAAAACACTGTTTGGTACTGGTAATCATCTTATTTATTATTAATTTTTTTTTATAGGAAACCATATAAAATTTTTATTATAGATTTGAAAAGTACAAAAGATCTGGTCTGAACCCCAGAAAACCGTAGAGCTTACAGAAGGAGCTCAAATTGGAACAAATCAATAAAGAACTAAACCAAGTAGAAGCAAAAAGTTCAGCTCTTTCCCAAATTTTCTACCAACTTCTACATTTATCATTAGAAATTCTCCGATATCTAACCACTTATCTCAAAGCATGGCCAGGACTGCATAGTTCATGGGACCTTTGACTTCCTTTTAAAAACTAACATAACATAATTTATTATCAACTTACTCTTTTGTTATGCAAGGGGAACACCAATTCAGCCAATATATTGAAGTAATTCGTTCCAACGTTTTAAGCTAAGGAGCACCATTATGATTCTCTTCATTCTCATACCAAGTACCATGTCTCAATCACATAAACCGAGCGAGCACTTGGTCAGATGGAATTGGAAATTCCCAACAAGGAGGAATTGGCGTGGGCTCCCTTCAACAAAGAAATAAGGCTCTTCTTATCAAATGGTTTTAGAGATTTGCCCTGAGTGAAGCGTCTGGCGTAAGGTTGATGTCGCCATTTACAGGGTGGATTCAAATGGGTGGATGACAAAAAGTACCAAAGGCTCTTCTCTTCAATAGGAAGATCGTGGATTGATGTTGACAGCAATAGAAAGGCTTTTCTAAGCTTTGTGATCTTTAAGGTCTCTGATGGAATAAGGGTGCGATTTTGGGAGGATGCTTGGGCTGATTCTTCTCCTCGTTCAACTATTTTTCCTGATTTTTGTGGCCTTTCTTCAAAAAAGGGGAAGACGTTAGCAATTAGCATAGTGTTGGGATGAAGTGGCTCTTACGTGGAATCTCGGGATCCATAGGTATCTTTCTGAAAGAGAGATTGATAGGTGGGCCATTATTACAGAGAAGCTGGACTTTGTCTTGCTAGGGTAGGGAAAGATAGAATTTGGTGGAAAGCAGATAGTATTGACTCCTTTACAGCCAAGTCGGCTTTTCTATCCCTTAAGTCTCTCTTTCTGAAGTTGAAGGCCCCCACAGCTAACTTCATCTAGATTTTAGAGTTCCTAAGAACATCAAGGTCTTCATGGACTTTGTTTTGCGGAGAGGTGAACACAACCGATAGACTTCAGAGGAGATTTCCTCACTGGGTACTCTCTCCTTCCATGTGTGGCTTGTGTAAGTGCAGTGAAGAAATGGTGGATCATCTCTTCTTTCATTGTTTGTTAGCTTCTAAGGCTCAGGTTTTTGTATCTCCAGAATTGGGTATTTCTCTCTGCCTCCCTCGGAAAATTGATGACTTCATAAAGGAAAGTTTTGGTGGAGCGTCAAAGTGTTTTTTTTGTGGAATTGTGCATTTGGGGCCTTGCTTTGGCTTCTTTAAAAAGAAAGGAATAGTAGACTTTTTGAAGTAAAAAGTCCTTAAGAGGATTTTGTTTTATGAATTTACAGCATCTTGCTTCTTGGTGGGCCCCCAACCACAAGAATTTATATTGTAATTATAGTTTGCATATGATATCAAATGATTGGAAAGTTGTGATTGTATAGTCCTTAGGGGAGGATGACCTCCACCCTCTTCCTTTAGGTTGTCTTTCCCTTCTCTTCGAGGGTTATTTTGAATATATTGTTCTAGTTTCTTATTAAAAAAAAAAAAAGAAAAAATCTCCTACCAAGGACACACCAGTTTGGAATAAGGGCACCATAGGATGTTTTTTTTTCCAAATTCTATCAGCTCTATTAACTCCACCCAATTGGGCTGACCATAAAAAGAGTATAAACTGCTTAGGGTTCTCTTGTTTCCAACTAGCCTTAGTCAAGTGGCTTCTTGAGACACTATTGGTAGCAGTGAGGTGTGGAACACAGATTTTCCAAAGAAAATACCCGACCCATTCCAAACTCCATCTTCTAGTGTCCCTTTTTGTTGATATGCCGAATATCACAAATCATCTTCATCAAGTTTGCCTACTCTTCCGCATTCTCATCATTTAAATTTCTTCAAACCTGTAGCAGGGAGCAGCAGCCTGCCATCCTCCTTCCGCCATGCTCATTGCAAGGTTCTTCGACATCATATCATGTAACTTTTATGCTATATAAGCTTAGTTTGGGATATACTGCATTGCATTATTACAATCATTATTTATTTACTTTTATGAGAACTTTACAAGACCTGTCAATGTTCTTTCCTATAACTTCTATTAGAAATTGTTAAAATTTGTGGTGTCTTATATTTCAGATATGCTCACTATCTCTTTGATAATGGGAGTTATGAGGAGGCAATGGAACATTTTTTGGCATCTCAAGTGGATATAACCTATGTGCTTCCCTTTTATCCTTCAATCGTCCTTCCTAAGACAACTTTGGTCACTGAAACAGAGAAGTTGATGGACTTGACTTTGGATGGCCCTCATCTTTCAAGAGGTTCTTCAGGTTTTTCAGATGACATGGAGTCACCTCCACACCAGCTAGTGGAATCTGATGAGAACGCCACATTGGAGTCAAAAAAGATGAACCATAATACTCTCATGGCTCTAATCAAGTTCTTGCAGAAGAAAAGACACAGCATCATTGAAAAGGCTACTGCTGAAGGGACAGAAGAGGTAGTATTAGATGCTGTTGGAGACCGATATAAGAAATCTTACAAGGTGAAGTCCTGATGCATTTGTTTCTTTGTGTATGTTATGTTGTGTTTATTTATTTATCTTTCTGTTGGGCGAATTATGTTCTGGTATGAGTTATTGTGATTAATTTCTTACTCCTGTAAGTAGTTGAGATTCCTTTCAACGTTTGGATTTTATATTTATGCAGTTTTCTATGACTGTGAAAGATGTCAACTGTGTGGGATGGGGGACAACTTTCAAGAAATGAGTAGATCTTTGTCTGTAATGATTTACAGGTTTAATGAAATTTATATCGATTACTGATGATCAGAAATTATCTTTGGTCTGCAGGGACGAGGGAACATTCCTATAAGCTCTGGTGCTAGGGAGATGGCTGCAATACTGGATACAGCACTACTTCAAGCTCTGCTTTTTACAGGACAATCACTTGCAGCTTTGGAATTACTAAAAGGCCCTAATTACTGCGATGTTAAAATATGTGAAGAGATCCTTCAGAAAAATAATCATTACTCCGCACTGTTAGAGCTATATAAGTGCAATTCCATGCATCGTGAAGCTCTTAAACTTTTGCATCAATTAGTAGAAGAATCAAAGGCTAACGAGTCTGAACTTATCCAAAAGTTTAATCCTGAAATGATCATCGACTATCTTAAGGTAAGTTTTCCCAACCACTTGGAGACATCTAATTTTTATGGGATTTTTAATATTCAATCCATCATGTTAGTTTTCACAGGTGACTACAATGGCTGTATTTAGATTGTAGATTGTTTTAATGTTTTAATAGGGTATTATGATTAATAATTTGGAATTTAAGATTCGGTTGTCACTTGTCAGCTTGTAGTGCAACATTGATTCCATATCTCATGATGTGGCAAGGGCATTAACATCCAAAGCAAAATGGAGAGTGTTCGCTTCCTTTTAATAGGAAGATGTAAAACTATTACTAAATCTTTGAGATCTAAGTCTAGAACCACATCAGGCTTTATGGTTATTATTTATGTACCCAGCATGCTTCACAATTCAAATTTACTTGGCCCGAGACTGTATAGCCACCATTGGTGGTATGGCCGTGGTTTTTTTCAATTAATTTGTGTTAAATTATTCTGGATTAACTACTATTAATTTTTTTAGTTCAAGTCAAAACTGCCACTACTAAATTGTGTGCTTGTTCTTGAGGGTGAAGGGGGCTAGACTTTAATATTTTAATATTCTCAGATGTTTAAGAATTTGATAATTATTAGTTTTGTTTATTATTGAGTATATAATAACGTTTGACACAATTTTTCATACAGCCACTTTGTGGAACTGATCCCATGCTAGTTCTGGAATTCTCAATGATTGTTCTTGAAAGCTGTCCCACGCAAACTATTGAGCTTTTTCTTTCCGGAAATATTCCAGCAGACTTGGTCAATTTCTATTTGAAGCAGCATGCTCCTAACTTGCAGGCAACATATTTGGAACTTATGCTTGCAATGAATGAGAGTTCAATATCTGGAAATCTCCAGAATGAAATGGTAAACACATATAGAGTTACTTTGCCGAGTTCGACAGGACTCTATTTCATGTCCTCATATATGACATTTACTTTTTTCCATTCATGAGATAAAAGTTCCCAAAACAGTAAATGCAAACCCAAGTGAATCTTTTGTACCTACGGTTGATTGGAACTGATCATGATAGCCTTTCGTTGATTCGGAATGATACTGATCATC
Source organism: Momordica charantia (assembly GCF_001995035.1). The sequence continues at coordinate 2,115,209 of NW_019104496.1, forward strand.
AAAATAATGTCTTGCAGCTTCAAATATATCTTTCAGAAGTACTTGACTGGCATGCAGATTTAAGTGCTCAACATAAATGGGATGAAAAAATTTACTCCTCCACAAGAAAGAAGTTGTTGTCTGCTTTGGACTCTATCTCAGGGTATCATCCTGAGGTTCTATTAAAACGTCTTCCTTCTGATGCATTATATGAAGAACGAGCAATCTTGTTGGGGAAGATGAACCAACATGAGCTAGCCTTATCTCTCTATGTACACAAGGTATCTTCAACTGTTTGAACTAGAGTTGCATTGTATGCTTTCTCTTCATTGCGGTTAGCAATACTTGCAAACAGCTTACTTCTTTTGTTTCTGTTATCTAATATTTCTTTTATACTAGTTCAAAACATTAAAATATTTTTCTCCATTTCTTCTAGATCCATGTTTCTGAGTTGGCATTGTCCTATTGTGATCGGGTTTATGAATCTGTAGCTTACCAGCAATCTACAAAATCTTCTGGCAATATATACCTGACTCTTCTACAAATATACCTCAACCCCCGCAGAACAACAAAAAATTTTGAGAAGAGAATTACGAATTTAACATCGCCTCAAACTATGGGCACTCCAAAACTTGGTTCCGGTCCTACATTTAAGGTTAAAGGAGGCCGTGCAGCCAGGAAAATTGCTGCAATAGAAGGTGCAGAAGACATGAAAATAAGCCATAGTAATACCGACAGTGGCAGGAGTGATGGTGACACAGATGAAATGGGTGAAGAAGGAAGCTCTTCAATTATGCTTGATGAAGCTCTGGATCTGTTGAGCCAAAGGTGGGACAGAATTAATGGAGCGCAGGCACTCAAACTTCTACCTAAGGAAACAAAATTACAGGTACTCGTTCTGTCATTAGACATCTTAAAAGAAAGAATTAACCAAAAAGATACTAGTACTCAACCCATGTTTATGTGTGTGAACCTAAAACATCTCATCTCATCTCAAATTGTTTCTTGATATAACCGTCTCACTGCCAATTTTTGCTTGCTAGTTGAAAAAATTATGTGTAAAAAATTGTTTCTTCTTTTTAATTCAACAGTAATTAAATAATAATGAGCTGGTAAGTTGTTATTGTTGTAGTTTTATGATACAATTGATTTTATATATTAATTCATCAATAATATTCAATAGTTGAAAATGGGTTTAGAAGAATAGATATTTATGAACAAGAAAATTTTAAATAATTGATTTTATATATTACGGGTAAGAGGGGTTTAAAGTGAAGCCAACAGTTTCTTTCCTTTAAGCCTTCCTCATGATACTGATTTAGACAGTTATTTAACAATATTTTTTCGAACTTCATATAAAATTCTGAATTAGTTAAATAGTAAATTTAAAACTGGTTAAAGGAGGTTAAAGAGAAATCCGAACTCCCTTGAATTTGATATACATGCTTCCAGATCAATTTCTTTGCAGTTTCATCATTAGCACTCTTCTTTATTCCTAAAAATGCAGAACTTGCGTCAATTTCTTGGACCACTTTTGAGGAAATCCAGTGAGGCGTACAGGAACTCATTAGTGATAAAGAGTTTGCGACAGAGTGAAAACTTGCAGGTATGCACCGAACTAGAAGCAAGATGAGTTTATAAATGATGCCATTCCACTTTTTTTTTGGGGGGCATCACAATTCCCATCCCAGATTGCATAGCTTGATTTCATTATTTGATCGACTTGCTGATCATTCGAATCACATGGTAATCTATAGAACTTGATCCCATATCTTGACATGGTAGATGCTTTTATTTAGAGTTTAGAAAGAAATGGTAGAAGAAATGAATCTCAAACCTCCCAAATGAAAATCACATAGTAATTTATCGAATTTGATCCGGTATCTTAACTTGGTAGAACTTTCTTAGAGGTTAAAAAGAAATTCTACTAGTAATGGTCCTCTGAATCTACTAGAAGACATTTCGAGGTACTGCTATCCCTCTCTGTTGATCTAAGCTGTACAAGATTCTCAAACACTTTTACTGTCTGCCTATCACTCTCTCTCCTTTTACGCCATTGATTGGCTAAAAATGAAAAATGGACACAAACTACTCTTCCCTCACTAAGCACTCATCTCGACCACCCAAATACTGATGCCATTCCAGGTGTCATGGTTGTACTACTTTTGCTTTTTCTCGTGCAGGTATTATTCTTTTGAGACATCCTATGTTCTCTTGTTGCTGAAGCAGGACATTTGTCCTCCGGATGAGTCCAGCCAAATTCTTTTATTCCTAAAATAGCACTTTGAGCAAATCCTCCACCTGTTCCTATTCCATTCTGTGCTGGTTTTCTCGAAGTTCAATCTTCTGTTCCATGTTGACTACTCTTACTCTCACCTTCTTTTCCCCGGACATGGCTCAGTGATGATGATATATTATCATTTGATAGATCCCTTCTGTTTTATAGAGAGAAAAAAAATCCCTCCACCAGCGAATTTCAAACTCTTCGAAACACCCCCCAACCATTGTCCCCATATGCGATTATCAAATAAACTACATCCTCTAAGTGATATGGAATTATGAATCAGGGGAATTGTGGTCTGCATCAGCCACTCCCTAAATCGAAATTCACCCTCAGCTTGTTGTGCTTGCTGAGTTTTGTTCATCCTCACACAAGTGACGAATAATTGATCCAGAGCCTAACATAATATCATATTGTTTCATAACAGTGCCTCATATCCGACCTATTCCTATGATACTTAATGTGAAATTAACCTGACTTTGATATGGCATAAAATTATGTGGAACAGGTGAGAGACGAACTCTACAACCAAAGGAAACCTGTGATAAAAATAACTGGTGATAGCATGTGCTCCCTTTGCAAGAAGAAAATTGGGACGAGCGTTTTCGCGGTCTATCCCAACGGGAAAACTCTCGTGCATTTCGTCTGCTTTAGAGACTCGCAGAGCATGAAGGCTGTGTCCAAGAGTTCACCCCTTAGGAGGCGTACATAAACAATGTATTGGCTTTCTCCTCTTTAGCTACCAAACACAAAATAAAGCTCTGACAGGGAAACTGACAAAACAAGTGTCAAAGGAAATTCTTTCCTTTTCATTACAAGGGAAATACTGCTGGTGTGGAAAACTTGGAAAGTGGCATGGAGAGTATTTCATTTGTGTCATTCATGGGATGGGGTTTTTATTTTCTAAATTTATTCGTGAGTGTCCGGACCAGCTTACTTGTACGGTGTACCTCGATCGATCTCACGAGACAACCACCTGACCTTACTACATTTGGGTGTATTTATTTACTATAATATCCTATTTTTTTCCAATTGGGTGAAGAATGTGAAGTTTGTATTTATTATTATATGAGGGTTTTGATTTCTTTCTTTCATTTGTATTTATTTTGCTGTAAAATATTTCAAGTACAACATGAATGAGAGAGCAAAAGATCTTTCATCTTACTGTGATAATGTTATACAATTATTCAACTTACAACTTCTTAATTGGAGATATATATCAATTATTTTTGACTTATGTTCGTTTTGACATAACAAGTGTAGTTGACGTTGAAAGGAGATGAGATTAAATATATTAAAAAAATAATAATAATGGCATGGAGAAACAATTAGAAAAATTAAAGGGAGGGAAATTACCAAGAAACCTCATCAACCGTGATTGGTATGTATGGCAATAGCATAAGAGGGAGAATGTATAGTAATAGTATAGGAGGGAGAGAAATTGACATTATTGGGATAAGAAATAAAGTTAATCTTTTATATATTGGTCAGTCGATCGATTTTTACTCTTTTTGTCTGTGGACCAACTGGTTCACCAGTTGGTTAGCCGAAAATCGATCGGCCAACATCGGTTCGATCCATCGACTTGGTCTTTTAAATAGGCCTATATACACCTATATACGTTGGTAGGGATTTGAATTTCCAACATTTTGGTCAATAATATACGTGACTAGTTAAGCTATCCATACGTTGGTGGAGTACTTTATGCAAATGATTTCGTCTTTACAACTATAATGAGATAACAATATTGTTTTCACTTGGAATTTACTTTATTGTTCAAATCAGCTTAGATTGTTTATAGTTTTGATAATAATGCCAGTATGAATCTAGATGTGATTAAGGCGTACTCTTTATTTCTTAGAGATGGGAGGTCGAATACTCTCCATTTTCACATGGGTTATACATTTGTTATACTCCATCTTCATATTGACTTTTTTTTCCTTTTTTGAAAAGTCATATTGAAAATAATAAATATGCAAAATTACAAGTAATTTTAGTATCTAAGTATTCTTTAAAAAAATAATATTACATTAAAAACTAGAGGAGAGGATTAGCCTGCAACTATAAAAAGAGACAATAAATGGAACTTACATATGCCTAATTTCAAAAGAAGAAACCAATTAAATATCTAGCGTTGTGATGGTAGAAAGAATTTCATATTACTAATACTCAAACCCCAAATTTATAAATCTAATTTATACTTCACATTCCCAAGATTTCACCCTCAAAACATAGGCCTCTGATTTCCAAACTTCCGATTCTTTTGCTTCAAACATAAATGAGGCCTACCCAAATTTGAAATTACCCTTCACATTCTTATGGTTTCAAATTCTACGCTTTAATGCAGGAATTTGGTTTTGGTCATCGGTGCACACAAATAAATAAATAAATAAATATATATATATATATATGCAAATTGGTGTGGGGCTAAATTCAACACACTCTAATACCTAAGTTAGAAAAGAGTTTCGATGAGAATAGCAAAAAAGTAGAGTTGCAAGAATCTCACGTTCAGATATCTCCTCTTATTTATAGAGGGAGCCTCTTTGAGTAGGTTCGGGTGGATCAATTCAACGAGATTTGGATCGACTCAAATTTGGTCTGATTGGGTGGTTCGACCCGAATAGTTTGATCAAAGTGGCTTTACTCATATCGCTTCTTTAGCCTCAATTGATGGGGTAATTTCATCCCTAATACTAGAGTTCAAGATTCTTTGTCATCCAAGCAACCCCTAAGAAGGTAAAAATAATATTGTGTTTTAGGCCATTTGATTACAGCAATAAACTACAATAACTATTCAATAGAATTCTTCATGGTAGACAAGCTCGGAACCATATAGGTTTAAATACTATTTTGAATTCATTTCTATATTTCAAGAAACTTAGTTAGTGAAGTGTCGTAGTTCGAGATTCATGCCATTTCAATTTTTTTAAATAATTATCTTGGATAATATTGACCATCTTTTTTAATTAAATCATGGGCATTTATGCAATCTTGACTCGGATTTATGGAATGTTGGCTTTTATATATATATATATAATTAATTAAATCAATGGCATTTATGCAATCTTGACTCGAATTATGCAAATTCGATTTTCCAATCCTCAAATTAAAAAATTGAGACTTTTCCCCATTCGTAATTGAATCTTCAAATTAAAAAGTTAGATTTTTTTCCTATTAAGTTCGCAATTGATTTTTCAATTAAAAAGTTGAGATTTTTTCATATTATATTCAAATTAGAAAGAGAGGAGGAGGTTTAAAGTGAGAGATTGGTGGGGTGGACCTGGGGAATTTTGCTTTATTGAAAAAACGGACATATCTTACAAATTTCACAAAGATAAAAAGGTGAAAATGGATAAAAGATTAGAATGAAAGCATGTCACAAATAAATAAATTTTTGGAGGGAGAAGTAAAAAATCGGAATGGATCCATTATAAAATGGAGTCAGAAACCTCAATTTTTCGTCAAAAATCCAAATTGAACTCTTTCGGGGTAAAAAATGTCAATCTCGCACCTTAACCTTCGTTGAAGTAA
>NW_019104496.1:2122787-2148761 GCF_001995035.1 Momordica charantia
ATGAGTTTTTTTTTTTTTTTAAGAATATAGGGTCATAAATATTGGGATGATGACATGAAACTTTAATCTTTAGAAAAATATTTGTGGCTATCCTTAGATCATTGAAAAGCATTATTTTCAATATGGCTTTTCCAAAGTATCTCCGTGACGGAATAAATAGATTGCCTAAAAACAAAATATGATTTCATAATCAATTCAGAAGGAGTAATAGAAAAATATTTGTGGCAGTCTTTGGTCATTGAAAAGTATTCTTTTTTAATATGATTTTTTCAAGTCAATTAGCCATCTCGATGACTTACCTAGAAACAAAATGTGATTTCAAAATCAGAGGTGTGAAATAACATCTTTTTTAATGCGAAGAATCTAGATTAAATTATTGTGTAATTATTCATGAGTTTGACATAAATAGAATAAACAAGTTTTGAGTGGACTTGATAACACAAAATAATTAATTAGCTTCTCTAATATTTATTGAATACCATGAAAAATAAATATATTCCTCTGAAAAAAATGAAAAATAAATATATATTTTTTCAATACGGAGAAAATATAATTCAAAGTCCTTGATCAAAACTAAAATTAAACAATGTTATTTTATGGGTGAATTAATAAATCGTATAAAATTCAACTATAAGGACATAAAGAATCAAGTCATGGAAATAGACAAGCTTGACTACGGAAATACTCAAACCTAAATATAAAATTAAGCAGGTAAAAAGGTATTCAAATCCAACAAAACATGATAATAAAAATAAAAATAAAAATAAAAACATTTTTTAAGCCCGACAAATGTGAGGAGGTAGAGATTTGAACATTTGATTTTATGTGAATATCATCATATAACTCGTTCTTTTAAGATTATAGGTTCAAATCTCTATATCTCATATTTATTATACTAAAAAAATCAATATTTAATTATAATTTTGAATAATTAATTCTTTTTAAAACTCTGGTTTAGAATTCTTAATTTTTTTTTTTGAGTTCAACAGTTGCGAGGTAGGAAATGAACTGTCGACGTTTAAAATGGTAATAAGGTTTTATCTATCTAACTCTATGTTCCGATTAACATTAAAAAGTCTACGTTATACAATAAGTAACAACTTTAACTTCTTTTGGGGTCAACACCAATATGAGGACAATTATTCATCGAGATGACAACAATTATTTACTCCTAGTAAGTGAAAATAATGTAGAAATGTTAATTCCTTCTCATGAGACTCATCTTTTTTTTTTAATTACAATATGCATAGGTATAGCAAAAATACGGTTGAGAGCCCTAACTAATTTCTATAATTTGATACGTAAAAGTGACGGGAAGGCTACCATTTTCCCACACTGTTTATTAATATACATCCATAGAAAAAAGTTTGGTTACGAAATTTAAGTTGGAGAGAAATAATTGTGCGCCTCATTTATGAACAAGATCCCCTCGGATATCAAATTTATATAGTTAATGCAAACTAGAGTTACGTCAACTAAACAACTTTCCATTAACTAACTCACCTTCCTTCTAAATAAGAGTACTCTAACATAGATCAAATTTGAATCGTGTTCAGCTCTCTCGATCGTATGGTAAAGAATAAGTAAATGCTCATTTGATAATGTTATAATTTTTTTGTTTTGTTTCTTGTTTATAATTTTTGAAAAATATAAGTGTTTGGTAATTAAAAAATTAATATTTAGTTAGAAAACAATTTTTCATATAAAAAATGTACTTCTACTAATTTTTAGAAATATTAGAGAATAAAAAATAATAAATGGTTACCAAAAAATATTTATTTTTTTCAATTAAAAAATTAGAAATAATAAAAATTACCAAGTACAATTTTGTTTATATTTATTAAAAAATAAAAATTAGAAATTAGAAAAAAAAAGGGTATGTTTGGTAACGTTCGATTTTTTGCTTTAATTTTATCATGAAATTTACGCATTTGATAACAATTTGCGTTTATCATCTCCAATTTTATCAAGAGATTTAAGTATTTGACAATTATTTATGTTTGTTGTTTCTCATTTCTTATAAACATTCTCAAAATTGTATAGAGTTTTTAGAAACAACCAAAATAAATTTATTGTTTATTGTTATCATTTCCAATTTGCTCTAATATAAATAAAAATATGATTTTATCATTGTTGAATCTATGAGTGTTTGGCGTCACATCATTCTATTTTTCTTTATAATAAGGAGTAAACAAAAACAAGAAACGATAACAGGTCTCAATTTTTTCCCCATTTCTAATTTGTTTCAACATATGTAAAGATCTCGTTTAACCATACAATTAATTTTTTTAATTAAAAAAGAAGAAATACAAATGTTATTAAAGAGGTCATAGATTACTTATTAAAGCACTTAATTTCTGATTCTGAACCTTTTTAGTTATAGGAGATTTCTACAATTTCAGGAAGTATGTCTTTCCGTATTATTCCATGCATTTTCCGTAAATGTTTTGAAATTTTAATTTCAAAAAATAACTCAGTTTTTGTAATTAATTATTTTATAACTTTTTATCATTTCTTTTTTTATTTATACTATTAATAATAATTTGTTCTTCTAATAAAAGTTTATATAGTTTTTATTAGTTTATGTAATTTTATTATAAAATATTACAAATTTATATTTAATTTTTAAATTTAATAATTTTACTTTTGTTATTATTAATTAATAGCAATAGAATTTTGAAAATTAGTATTAAATATTAAAATAATAAAGTTCAATAATATTTTATATTAAATAGTGGGTGTGGTAATAAAAGTACTACATTAATGTCATTTTATTTTAATTATTCATATTAAATAAACTGTTATAATAAAAAATATATACTTACTATTACTAATAGAGTAATAAAATAAATTAAAATTTATTATTATTGTAATTAAAAAATTAGTACAATAATAAATTTGTAATTAATTAAAAATAAGAAATATGTATAGGACCCACTCTCCTATTAAATCTTGGTTAAAATATACACTTAGTCCATGAACTTTCATAAAGTAACGATTTAACCATGAACTTTAAAAAATTACAATTTAATTCATGAACTTTCAAATTGGTAATAATTTGTTCCATACCGTTAAATTTCTGTTGGGAATTTACCAGAAAACGTGATGTGGAATGCCAACAAGCATTTATTTCTACACATTGAAATGAAGAGAAACAGTCGTCGCCCACACGACTCTCCCCACCCTTCCGATGTGAGTTTCGGCTGAACCAGTTGGCCGGATTTTGGTGCTCAACACCAAAATCCCACAAAATTTTCTTCGCTTCACCCCACAGTTTTCTTCCGAAACTTGTGGGTTAGGTTCATTTTCAAGTTTCCCTTTATTCTTTCGCTGCCCCAGGCCAAAACCATGGGTGGTTTTCTGTCAGCCCAATACCACAATCTGTCCTCCAAACGAAAAACCGGCTGTCCACCCTTCATCTACATACTCTCTCAACTCCATTCTATTATCCCCTCTTCAAAATTATAACATTCTTCTGAGTTTAAACGACTTTTTAAGGATTAATTAGTTTCTTTTTCTGGGTTTGAATCAATTTCTGGAATTTGTAAAAAAATTGAGGGAGGTTCGAGTAAAAAATTTAAGGGAACTTAGTAGTTCAGGCGGCGGCGGTGGTAGTGCAGGGTTGGTTTTCGGAATGAATTCTGAAATATTGGGATTGAAATTACCTCTTCATTAAGAACATATTGCTATTTCGTACCAATCCACCTTATCTGGCTCTATTACACACTTGAGTAAGATTAAACAAGCTTTCTCTTTGTCTTCACTCTGCGGCAAATCATGGCAAAATTTCTCTTCCTCCTCTCCCCTTCAGAATTCTCTCATAATTTTCATCCTCGCCGTCGTCGGWAGGGTGGGGGACGGGGCACCTTCTTTCCTTTCTTTCTTGCTTTTCTTTTTCTTTTTTTTTTTTTTTCTGAAAAAGACTTAGGTGGCCTTAGTTGTTTGCGGTGTCCACATCAGATTTTTCTGTTAAATTATAATGAAATTTTAAAGATGGGGACCAAATTATCCCCGATTCGAAAATTCAAGATTAAATTGTTACTTTTGAAAATTCAGGGATTAAATCGTTACTTTAATGAAAGTTCAGGGAYCAAATGTATATTTTAATCTTAAATCTTCTCCCAGCGCCCTCTTTACTAACCCACGCGTTACACTGTTTGCCTCATTCCTGATGTGATCCATCGAGATTACTCTATTGTCCCCTCCGATTTTTCGAGCTTCTTCCACAATTCATGTGATTTCACTAATGCTCCGTTTGGTACCTCAGATTTGGAAGGAATTCAAAACCATGACGGATTTCAAATGAATTCCACTCTTTGGTACCACATGATTTTGAATTCGATTTCAAATCCTATTTTTACTTAAAAAATTTTCCACATCAAAATAGTCGGATTTTGCAAGATTGGATAGACTTTCAGAGTAGATTACCTATTTAACCTCGTCGTATTTTAATTTCTAATTAATAAATTTAGAATAAAAGCCTAAATCAGTAAAATTTATATATTTTTTTCATTTTCGGTGAACGTCCAAATAAATAAATCAAATTTAATTCATTTTTACAAACAAAATAAAGAATTTCAAATCATTTCTTGGATTTCAAATCACGAATTTAAAATAATTTCATCAACTTTCTTGAGGCAAAGTCGACCGTAAACATCGTGCCTCCCCAAATTTAACAAATACTTCGGTCAGAAATAGATGTCATAACCATTTAAGCTATGCTCAGTAACAAACACACCATTATTCCATGCAAAGTGAAAAATATTATAGCCCATTGGGCCGCCTGCCAAACCTTTCTTTTCTTCCGCGCGTAAATTTAACGCATTACATGTATGAAACCTGAAATTATTGGACAACGAAATAAAAAATCTGTACTTTTGAATACTACTTAATACGAGTCTAAAAACAGTATATTCGTACTAATATAATATATATATAACCTTTTTTTTTTCTTTTCCCCTTACTATTGTGATATGAATTTAAAAAGAGGCCCATTTATGTTCTTATCCCAAAAATGGATCCTAACATAGTTTTTTTTAACCTATCCAAAATCTTTTAATTGTTATGTCACGCTGCATTAATCTCTAATTAATATACTAATCACGTCTAACAAACCTCAAGTTGCTAAATTTTTAAAGTTGAAATACTAAATAACCTCCCAATAATATGATTCAGTAACAAATTGCTACTTCCAAAGCACCCATTCCTTCCGCTCAAACAAAACAAAATATATTACTGATAATTAAAAAAAAACTAAAAGTCAAACAATAATTAAGTCCTTAAATTTTTAAATTATTGTTTAATAGATCTCTAAACTTTCAATTTCGTGTCTAATAGATTTCTCAAGTTAAAAAAATATTTAACAGGTACTTCTAATATGTTTTGAACTTTAATATTGTGTTTAACACGTATCGGAACTTTCAATTTTGTATCTAATAACTCATTGACCTATTTAACAATTTTTGAAAAAAGCTTCGTCGTAAAATTGAAAGTTTAGGTTCTTACACACCAACTTCAATTTTATATCTAATAGATTCCTTCAATTAATCTATTAAACACAAAATTAAAAATCAACAATTTATTAGATACTTTTAAAATTAAGGAATTTTATTAGACACGCTATTAAGTTATTAAATACTTTTTCTACTTAAAAAAAATTATTATTCTTAAACATCTAGACTAAAATACGTAATTAAAAAAAGACTTTTCGAAATGTAAAGGGAAAATAGAAAATTAGTAATAACTGAAGAAAATAACCAAAAAAAAAAAAAAATCGCCTCCTCTTCTGGGAGAAAGAAGACATGCGTGTGACTCTGTCGGGCTGTGTGTGAAAAAATTGAAAATTTCAACAAATTTTGAAATAATTTCGATTTCAACATTTTTAGACGTCCCGCCTCCGTGAAGCTGAGGAAAAGGAGCAGCCGCGTTGATCTTACGCTCGATAATCCCCAACCCCAAAACCCTATTTCTCTCTCTCTTATCCTCTCGATCTTTCTACCTCTACATTTGCAATTTATTCGAATCCGGATCCTTCGGTTTCCATCGCAGCAGCCGATTTCTCCTTCTTCTTCGCGCTCTATTCCCCGTTTTCCAGCTGAGCTGCGGCCACAATGAGGAAAGGTACTAAGAGGAAGACAGCTCGAAAAGAAGAAGATAAACCTGTAGAACCTAAGCGCAAAGAAGCTCCGTCTCGAGCCAAGCGGGCCAAGCTCCCCAAACCCGAATCCGAACCCGAGTACTTTGAGGACAAGCGTAACTTGGTATTGTATTTTGTGCCACACCCCTTTTTGTTGCTGTTTTAAACTTTGATTGTCGTGCGCTACTATGGGATTTCTTGCGTCACTTTGCTGGGTCTTGAATTTCCACTGTCGTGAAGTATTCTGAAAAATTGACGTTGGTAATTGATCCTTTTCGGTGCCGAATTTTGTGGATGGTTTCATTTGCTCTTGTGGGTTTCTTGAATAATTAACTTGCGCTTGTAAATTAAGCTCGGTTTTACTTTTGGCAAGCTGTTGGGCTGGAATCAGATGCTTGTTTTTGGTAATTTGATGTTACCTGCAATGGGGTTCTTTTTAGAAATTCTAAGAGTGTATGTAGATTGCGAATTTGTGTTTTCTTGTTTCTTTTCATTTGCGAATGACATCGTAAAATGCAGGAAGATCTGTGGAAAGCAGCATTTCCTGTTGGGACAGAGGTTTGGCATAAACTATGGTACTTGTTTCTTTTTTAACAGAAGTCTTATTGTTGTGTTGCTTATGCATTCACATGTTTTTCTATGTCAGTGGGATCAATTGGACACGGTTTATCAATTCAACTGGAATTTCTCAAATCTAGAAGTGAGTTCAAATAATATAATCTGTCAAAGTCTAATATCAGTTGGTTTTTCGACTTATATTGGATGCATTAGAGTTAAATTTACTGGGGATATAACATTTGTCATTATTGTCAGGATGCATTTGAAGAGGGGGGAAAGTTGTATGGTGAGAAGGTTTATCTATTTGGTTGTACAGAGCGTAAGTAGCTAACTAAGAATCTTGTTTTACATTTTCAAACTTATACAAGACAAATTTATTGAGGTCCAGTATATTGTTTCAACCTCCGTCAAAAGGAAGGCAAGCCTGAAAGAACTTTTCTTTCACCTTACCTTATTTTTTTAGTCTATTTATGTTAATTCATGTTTGTGCAGCTCAATTGGTTCCTTTCAAGGGTGAAAATAAAGTTATATGCATACCTGCTGTGGTGGCTGTAAGTTACATTTCTTTTAGTTTTCGTATATCGTGTTGATTGTTTTTGTTCTATACAAATACAAAGGCTTCTTTATATAACCAATTAGTGGGTTCTTATCCAGATGCTAAGACAACCTTAAAACTTTTTGCTTTTAAAATTTTATTTTTCATTGCTCATGGTGTTTATGTTATGATTTTTTTCTTTTTCTTTATGTAATACCACTGGCCTTTTGGATTCTCTCGTGTCAATCTGCGGCTATTTTTAGCCTTGTGAATTGACTGACTGCCATATAACAAATTTCAAATTGAAAGAAGTTATCGGCTAATTATTACTTTTCTCATTTGTTGACAAGAACATGTGGAGTATACACTTTAAGTTTTAACATATTGCTTCCGAATCTTTCTGCCTCTTCAAACTTCAAAGTGGATATTTCCTTTGAGTATATACTTTCTAAAAGTCTGGATGTTTAACTTAATTTTCTAAAATAATATTTTACCCAATTCACGGGATTTAATTCCTATGACTATTGGTTTTTGCGGCTCTATAGGTTGTATCTCCTTTCCCACCTTCTGATAAAATTGGAATAAACTCTGTTCAAAGGGAGGCTGAAGAGATAGTTCCCATGAAACAGATGAAGATGGACTGGGTTCCTTATATTCCTTTGGAGAAAAGGTCTTAATTTGTGAATTTTTCTTAGCCTCTTTTATATTCTAACTCTAGTTTTTTAATTGACTATGCAATCTAATTCTTCTTCAGAGAGAGCCGAGTTGATAAGTTGAAATCTCAAATATTCATTCTCAGTTGCACTCAGAGAAGGTACAAATATGAGTTGCCTTTCGCTGTTGTGTCGCAGCAGTTAATTTCACATTTAATCTATTCATTTTTAAAATGCCAGTCTTCAACAAAAGTGTGTTTATTGCTAACTTAAAATTTTTTAATTTAATGACACGTCATGCGTGATGCTCATTCAAATTGTTTCTGTAGAGCTGCTTTGAAGCATTTGAAAATAGATCGTGTCAAGAAATATGAGTATTGCTTGCCCTGTAAGTTCTTCTATCTATTTGGTTGTTCTTAAAAATTTTATGATTGAATTTATTATATGAGAAGAGGAGCTGTGAGTTCTTGGGAGGAGCAAGTGAAATATCTTGAGAGTGAAACTGATCTCTAGTTGTAGTTTTATACCCATGACACGTTCAATTCTACTTAGTTATAATTTCTTGATTTTTAACGCCATCTAGAAATCCAGTTAATGATTATCGATTTATTTTATACCAGTCTGTCTTATCTTATATGTTGTTATTTTTCTGATAGATTTAAGGAAGATGAATTTAAACAAAACTAAAGTAATTTCTAGTTGTGGTTTTCTGCCTATGACACTTTCAATTTTACTTTATATAATTTCTTCATTTTAATGTCATCTAGAAACCCAGCTCATGGTTATCATTAAATATTATGCACGTAGTTTCCCGCCCTTGCAGTTCCAATTATACTTAATGTGATTTCTTGAATTGTTAATGTCAACTAGATGATCCAGTTAATGATTATTGTTCAATTTTATACAAGTCTGTCTTATCTTATATGCTGTTATTTTTCTGATAGATTTCTACCAGCCTTTTAAGGAAGATGAATTTGAACAAAGCACTGAGGTTCCAATTATTTTTCCGATTGACCCAAAGCCAGTAAGGTTTTAATCCATGCTATTTAAAAATGCTCCTAAATGCATAGTGTGTAGGGAAGAGATTAGTTGAGCATTGTTATTCACAATCTGAAATTTATATGCTTATATTTTCAGATTTTGATGCCCATTTGGATTAGGATGATCATGCAGGGGAACTGCAAATCTATATGTAAGTTTAACTTTTTTGTTATCTGCAGGTTTTCTGTGAGTTTGATTGGGAATTAGATGAACTCGAGGTACAAGATGTTAATTCAAATGGCTGTCTTGATTATTATCTTTGAATAATTTAGGCTGCTGGTCGTTTATGAAATTTTTCTTTAAAGGGAGATTTCCCTAGAGTCTTATACGCTGTTTTCAAATTTCCTCAGGAGTTCACAGATAAGTTGATCGAGGAGGAAGAATTATCTGAAAGTCAAAAGGACGCCTTCAAGGTAGTTCATCTAGTATTGCAGCCAAGTTTCAGCTATTTATCTTTATACAATCTTACCTGATGATGGTTCTCGACTTTTTAGGATTTTGTAAAGGAGAAAGTTAGAGAGGCCAAAAAAGCCAATAGAGAGGTAAATGTTGTTAGTCATTTTGATTTGTTATGAGCAAGTTTAGCGAGTAACAATTACATGCGGATCTTATTCAATTTTCTTTTTCAGGCTAGGGAAGCACGGAAAAAGGCCATTGAGGAAATGAGCAAAGAAACTAAAGAAGCGTTTGAGAAGATGAAATTTTACAAGTTTTACCCTGTACAAACGCCTGATACACCCGATATATCTAATGTTAAGGTAAGATTGAACCTGCTTTCATTCTCTTGGCCAATGATGAGTGGAACATGTTGAACTTGAACTGCATCTTTGATAAATCTCATTCTTATTCATCAACAATGGGTAGAAGCTATAGGAAGACTTTAGAGAGCTTCCACCTCTCTCCAGCCAAACTAATAGTAGACGACCAAAATCCTATGCCCCCATCAGCTAACATTCTATAAATACTCCCCATAGTTCACTCATCAGTTACATCATAAGCGTATTGTTATAAAGTTGGTACCTTTTAACCAACTCGTAATCTAAGTGCTGCCCCCTCCTCTTGGCTCATTTACTCGTACACATTTACAATTGGAGTCTTATCAATCTTAAAATTATTTTCTCTCACATTATTTTTGCCTGCATTTCTGTAGTGTCTAATAATTTTGGCCTTCCAGGCACCATTTATAAATAGGTACTACGGAAAGGCTCATGAAGTTCTGTGATCTTATACCATGGCTGGCACAAGATAGAAATTGATATAAAGCTCCTTCAGGTTCAGATTTTGTTCAACGTTTAAAGGTACTGTTCCCATTATGCTGAAATTTGTGATGCCAATGCCTTCCAACTTATTACATCAATCTAGCGATGACGGGATCTTGAACAGTAGCCCTCCGAAATCCTTAGATAGACTGCTGTAATATTTAGGATCATGCTTTCTTTCTTTGATCGTTCTTTCTTTTTTGAGATTTCTTCTTTCCGTCAGTAAAAAAGGACTTTAGAACCTCACTGACCTCTAGTTGGAGTATATTGGTGTAATTCTGTTCATTATTCCATCCATCACTTCAGTTTTGTATAACCATAGTTTCAGTTCTACATCCTCGAGAACAAATTATGTTACCTGCTTACTGCACTTGAAATGCCATTACACATTTTTACAGTATTTGAAGGATATTTGTTTTATTCCATTTGTCAAATAATTTGTTCAGTTGATCTATTGAATTTCTGAACTGGGCTAGATTTCAGATTTCAGCAATTGGAACTGGGTTAAATATTGACATGCTATTCTAGCTCATGTTTTTTTTTGTGCGGTGTGATTTTTTGTTTTCTGAGTACAATAATTTGGGATATAGAGGATCGAACTTCCGACTTCGAGAGAAGGAATACATAAGTCAGAAGGAATACATGTCAATTACTGTAGAGTTGGTAATTTATGTTTTTGTGTTGTTCAAACTAGTACTTGTATTTGATTATATTTTTATTTAGTTTATTAGACTGTTGATGTGATATACTTATTGGTTCATTGAGTTACCTGTATGATTTTAATTCAACTTTAATATATATATTTTTTTTGAGAAAAACTTTAATATATTTAATAGGCGTATTATGTTGGAAATTTATTAATGATATGAATTAGATAGAAGTATAATTTGAAATTTTATAGAAGTTAATAGATCAAAATAAACACAATATTTAATGTTAAGTGATTTTACTTTTAACCATGGTTCTTAATATCTGCTGATATTTCCATCGATGTATCCATGTTTTCATAGGTTTGATATCGATATGAGGAGTAAATTGACGTTTCCATCATAGTACAAGAAAATGGACAAAATATGAAAAATATCAATAAAATATCTAATATATACACAATGGTAACATTAATTATTTTTAACTAATTTAGAAATAGAAAAATATGTATTTGTTAATTTAAATAATTTTTTATGAGTTTTTAAATTTCTAACTTTTATTGAAATATCATTGATATTTTCATGAAATTGAGATCTCGATATTTAAAATCTTGCCTTTTAACTGCTTTTCTTCCATATTAGAGTTTTTTAAATTTGAGTTGGTAGGTACAAATTATCGCTCATAATTTTCTTAAAAAAGTCCTTACAAAAAGGGCTACATAAATTTGAAAAGTTCAGTACAAAACGCTTGAAGAAATTGAGATTCCAAACCTCTAATCTATCTCTTTTTTGGCCTAACTATACAAAATAAAAAAAAAAAGAGTCAGTTGTAAATATGCCAAAAATATTTAGTAAAATTAATAAAATAGTAAGAACATTTAGTTTTTTTAAATATAACACTTTTTAAAAAAATAGGTGTCTAATTTTAAAAAGAAAATTTTACTCAAATGATATACCTTTTATAATATATTTGATTATTGATATACATGTAAAAATTTTTGCTATATTTAAAAATTAAAAAAACTTGTGACATATTTAAAAGATTTTTTTGATACCCAACACTGATTTTCCATCATTGGAGCAAAAATCTAAGATTTCAATTATAATATTGAAAGAGGCCGAAAGAAACTCGCGCGAATCGGTAGTATCCAAATTGGTAGCAACTCGCGTTGAGGACCGTCGGATCGTGTGAAGAACGAATCAGACAATGAGAATCAAACTTGGCATTAATATTCCAACTCAGTTAAGCTTTTGACTGATGGAAGGAAGACCTTTTTTTTTATTCTCTTTTTCAAATTAAAATTAAATTTATTTCTTATCATGCCAAGTGTCGCAATGTCAAGACCATTTGCCAGATATTTCATGATTAATGTTGCATTTTAATATTTATTATTTTAGGAGTTTTATCTTTTACCCGAGAAAGTAAACATGAGGGAAAAAAAAAAGAAACTCTCATGAATTCTTTTATCTAAAGAAAACAAAAAGGTAATTGAAAGAGAAGTTAGATTATAATTACTTATTTTTTATAACCATACAATTTTATTAATTCAAATCCTCAAATTGATATACAACCCTACTCACGTATTTATAATAGGATAAGACAACTACAACAAGTAATAAATTTAGATACCTAAATCAAGGAATTGAAAACCTAAATCATATCCTAAATTATATACTAGTCGTAATTGGGATATAATTCAAATCATATCAATATTCAATTATGCAAAAAAGAAAAAAAAAACAATTTGGATAACATTCAACATCTAATTAAAAAATAGAGCCTTAATTAACCTAGAATAATTATCCTAAGATATGTATCACCAAATGAAAAAGTTTTTAGATATTCTATCAAAATAAAAACAATGTACAATCGAGTGATCTCAAAAATATACCAGCAACTTGCAAAGATGCTTCAACTTCAAAAGTATTGCAAGAAGTGATGGATGTTGATTAGAAATTGGACATGGATATTAGTTCCATTATCAATACATTACAATCTAATAGAATTCAAATTAATTAGTTCAATTATTCAATGTCATAAAGTCAGAGTAGCAGTAAAACGATTCCATAAATAGATTCGAGATTGATTACAAAGAAATATCCAGAGATTGTTTGTTAATAACTCAACTATTGTGGTTGTATATACTATAGTTATTACGATAATTTTAAACATAATCCAACTGGTTAAGACATATATCAAAATAAAAAACTATAACGGTTACTTTCAATTGAAGAATTAAGTAGCTAGATAAAAGGAACACATTTCTATTTTACATTTACATGAAAGTGTTTATACATGAAACAACCAAATTAAGGCATGTTGAGTGTACAAATTTTCTAGATATGTTTGTTAGTAGCATACAAAAGTTCAAAAACTTTGGTCCATATCGGACTTACATATCATAAGTTAATCTATGTGTTTTATCTTTTTATTTACCAGCTGCATGATATGATTCCAATTGAAAATGACTAAAGATGATGCCAAACTAGATTTAGTGTTCAATCATAAAGATTTAGGTCATTGTATTAGTTCTTTGATTAGGATATTGATATGATATTCTATTGAAACTCAACTCCACTTTTTGAGACTTGCAATTTATTTGTAAGTACAAAAATATGATTGGAAAACTCTATTTGAAGAGATCGCGACATGATGAAACATATTGTTTATTTTTAACAAGTCCAACTACAACTAGAAAGCATTAAAAGGAATTATATGAGATATCTCAAAGGTATACACGACACTTCTTTCTTCAATCTTCATAATCTAACCAATTGAAAACTTCAATTAGAAAGGGGAAGATCTACGGTAAACAAGTGAAAGACAAATATTCATTGATATAAGACTTTTTAGATAACTTTGTAACTTTTACCCATCAACTCAAGAAGTCATAACCCCTATACTTTTTCTTCTTAGAATATTGCAAGTCAAATTGGGAACAAGAATTTGAACCTATGACGTTAAAGAAGGCCTGATTAAATAATACTTATTTAGTTCGGCAAACAATTATAATATATGATATTAGATATGAAAGAATATTTTCAAGGGGTCAAACTACTATATTCCGGAAAAAAAAAAGAAGAAAAATACACAAACCAAACTTAGTACCTCGAGACCAAGAAATTGTATGTGATTAGAATGAAGCTCATAGTGCATAATATATTTATGACAAATACTAATCTTAGTTCATAAAGTATTCATTCTAGATTCAAATCCCCCACCCAATTATGTAAAAAAAAGAAGGAAAAAAAAACGATTAAAAATATATTTCTCTCTCTAACCCTCTTTTATCTCTCTAATACCATACACTAACTAGTAAAATACTACCATAAACCCTAGTCCTTAATTAATATAATTGAAGAAAATTCAACCAAAAAACCCTTGAAATTGACAGTCAGAATATCTTTGATTAATTTTCCCCTACATATATATATATATATATATATATATTTTTTTTACTTTATGAAATCACCAACCGGAGCTCTGTTGAAGATGAGCCGCCATGGCTCGACCTCGATTTCCTTCTCCATTTTCATGGACGCCACTCACATTGAAACCTCTAAAATTTTCCCCAAATCCCACGCCGTCGATTATGTTGAAGCTCTTCTGAGCCGTCTGATTTTGGTTCCCCAGCGAATAAAACCCGGAATTGAAATTCTGAAAATCCATCACCGAACTGGCGGATTTTCCCCCGATGATTTGTTCGGCGGAACCAGGCGGCGGCGCCTGATCGTCCTGTCTGGCGAAGGAATGTTTCTCCTCCTCTGTTTCTCTGTATTTATTGAGATAAATCTTCAAAGGCGCGACGTAATTTTCAAACCCTAGAGTGGTCATGGCCCAGAGCAAATCGTCGCCGTTGATCGTCTTCCGCTTCTCCCTCTGGCACTTGTCGGAGGCCTCGCCGGTGATGAAGCTGATGAACTCCGACACGCATTCCTGGACGGTCTCTTTGGCCTCTTTCGAGATCTTGGCGTTCGCCGGAAGGGATTTTTTCATGATCCGGCTCACGTTGGCGATCGGCAGGAACCGGTCCTGCTCCTTCGTGGAGCTGTCGGAGATGTCGCCGGAGGTCGGGCTGCCAACGGGACTGACGGCGGCGGCGGTGGAGTTTCGCTTGTGGCCGCTCATGGCGGAAGAGATTGGCTGGAGTTGGAGGAGGAGGAGGAGGAGGAGGAATTCCGGTGGGTAGTGGTGGTGGAAGGTGGGACTGCGGTGGGGGGTTTTAAAGGTGGGACGGAGGAAGGGAAGAGGCGGAAATTAAATAAATTAAATTAAATCAAGAGGAAAGGCGGTTTGATTTTGACACAAAAAAAAAAAGAAGAAATAAAATAAAATATTGGTTATTAGAATAATAGCAAAGAATGGTCTTCCCAGAGGTGGAATCTTGGTAATAAGGAACAATATTTTTTTCTTCCCTAAATTCTTCTCTCTATTGTTCTTAAAAAGTACTTGTTATATGTATTTTTTCCTAAGTCCCATTTTTCATATATATAATAATTGGATGAATTTTATAGATTTTGAGTTCAACGAGACTGAGATCGAAATTTCCGACTTTTGATCTTGAAGAAAAAAAAAAGTTAAATGTACGAGGAACTTCTATATCAATACTATATATATTTTAAAAGAAATTTTATGCTTGTAAAAATTTTATTTTCAATCTTTTAATTTTTCATTGAAAACACTATTTCGATGTTTATTTTATTTTTTACCGTTTGAAATTGGGGTGAAAATGGAATAAATTATTCGAATGAGATTTATATTTCCATGGAAGTAAACTAAGGGAAGTCACATAAATGATAAAACATATCGTAAAAAAGTGGAATAATAAAAAGGTTATCTTTTGACCAAAACCTCCCCTCTGCACGTCCACTTCTCCTCCTTATCTTGGTTTTCTTTTTTTCCATTTCTTCCTAACAAAATTAACCATTTTTTTTTTTAATTTTTCAGATCACTGAAATGAAGATTCGAAATTTCAACTTTTTATCAAAGATATATGTCATAATAAATTGAGGTATGTATAAATTTTATCAACTTTTTTTAATAAAATGTTGAATTGACTTTACCACCTTAATTTATCTAAAATTTTTGTGTGTTATCTTAATTAGTTGGTCACATCAACATTTAAATAACAATAATTTGTTATAAGCCAATATTAGTATAACTTATGTAACTTGTTTCTCAGAGATTGGAGCTTCAAATTCCTATATTCCCATAATTACTAAATATAAATAAAACTTTGATATGTTTGGAAATTAAACAAACGCAATCATGAAAATTTTAACTAACTTGAAACAACCACTCCTTTTTGAGAAAAAAATATAAATTGACTCGACTCATACGTCGTGTTTATTTCTTTTTGATATAACTTGTATACAAATTATAGTACATTTTTTTCTTTTTAAACAAAACATTACAAAGGTAGAAGTGAGGATGAGGATTTGCAGTAATAATAATGATAATAACTAAAAAGGTAGAATATTAAAAAATATATATATTAAAATATGAAGATACGAGTAATATATGATATGAGATTTAGGTTAATTAAAAGCGAAATGTCAAAGGGATTCACTTTTTGGTGACAAGTTTGATGGATCCAAATTGTTCATCCAAATTGGTGGGGGCCGAAATTAAAATTCCTATAATCAACTCAAATGGTTCGCCTAACTTTGCCTTCTTGGAGATTATTTATACACCGAGGGTTTGAAATGACAATTCCTCTTTTTATCTTATAATATGCCTCTAGAATTATGTTTAGAGAAAGGTTTCTCATTTGCTTAACCTTAAAGTTATAATTAAACTTTCACATCAAATTAAATCATGGGATTAAGCAAAGCCTGTGGTTAATTGCGGTTGGATAAGGCTATTTATGTAAGTAGTGATATTCTTCTCAAGCTGCGTTTAGGTGTAATTTCGTGGTGTAACTTATCAATTTGTTATGGGATAATTTTCTGTTTTTCTTTTTTTATTATAACATCTGAAAGTGGGAGATCGAATTCACACTATCTTGGTGGGAGATATATACCAATTATTGCTGAGATATTTTCTAATTTAATTTTAAGAATATGTATTAGTTTCACAACTCGTTCAAATTTAGGATTTATAAAGTTGAAAGTTTAAGATTAAAATGGAGGTTATCTTAATTTTTACTATGATGCTCTAAGTGAAACTTTTTAAAACCACTCACTACTCTTTATTAGAAAATCCCTTTTAGAATTTGAGATAAAATCTTTATATTATTAATCTATAAATTTATTTTCTAGACTCGACATGTCTATTTAGTTTGTAAACTTCGAAATAATAATGAATATTTCACATGTACTAAATATATATAGGCTGGTTTGATACAACACGACAAATACATGAAAGAAACAAGTGGATAATTAGGTAGACTAAACAGGTTCTTCGTTCGTCTTGATCCATGCGATCCTTGACAATCGTATGCGTTAATGTAGTAATCATATCAGTAACTATAAATCCAAAAGATTGTATATCCAGGCCTTCCAACCTATTTTAGTGGAAAGACGTGCTATTTGTTTACATTCATTAGTCTGTAAGGGATTCAATGCAGCGAGTTAAGCGAGTTCCTTTTTTTTTCAAAGGAGGTCCTTTTCTTTCTCCGGACTTGGCTTGTACCAGGCTCTAAAAGAGTTTTCTTCAAGCGAGCTGTCTTTCGCCCAACCAGCAACTAAAGCTGTATGGGATTTCCCTTTTTTTTTTCTGATTGCAGCAAATACCTCACTTTTCAGAAATAAGAAATTTGAGTATCGAGATGGTCGGTAACTTGTCACTTTTGTCGTCCTAGTTGATCCTAGAGAACAAAAACAAAACCCAAAATCGAATCGAAGATTTATTTCTATAAGAAAAAGATAATGTTTACTATTCTTTTTGAAGAAAAGAGGAGAAGATAGAGAAGGAACCTTGACCAAAACATTGAATTGGGAGCTAAATAATGGGTGTACTTAAAAATACTTACATGCTAATTCTGTCCTTTTGGAGACATTGGGATATTTTAGTAAAGGGCTTTTGGTTTGGGCGTAATTTAAATTGTACCAATGGCAATATGGAATGGTATAAATGAACTTTGTACGGTCCAAAAAAGGAGGATACAAATTAAAGAACACAGACACTCCCCCAATTGCATGTGCTTCACTTTCTTCCATTTTTTCTTTTCTATAAAATTATAACAAATATGCAAAATTGTAAACATATATTTAGGGCTTTCGACTAGTACTCTAAAGATGCCCATGTTGACTGTTGGAGAGAATTTCTCACCATTCACGTGTCGACATTTGATCTACTTAATGATGATGAGTCAACATAGTGACTCTCATATGTAAAAGAGACCATAGTCTCAGACCTATAAAGATCGGGTCGAACTAATAGGTTGAGATAGTCGAGATCATGTTTCGTATGTCAAGCCAACTGAAGTCTCATATCTCGGCCGCGTAAGCCATCAGTCGAGCTAAGTCCAAATTTATATCTCGGACGACTGAGTTATTAGCTGAATCGATTGTACTTCCACAGACACAAAATTCAAACACCATCCACAACAACATGTCGCGATTCTCGTGTTGTCAGAGAGTTATTGGAGGAAGCCTTGTTGGAGCTATTTAGTAAGGTTTTAATTTATAAACTTTTATGTTAATTTCATTTTTTATTCCTGTTTTAGGCCACTATTTTTGTATAATATTTTTTTGTTTGTTTTTTTGTGTGAATTATTTAATTGAAATATAATATAGAAAAATTTTCTTTGTTTATCTGATGATTATTATATAGAAAAATATTTGAAGTCATATTATATAGTAAGTTAAATGTGAAATTTTGAAATATAGTTCAAAACTCGAGATAATGAAGACATAATTAAAAATTAAGGATTGTCTAAAAAAAATTAAAAATTAAGGGAATAAAATATAGCATATAAAAATTTAATAGATTTCTTCAAGCATATGATTTAAAACCAAAAAAAAAATAAATATAAATACTTAGTAAGAGATTAGATATATATCTTATGATGATGATCAATAAGTTATGTCCAACTAATTTATATTTATTATACCATGAAAATATATTTAAAAAGATAAGGCCACACAATAAAATTTCTTCATTAAACATAGCGTCTTCTTAATGAAGCATATAATTCTTAGTTAGATAAACATCATTTAATACTTTTGTACTTGTTTATTCGCTTCTAGATTCTTAATATCCATTAATCAAACATGTATATATTTTAACAATGTTTAATTTCCTTTAATAGTAATTTAATACATTAAGTTTTTTTTTTCTTTTTTAATCAGATTTACTAGTCATTTTATTATCTTTGATTCTTTTTGTTCAACAAATACCGGAGGAAGAGACATTTGATCATATTGAATATATTATTTTATCTAAAACTATTATGTATTTTATTAAAATTTTAATACTAAATATTGTAAAACCAAACAATAAAAGGCCATTCGATAACTTCTTTGTTTCTTTTGTTCAAAATACTAATAATAATAACAACTTATTTGTTTCTGTTTCTTTTACCTTTTCTAATTTAGTTTAGTTTTGGTTTTCTTTCTTCGTGTAAATTAAGCAAAAATGTATTTAGTACCTAAATTTTCATTTTTTGTCTTTTAAAAATCAAATTAAAATTTATAGTCTGACTTGAAAAATAAACACTTAAAAATATTATGTTATACTAATTTTTCATTTTACAAGTAAAAAAGTATACCAAATGCATACATTTAAAATAAAAATGTTTCCAAACTTACCCTAATTTTCTTATCAAATACCTCATTAATTTAAGTGCTTAGTAGATGAAAAGTCATAAAAGTTATTCTTCAAAAAAAAAAATCATAAAAAATTAATATTAGTTGGTTTTTTTCCTTTTTTTAGTACAACATAGTACTTAGTAGATGAAAAGTCGTAAAAGTTATTCTTAAAAAAATAATAATAAAAATTAATATTAGTTTTTTTTTTCAGTATAACAGGTGGAATAGAAGATCGAAATCACACCTTGTTAATTGAAGATATATGCTAACTAACGTTCCATTTTTGCTTGATATCAAATATTTTCTTTATATAAAAAAATGAACAAAAGTCTAATATCAATTAAATTAAGGGGGTGAAAAAGAGCCTTGTGACAGATGGCAACATTTAGCAACTTCATTTACTAATTCATAGCACTGTTTTAATCATTTAAGTAATATAACGACCAAATAAATTCCGAATTTGTCTCTTCCTTTCTGTTTTTTTTTTTTAAATATATTACTATTATAATTATAAATCCGCAATTTTCTTCCCCTTATTTTAATGTACAGAAAGGTCAATTTGATTTCCCCTCTACATATATTTCCATAAGAAAATTACAAAACTTTGGGTTTGACAAAGGATGGGAAAGTTTTGGAAGTCAATAATATTGACTCAATATGATTGGAATTAACTAATAATTACGTTATTAAAATTTAGCTCGACATAATTTAATTGATTTAAGGTATAACGCATTATTTGCATCGAGATATCACAAAAATATATATATATATATATATATATATATATATATATATATATTTTCAAATGCTATTTGACTGAATTGGTTCATTTAAAAAGATATTTTTTAGTTTAGGGTCGGAGAAACTTCATTTTTATCTGTGTTTGACATCCTTCTCAATTGTTTTTTTTTTAATTTATAGTGTAATTAATTAAGAGCAATTTTTCAAGTTTTTGATAATTAAGAGTGGTTTGAGAAATTTTAGAAATATATTTTTAAAAAAAGCACTTAAAAGTACATTTAAATGAAGTATTTAACTAATTTTCCTCCCGACGTGTTTATACGACAAGTGATTCATGAAAAAATATATTTCTTTTAAGAAGGAATGTCAAACACACCTTTAGAACGAGTTGGAGATGACTTCCAAAAGAAGCATTTTTTAAGTTGAAACATTTTTTCTTTAATCACTTCGTAAATAAGTTGACTATTCTCGAAAAGAGAAGCACTTTATAAAGTATTTTTAAGTATTATTGAGATTTTTAAAATCACCTCAAACACTATGAAAATGAATGATAACTCCCTCTCAAAGCACTTTTGCCAAAAATCTCACCCCAAATTCACCCATAATATAATTAATTTAGTGATTGGTGAGTTCATTTTAATTTTTTTTATGGAAGAGTTCATTTTAAATTTAAACATTGAATCTTAAATTTAATTAGGCGGGTGACATTATTAATTTTTCAAAATTAAATTAGAAAAGTATTCACGAATTAATTAATAAATCACGCAACATTCAACAAATATATCACTAAAATTATCTAACATAAAAAAAAGCTCAAACTCAACTATGAAAATACTTGAACCTAGCAACAAAGTCGAGCAGATAAAAAAAATTTTCATCCAACTATACTCATATGATTTTAGTCGCTATTGTAAATTTAACTATCATAAACAATCTTATCGACTATTATTTTTTATATAAGATCTAATTTTTGAACCTCTAATCAATAAAATTTTTAGTTGCCCTCCTTTGTTAAAAGTATATATTCTTTAGAAAAAAAAACCCTCAATAATAATTGAAAACTTATTTGTCAGCCTAAAACAAAATTTTGATGACAACATGTCTACAGCTCAATTTTAGCGGTTAATTAAAGTATTTACTTCCTCTTAAAAAATGTTTGGCTAGTTTTATATAATATCTTTCATGTTTTAAAATTTTTATTTATATGTGACTATTAATTATTTTATATGTCTAATTTGATTTAAATGCGTTTTACTTTAAAATAATATAAAAATAAATAAAAATAAAACAGATATTTCTCCATGCTATTTTAAAAATTAAATACAATAAACAATAGCTTCAAAATATTAAAACAAAAGGCAACAAAAGGCAAGATATACTCGGCTATTTTACGCAATTTATAATCTTTGTAAAAATAGATTAAAAAATAAAATTAATTTATTTGTAACACATACAATAAAATTTGAAAATTATTTTATAAATAATTCCATATTCATTCCATTCAAGAAATCATCTAGAACTGCAGGCCTTCCTCTATTTTTATTTTTTTGTTTTTGTTTTTGTTTTTAATTTAAAGCTGTTCATGCAAGTTGATTTGAAACTAGATTTATTTCTAAAATACACCTTTATTATTTTATTTAGTAAATTCTGGAATGTATTTCTATAAGAAAATAAAATAATATTAATTGATAATCAACCATCAAATCAATGGTAGTACGAAGTTTTCCTTTTTTAAATGTATAATTGCCGGCTTATTTTAGTGTCATGTGTGAACACATGACTCCGGCCCAATTTTAATTTTATTTTAATTTATAGACTTTCTTATTTTCTTTATTTTAATATTTAGAATTTTTAAATACTTTATTTTCATTATTTTTTGTTGAGTACAACTATTTTCTTTTCATTATTAAACTTTGCATCAGAATTATTTAACCATTGTCATTAATTCTTTAACAGACAAATCTTAGTTCATTTAAAAACCCGGCATTTGACTCATTATAATTAGTTTTATCTAACAACAAATGAAAAACTCGACACAACAAGGGCTTCTTCTTCTTCTTCTTTTTTTTTCTCTATTATTATCATTTTTTAGTACGGCAAGCTTTTGCTAAATAAATTTAAAATATTATAGATCATAGTTGAAATTACTTTATTTAAAGTTGAAGGACTAAAATAAATATTTGAAAGATTATAGACCAAAACAAATTAAGCATAAAAATTTTGTGGTCAAAATAAGATTTGAATTTTTTTTCTTTTTAGTGAGATAGGAGAAAAGAAATTATCAAAAACGTTATTGATGAACTATGATTTTGCTTTTCAACCACATCATTAGTACGAGGTGACACAACTTAAAGAAATAGAGGTTGAAGTTTGATTTAGCTCTATCCTCAGTTTAAGTCTAGCTAGGTTAAGCCGACTCAACTTCCGATAGTTAGGCCTCATAGTTCAACCTATAGGATTATATCGTTGGATAGATCTTTTGGACTCAAAAGATGTATGACACAAGACCTCTTGTCGTCGGACTTGTCTTTTAGTCATTGACTACTTCTCACTCATTAGTTCAATCAATATACATTTCCATAATCATTTTGAAGTCGTATAGCTATTTCAACTTGACTCCCTCCTGCACAAGAAGTTCCTGCACCACACAGTTCAACAGGGGAAGTCTGTGTTTGTCTTTGTTTGTCTTATAATTTGAGTGGTTGTATATAATCAGTTTTCTACCCTGTTTGTTAAACACTTTAAACCTAAATTGAATGTAACAATCTTCCATAACATCAGAATTTAACAATCAATCATTACGACGATTCTAATAACTAATGGAATTACTAATTAAATTGCAATATCTGAACTTAACTAAAGTTTCTTGACTTTATTAGCCCAACCCATTACTATTAAAACAAGCAGCTTTGATGGATAGAAAAGAGTACTGTATATTGTGCAAAGTAATTAATTATCTTTTTTTTGAACTATTTTTGTATTTTAGTTTTCTTTACAATTAAAATATAGAGAAAATAAAGCATAAAGATCTTGAGTTGACTAGGTATATTTTCCTCCCTCCCCAATTTCTTCTTTTTAATTTTTATTTTGTTGCCAAATATTATGGGAGTGAGATAAAAAGAAGGTTCGAATTATAGTTATTAATAATACAACATGTTTAATTTTAGTGATTATATTTGCATATATTTAATTAATATCCACATATAATGCTAGAATGAGAAAGAAATTAAGATAATACATTGGTAATGTAGATTTTTATAGGAATATGAACAAAAGTTACAATAAAAGAGTGTGAGAAACTAACATCATCATTGGCCTCCATGTCAACTTTTTGCCATTATTCATCCAGTCAAAAGCTTGGAGGCCCATAGGTTGACCCAGTGTGCTAAAATTATTTATTCGAGCTGTTATAATATATAGTCGAAAAATAACGTAAAAATAGAAGTTACAAATATTACTCTTTGTCTCTGCCGTTCAAAAAAGTTTTAGTCACATCTTTAATACGTTGAATTTTAACTTTATATAGTTCACATCACTAACATTACAAACTAAACACGCATTGTATATTTATTGAACAACGAGTTGATTTAGTATTAGTATAGAAGTAGACATCAGAACAATAAAAAAACAAGTAATCTAATACCATTAGACGATGAATCTTCAAATCAGTTAGACAAAGATAGGAATGGAACTCTTGTTGTTTTCCCTTTGCAAATTTGAGGATGAAAAAGGACACCCGACCTAGTCCTAGACATAGATATCCACCAAAAAGTTTCATTAGGCACAAAAAGGAGAGGTTAGGCGTGAAGATTTGAAGGAAGTGGAGCCAAAAAAAGCACTAAAAATTGTCCCATGAGTAGTGGGGACCCACTTTGGTGGGCATGATTAGCAATCCATCATGAATGTGTTTGAAAATGAAAGAAAATAAGGAGGAGGAGGAGGAGGAGTAGGAGTAGGAGTAGGATGGTCAAATATTTTAAGCGCATGCTTACGTTTTTCCTTTACTTCTTTTCACTCTTTTTCGGCCCCAAAGTCTTTCTCTCACCCCTTTTTTTCACCCTTTTTTAATTTCATACATGGAAAAATAAAAAGAAAAAAGAGAACAAAATTACTTTATGGGCTCTTAAAAATATTGAAAAGCATGAATCAAAATAGTGAAGCTCATTTTTTCATTGACTTTAAATGTAGCTGAACGGGTAAAGGGAGTATTTCAATTATCTCCACAATTGCATGGTATTGTTCGTTTTGAACATAATTCTCACGACTTTATTTTTTGGTTTAACTTGAAATGTCTTATATTAATGAAGATAATTGTCGTCTCCACTCTAATGCCACTTGTTAAAAACAATGGTACCCAAATACTCTAAGTATATCTACAATGGTATGATAATGTCCGTTTTGAGCATAACTCTCACGACTTTATTTTTTATTTCACCCAAAAGATATAATAACAATAGAAATAATTGTCATCTTTTATATTGTCTACAATCATTCCCTTCTTTAGTCAATTTGAAACTTTATTTGCACACCTTTGTAACCCTAATAATTGATGATTTGGTTAAAATTTCAGTAACTTCCTCTCTCTAAACCCTAATAGTTGATGATTTGGTTAAAACTCCGGTAACTTCCATTCTCTAAAGGTTGAATGGTTAAAGATTTGAGTCTATCCCTTCTTAAATTATATATACATATATAAATTTCATCTCTTATATAATTTGTTATTCTCTTCCCAAACTCACTAAGATAGAAAACGAAATCTTACACAAGATTAAGCTCAATCAATTCTCATGATCCACCATTGAATCAATCTTTCCAAAAACTTATAAATAAAAAAAAAATTCTAGTTTTAGTGTTGTTTTTCTATAAAACGTCATTGTACTAAATATATGTTTTATAATTCATCCAATACAAATGAGCACATTTTTTTAGTGATACTTAGACAAAAATGTATGAAAAGGTAAAAATTACCACACTTATTAAAATTTAAATGAAAAAATTATAAGAATTGTTTAATTTCAAAATCTTAATTTGATGGAAATTGAAATTTTAGAGTAATAATTGATACTTTTCTCCTAAAAAGTATTATAAAAATTAAAAATAAAATCCTAAAAGATGTATCCTAAGAGACAACATTGGCCTTGTATAGAAGTTTTTAACGGAATCCGAGCTGGCAAAGTGGGGTCCACTGTGGTTCCTCTCACCGTTGACTAAAAAACAAATTTAGCGGTTTCTTTTTCTTTATCGGTGTGCTGCCATGGCCGCGCCGGGTCCCGCTAACCAAAATCACACCTGCCAATGATTCCCTCTCAATCTCACTCTCACTCTCACTCTCTTTCCCTTTGATTCTCAAAAAGCAATTCAAACAAAGCAATCCATTTTGATTTTGCTTTCTGGGTTCCGTTTTTCCTGAAACTCCCCCAATTTACTGCATCTCAATCAAAACAGCTCCCGACCCAGCTTGTTTTTCCCTCTAATGGCGGACTGACGGTTCATCTCTGCTCTTGGTTCCGCTTCGATTGGATTCTTTCCGCCGCGGGGAGTGAGTGGGTGAGATTTGGTAATTTCTGTAATGTGGGTGTGGGGGTTTGGTGTAGTGAAGGTCGGTGAAATCGCCTCAGGTTTTGGAGGGAGCAGCGGCGGAGATGAAGCG
>NW_019104496.1:2148896-2174100 GCF_001995035.1 Momordica charantia
TGATGTTGCTTTGTTGATTTGGGTGGATGGAAATGGTGCAGAACCAGAAATCATCGAAGTTTTGGGACTAAATTCATCTAGGGCAGTTTACTTGGGATTCCTCTTGATCAATAATGTCTTCACATATTCTAAGTTCAATGGTGGTTTTGAGAGCTTAATGTGTTGTCATAATTTAAAATAGGTTGAAACTTGAAGCACATTTTTGTCTACTTTTTTTAGTACAAGTGGGGGTGGAGATTCGAGCCCACGACTAGCTCAGGTTGGCATATTTTTTGTCTCTGTAATCATGCAATGATTGAATTTCAAGAGTTCAAATATGTCTAGAACTAGATCTAGAGACTTAACCGTTACATTTATGAATGCATGGGAAATATAATGAGAACAAAGCAATAGAAATTGTTCTAACTTTGAAAATAAAACTCTTCTTTCGTTTGCTTTAAGTGCATTATTGAATTCACTGGTAGACATTTCTGTCTCATTGTTATATTGTACAATTCTATGAAGTTCTGGTTGTGGTTTCTTTTCTCTTGTTCAGTTTCGGTTAAGTTTGACAATGTGTTCTTTCTATTCTAATCAGCTACTGCTCTACATATTTTTCGAACAAATTTAGAAGATCCGAACAATGTTCTGCAGAGTTGGGACCCCACCCTCGTTAATCCATGTACTTGGTTTCATGTCACCTGCAACAATGAAAATAACATTATAAGAGTGTAAGAAGCCTCCTTTCCTGTTATCATTCATTCGTTCTTCTCAGACTATTGAATTTGTAAACTTTGGTTGATGTTATACAAAACTTTATGGTTTTGGCATTCTCTGCAGCGACCTTGGAAATGCTGGATTGTCTGGTAAATTGGTACCACAGCTTGGTCAACTCAAAAGTCTTCAATACTTGTAAGTAATTTTTTACCTCATACTCAATTCACTCAGAGCTTTATACTTGAGTTCCTATTGCATAAGTGGTTGTTTGTGGTGCATTTCACCAACATGTGCTGTTTTGCCACTTTCCTTAATGATTTTACGTCGTTTTTCATTACAAACGTTGTATTTTAATTGAGTAAATTGAGGTGTGAGTTACAGGGAGCTTTATGGCAACAACATAAGTGGAGAGATTCCTGATGATCTTGGGAGTCTGGAAAACTTGGTGAGCCTAGACCTTTACTTGAACGGTTTAACTGGCTCGATTCCAGACACGTTGGGCAAGCTCACACAATTGCGTTTCCTGTATGAATATTCATCCTCTGCTATATAACTTGCGATATCATTACTTGACATCTTCTGTGATTTTCCTTTCATTGAATAAGACTCATGCTTCCCTAGAGGTCTGCTATCTATTCATTGTGTGTGCATATGCGATTCTCTTTGTACCAAACAATTGCTTCCCTTTTATGAAACTTATGGGTGTTTCTGTTGGTATATCTTTGTAAGGATAGTCGGCTCAACGACAACCACCTATCTGGATCGATACCGATGTCCTTGACCAATCTTTCTACCCTACAAGTCTTGTAAGTCTCTGAATCACATCTTTTCTCATCTTAAATTTCGAGTGAAAATAGTGTGGTTATGAACATAGTTTAAATGCTGATCACAGGGATCTATCAAACAACCTTTTATCCGGAAAAGTTCCAAATAATGGCTCATTTTCACTATTTACTCCCATCAGGTATTTTGCTGATAAATCACATGAACTTTCTTCTCAATCAATGTTACCCGATCCTCTACTGATTCCTGTCTTTCTGTTCGTAGTTTCGCCAATAACTTGGATCTATGTGGTTTGGTAACTGGGAAACCCTGCCCTGGGTCTCCTCCTTTTTCTCCACCGCCACCCTTTGTTCCACAGTCAACATTTTCTTCCCATGGTATTATCTGGTTAGAAAGATTATTGAAATAGGCATTGTTCTAGTATTCTTCAACTATAGTACTATTTGAATATTTCATCTCACCATTTGTAAGCTTATCATTGACCTCTCAATAATTGCAGTTAGGTTCAAATTTACATTGTGGTTGTTAAAACTAATAATAATGAGATAAAATAACATTTTAGTCTATATGATTTATACTTGGTTTCAATTTTCTCTGTGATTTGGTTAAATCTCCTACAACATCTTTGCCATTACTGAAGTTAACAGCTTTCTTATATGATATGTGTTCCTTTGAAATAGAAGAGCGAGGTATGTGAGTTGAGAAGAAAATCATTCATATTTGGTAACAACGGAGATGGTTTTAAGATTAATTAAACTATAAGAACCAAAGTGGGACTTTTAAAACCATAAGAACGAAATTGAAATCATGTACAGACCCTCAACTTTTTTTGTCTTTTTGGTTGCATAAGGTAACTTCGCCATTGTGGCACTCGGCATATATTTAAGCAAGTTTGAAACATGTGTGATTACTCTACAGAAGTAAACAATTCAAACGGAGTGATTGTTGGAGGAGTGGCTGCCGGTGCTGCATTACTTTTCGCGACTCCAGCAATTATATTTGCCTATTGGCATCGGAGGAGATCACAAGAACTATTCTTCGATGTCCCCGGTTTGTTTCTGTTGCAAAAGATTCACAGACTTCTACCTTTTTTAGCTTAAGTCATCATACCATGGCTTTCGTTTATGCAGCTGAAGAAGATTCAGAGATCAGCTTGGGGCAGCTCAAAAGGTTTCCTCTTAGAGACTTGCAAGTTGCCACAGATAACTTCAGTAACAAAAACATTCTCGGCCGAGGTGGATTTGGTAAAGTGTACAGGGGACGCCTGGCTGATGGCTCATTAGTAGCAGTAAAAAGGCTCAAAGAAGAGCGTACACCAGGTGGAGAGTTGCAGTTCCAAACCGAAGTAGAGATGATTAGCATGGCTGTGCATCGGAATCTTCTGCGACTACACGGATTTTGTACAACATCAACCGAACGCCTTCTTGTTTATCCCTATATGGCTAATGGAAGTGTTGCTTCATGTTTAAGGGGTACAGTTTCTTTTTCTTTCATCGTAAATGTTAACCATGCCGAGTTCAAGTTTATAACTCTTCAAGTGAATCTCGTTTCATCATGCCATTTACTCCAATGCACCTCTTTTCTAACTGGAAAAGGCACTTGTATTATGATGAACTCACAAGGAAACTGGTATGTTTTCATAGAGCGTCCGCAATCCGAACCTCCTCTCGACTGGCCAACTCGAAAGAAAGTTGCACTAGGCTCTGCAAGGGGGCTATCTTATCTACATGACGGATGTGATCCGAAAATCATCCATCGCGATGTGAAAGCTGCAAACATTCTATTGGATGAGGAGTTCGAGGCAATCGTTGGCGATTTTGGTCTGGCAAAACTAATGGACTACAAGGATACACACGTTACAACAGCGGTACGGGGTACCATTGGGCATATAGCCCCGGAGTATCTCTCCACTGGGAAGTCGTCGGAAAAGACCGATGTTTTTGGTTATGGCATTATGCTGTTGGAGCTCATAACTGGACAGAGAGCTTTCGATCTCGCTCGACTAGCAAACGATGAAGACGTAATGCTGCTTGATTGGGTATGGACTCAGCAGTCTTTTGCAAAATCTTATTTCTTGTTTCTTGCTCCTCTCTCATTTTGATTACATTGCAGGTGAAAGGGCTTCTGAAAGAGAAGAAGTTGGAGATGTTGGTTGATCCTGATCTGAAGGAAAATTACGACGAAATTGAAGTTGAGCAAATAATCCAAGTAGCTCTTCTCTGCACGCAGAGCTCGCCCATGGAGCGGCCGAAGATGTCGGATGTCGTGAGAATGCTCGACGGAGACGGGCTGACGGAGAGATGGGAGGAATGGCAGAGAGTGGAGGTGGTGTACCATGAAACAGAATTGGCTTCTTCTCAAACTTCTGAATGGATGATCGATTCTACAGAAAATGTTCGTGCTTTTGAATTATCGGGTCCTAGGTGAATTACAGTTTCATACACAGAACTTTTTTTTCTTCTTTGATTTAGAGTGCTCAC
This sequence comes from Momordica charantia, assembly GCF_001995035.1. The sequence continues at coordinate 2,152,856 of NW_019104496.1, forward strand.
TTCTTGATTTGCTTCACAAAACATGTGTATAGGAACCTTCTTTGAGCAAAATATGTAGCGTATACATAGCTGAGTTTCCAAAAACACATTTTTTCAACGTGGTTTGATTTCTCAATTTGGTCGATGAGACTATGCCTAGAGAATAAGAGTAATAGTCAAAGTTATTTATAGTTTACAATATTACGTAAAAGAGTTCCTTTTTAAAATCGTGACTGAATTTTTTCAAACACTCATGCAAACTCCGAATAAATCATAATTGATTTTTATTGATTTTTTTTTAACTGATCGATTTTTTTTTAACTGATTAAGACATATATCTCTAACAAAAGGTAATAGGTTCAAATTCTCATCCTTACATATTATTGTATTAAAAATAATATAATTTAAATAAATAATACCTTGGTGAATTAAGCTATATACTCATATTTGACTTGAACATATTTCTTTACCAATTATAACATTAATATAAATGAAATTTTGCTGGAAAATATATTCCTAAAGATGATGTATGTCTTGCCACTATAAGAATTGTGGCAATTGGGATCTTGCCATACTCTTTTCAGTAGTTACACTACAATAAAAGTTCCTTCTCTAATCTAATTCCTAATTTCAACCTTCTATTACAATAATTTGTTATTTGAAAACTAAAATATAAATTCGTTATTTATTATTTCAGTTTTAAGGGCAACATAAAATAATAAAATCGATAATAAAAGAAATGAAAAATGAAGTGCATCAAAAAATTAAATAAGTAAATATCAAAATTATAATGTTAAATTATATTAATTTACTCGGTAACCGTTGTCAACAAATGGATCCGTGGCGCAATGGTAGCGCGTCTGACTCCAGATCGGAAGGTTGCGTGTTCGATTCACGTCGGGTTCAAGTTTTCTATTTTTACATGTATTTTTCTTAATTTGCTTCTTCTAGTTATTTATATTAATAAATAAGTGCATTATCGATTGGATCCGTGGCGCAACGGTAGCGCGTCTGACTCCAGATCAGAAGGTTGCGTGTTCGATTCACGTCGGGTTCAAAAATCCTTTTTTTCTTTCATTTTTTTAGTGCGTCTGGTTTTTTTTTTTTTTCTTCTTTTTTTGACAATTATTCCGTCCGGGGTTGATGTAATAGAAAATGTTGAACCGCCGAAGCCGGAGCGCGGGCGGTCAGAAATTATCTTCAATTGCTCAGAGACGCCGCCGTCTGAAATCAGCTCATAAACCCTAGAATTTCTATGTCTCTGAGGTTTTAAATGTACGCTCTGAGATCAATTTTCTCTCTTTCTGCTCGCCATTGCCATCCAATCGATCCGCCCTTGTGCTATTTTTTCTCTTCTTCTTCTTCCCGCCGCGAAGCCTCTGCTGCAAATGCCATCGTCGTTCAATACCTTGTCGACAACTTTAATTTGTCCACAGCCAGAGCGCTGGCGATTATGAGCTGCCGCAAGGGCGTTGAATCAACCGAAAAGCCTCGATCCGTTTGCAAATATCTTTCAGAGCTCGGATTCTCCGACGCCCACATTCAATCCGCGATCCGCATCTCGCCGCAAATCGCGTTTTCTAGCGTTGAAAAGACTCTGAAGCCGAAGATCGAGTTCTTCCAGAATCTTGGCCTGGTCGGCTCCGATTTGGGTAAGTTCATTTCCAACCATTCTTCGCTTTTGACTGTTAGTTTGAAGAATAAATTGAGGCCTAGTGTTGAGATTCTCAAGAATGTTTTCCCCAAGGATGAGGATAATAGCAACCTCCTGCAAGTTATGAGGCGATGTTCTGATATTCTTATGAGATGCCCGGAGTCTAGGTTGCTTGTAAACATTAATTACTTTCGAAGTTGTGGGATTGTTGATTCTCAACTCTCTATGTTACTGAAGAGGCAACCTGTACTTTTTGGTAGGCGAGAATCTCGAGTTAGAGATCTTGTCTCCATGGCTGTGGAGACTGGTTTTTCTACGAATACCAAAATGTTTGTTCACGGACTTCATGCCATCAGTAGTGTAAGTAATGCAACCTTTAAGAAAAAAGTGGAGCTGATTTGCAGCTTTGGATTTACTGAGAAAGAATGTATGAAAATGTTCACTTCTGCTCCTGTTTTGATAAGAACCTCCATTGCTAAGCTAAAGACTGGTATAGAATTCTTTATGAATGAGGCAAAAGTTAGCAGATCACTTATTGTTCGAAGACCCACTAGTTTGATGCACAGCATGCAGGGGAGGGTGCTCCCTCGGTATAGAGTTTTACAAGTTGTGAAGTCGAAGAGGCTAACGAGGAAGAACCCAGAATTGGTTGATACATTGGGGATTTCTGAAGAGGATTTCTTTGATAAATTCGTGTATAGGTTTCCAGATAATGTGGAAGATCTGTTGGTGGCGTATAGTGGCCAATGTGTGGATGCATTGCGACGTAAAGAGTTAGCAGCACAAAGACGGGCCAGAATCAGAGAGCTAATTTGATCTAACATCTGGTTGCCTGTATGAAGTGTGTATCGATTTTCGATGTGCTTTGTTCGGGCTTTGTGCACCGGATTTGAACCAAGTTGTATGGCCTTTTGCCATATGAACTTTGGTTTCTTTCAAAGAGGGACACTCCAAATAATGTACGTTGTTACATGAGACATAGCTTTGTACTTGTGTGACATAGCACTTCTTAAGACTTTGGCTTGTTTATTTGACAGTGAGAAGATCAAATTCCTTCGAAGATATACACAATAACAATGACCACCAGCATTTTAATTTGCGTAACGTGTTCCTATCCGACATGTATCAAGACGCTCTTGATATTTATTAGACGTTTTGTGGACTTTTGTTTTAGGGGTTCTCTCCATCTTTGGTAGAGAGATTTTGTGTAGGACATGTTTTTATGTTCATGTTTTATTCTTGACTATGGTAGCATAGCCTCAAATTCAATTACATTTTTCCAACTCTTCATCTTTTAGTTCCATGTTTTGAGTTTTTGAGGTTACTTTGCAGTTGCAGGGTCTCAATTGGGCCAAATGACTGGATTTTGGCAGGTGATTCTTGTTGTTCCTCTCTTACAGTAGGATGACATTCATAATATGGCACTAAACATGGAAATAGCTGAACATGTCTCTTCTTGTTTTTTCAGTTCAACGAACAGGAGGGATTTGAATCGTTGAATTTTAGCAGAGATAAGTAATATCTTGGTCAAATTGACTTGAACGTGTTTCTTTACTAATTATAACGTTAATATAAATAAAGGTTTGCAAGAAAACATATTCCTAAAGAGGACCAGACCATGTATGCCTTACCACAAATGCTTCATTACCATCGTTATCATTTGTCTTCACTTTTAGCTGTGTTGCACTTTTAATACTATTAGAAGTATGCCAATTGGGACCTCGCCATTTGAATAGTTACATTAAAATTTCGCCTCTTTAATTTAATTTCTAATTTCAAGCTTTTTATACAATAACTCACTATTTCAAAAGTAAAATAAAATCTTAGTGACTGCAACTTTGATTTGCATCTCTTTATCCCTTTACTTTCAAATTTTTAATTATGCTTTCAAACTTCGAATCATAACTATATGTAGTTATCCTCGTTGACATTGTTGACTAAATATAAGTATTACTTTTATCATTTATTTCAATTTAGGATTCAAAGTGATAATTTCAAAATTTTGAAGTTAAAATAGTCTCGATTCGGGTATAACTAAAAGTTAAAATTTCCCTGGAAAAAGGTCCAAAAAATAGGTTTCTGAATATATATATATTCCATCTTGAGGACAATATAAAATAATAAATTCGATAATAGAAGAAGTAAATAACGAATTGCATAAGAAAGTAAACAAATAATTAGCTTTAAAACTCTTATTTTTATTTGAGTAACATGAATTGGATCCGTGGTGCAATGGTAGTTCGTCTGACTCTAAATCAGAAGGTTGCGTGTTCGATTCACGTCGGGTTCTCTTTTCTGTTTTTCACATGTATATTCCCAATTTCCTTCTCCTGTATATTTCTATTATAATATAAATAAAATCATATGACTCTTATTAAACAAGTGGATCCGTAGTGCGTTTGACTCCAGATCGCGTGATCGATTCACGTCGGGTTCAAAAATCTTTTTTCTTTCATTTTTTTAGCGCGTCCGATTTTCTTTCTCGATTATTTCAAAGTGTATTTTATTTCTCTTTTTATTCATTAGATAAGTCCCATTTTTATATGGATATATATTTTTTTAATTTTTTTCTTTAAATCAGTCATATTTAATTACAGCTTTTTTCTTTCTCGATTATTTCAAAGTGCATTTTATTTTTTTTTAAATTCATTAGATAAACCATTTTTCTATGGATCTTCTTAAAAATTTTCTTTAAATCAGTAATATTTAATTGTGGCTTTTTCTTTTTTGATTATTTCACATTGTATTTTATGTTTTCTTATCTCCGTTTGATATTATAATTAATAATTAATATTATAAATATTAAAAGTACTTTACAAATATTTTTCCAAAATTTTAAAATACATTTTTCATGTGGAGGTGAATGCAACCCATATATTGATTTTTGGAACATATGAACCTTTTTTTCTTTTGAGTGTAACATGTGTGGTGAGAATTCGAACTCTTAATTTCATCGTTTAATACATGTGTCTTAATATGTTGAATTATGCTCCGATTCACGAACATATAAATTTATTAAAATGGAATAGTGTATGAAAAATAATTTATTACCCAACTACCAATTATTATGACAAAAGGATTTGAATAGTTATAATAGGGTTTACCAGGCTTTTTAAAGCAAACATTACTATTAATTTTTTATAAGGGTTGTGTCAATTGGATAGATTATTTAAATGAATTTTAGAGAGATTTTACTCTTAGCCAAAATATGATTTTTTCAAATGTAGCAGCTTTTCATTTTTTTTAAATATAGCATAGATTTTTTTTTTCTTGACAGGTTTATATTACTTTTGAACTTGACTTTGATTTGAATTATATTGTTTTTTAAAATATTAAACTTCATGTTATATTTGAAAATACGTATTTATTTTATGTTATTTAGGTAAATTGTAGGATGAATGGATGATTTTACTAGAAAAAAGTAAATTAAAAGGTATTTGTAAGTACATTATTTTATGGTTTTGATATTAGTTTTATATTTTTTTAAAATTTAAGTTGGTTTAGTAGCATTTAATTTTCGCGAGTTTCATTTCCTTTTGATTTGAATTTTACTTTTTTTTTCTCCTAAATTTCTCACTTTTAAAAAAATATTTTTATTGACTTGATTGAATCTAGAGTAGAAAACCAAAACAGAATAATTAAAAACATTTATTTCCGTTTCAAACATGATATGTGAGTTGTTATAAAATTTATTTTTTATTCTCAATCACATAAATTTACCGATTAAGGTATATATCTTCGATCAAAATATGGTGGGTTCGAATTCCCACCCTATTTGTACTAAAAAGAAATTATTTTCTATTATGTCATTTATGTAAATTTTAGAATCAACTGCTAGGATTATAAAATAATAATTTAGTATTAATATATATGTGCTATTTTTACATTATATTCTTTTTTTAAGTACAACATGTGGAGTGAGGATGGAACTTACCACCTCTCATTACCACTGACATATGTTCGTTTTGACAATTTTACACTATGTTCTTTAATATACTTGAATGAAAATTTTTAATACATAAAAGAAAAAATATTAACAACGAAGTTAAAAAATGACAAATATATTAATTGACTTAAATGTGTACTTAATTTATATTATTATTATTATGTACTTGTAATATTTATTTTTCAGAGGGGCTGGCTAAAAAGTACAATTATTAAAGAGGATTCTTAGCTGCATTTTTCCATTTTTCTAAGTTTCTTATTTGTAATTTTCGTCAAAAGAAAACAACATAAGCTTGGAAAATAATTTTCATGGCGCCATTTTGGATATGACGTAATTGACTCTCTTTTATCTTTTTATATATATGAAGTGAATAGTTTAGATTAATTTTGAAATAATATTTCAATTACTATCTTATTGAACCCATTAATTATGATTTTTCTTTTGTTTTTAGAGACTAAAAAAGAAAATTGAATTACAATTTTAAAGATGAGTTATCAAAAACTTAATTAGTTGAATAATGAATTATACTTAAACAGTAAAATTAAATTATATCAAATGGACAAACTTAAAGGTACAGTAACTACAAAATTTGCAAAAATAATAAATTAGATTATCTCTTTTAGAAAATTTTAAATTTCATCCCCATTTTTTAGAATTTTCAAAAATTTCCTTTACTTTATCTCTTCATTGTAATATGTGGGGACTTAAAATACAATCAAATCTATGGTGAGATAGAATTAAAATGGATTGCCAAAATAAGATGAATTTATATTATCAAAAAGTTTATGTTAGATTATCAATAGAATAATCGATATTATTATACTAAATGTATCGTGTTTTTCACCTACGGTAGATTATTCATCAAATATTCTCCATGGGAGTTAGTTCTTTGGTCCCTCAATGAGTACATTGTTTAGAAAAATAAATCACAATTTTGTATCCTATTTTTTCAAATATATATTTTTTAAAAGTAAAATTAAATGTTTTAAAAGAATAGGGATAAAATTAAAAAAGATTTTAAAGATAGTATCTAATTTTTATAGTTGGCAACTTGAGCATCTGTCTATTTGAAGATAGCACTTATTTCCGATCAAAATATTATTAAAAAAAACAAACATTTGCACCTATTTCCTACTAGAAATGGTGAGTTCGATTTTTTTTTTTTATCTAATGGCTTCGAATCTCTTCTCTCACTTAGATTATTATGGTGGGCCCACCAGAAATGTTTTATAATTAATTTTCCCAGTTGTTATTCCTTTTTTCTGGAACCGCCATCATTTCATCAGTATCAAGTTGATTAAACCGTATAGATCAGCATGATCAGCATCTAGTCATCAACATCCATTAAGAAAAAAATATATATATAGAATTTTGAAAAGCCACGTCAGCAGATTCCTAGAATTTCTTATGAACTCCTTGATTCTTTCCAAATTCCAAAATCTGCATAAAATTTTGTACACAGCTGTGACAGAGCCGCCGTCTCTTCGGAGCAGAGAGTAATCGGCCATGGCGTTGCAGAGGCAACTTCTGAAGAAGGCTCTACCAGAGGCTAAAAATGGCCGTTATAGGCTAGCATTTTGCAGTTCCTTTTCTTCGATTTCTTCTCCTTCTACTGCTGCTGCGGCTGCGTCCGATGCCGATGCCAAACCTGTGCTTCCGCCGTTTGATTACGAGCCGAAGCCTTACAAAGGACCTCTTGCCGATGAAATTTTCCAGAAGCGGAAGAAGTTTCTTGGCCCTTCGCTTTTCCACTACTATCAGAAGCCTGTAATCTCTCTGATCTCCACTTTTTCTTCACTCGAGAGATTGGTTTTTCTGCATTGTTGATTTTGATGTGGTGTTGTGTTAGAGATTGCAAGGAAATTCTAGCTGTTCGTTTCTCTAGTGTTTTGTCTGCAATTAAGTATGATTTTGGTTAATTTTGCCGCTTTTCCTGTTCGATTGCTTTGTGATATGACAGACACAGGCGAAACTGTTGATTGTTTTTGCAATTAAGCATGATTCTCTCTCTCTCTCTCTCTCTCTCTCTCTCTCTCTCTCTTTTTGTTTAAACATTGGTCATTAAATTGAATTTCTACTTCTAATGGTATGTGCATGTCGACTTTATCAGCGGCGAAAAAAGTTTTGCATGGAAAATTCCTCTACAATTTTGGAAATGAAGATTTTCTACTTTATGAAAAATTTAGGATACTCTTAATCGGAATTGAGTAGGAGAGCACGCATCATTTTCGTGAAAAGTTATTTAGGAAAAAAAAAAGTACTCTCTTGCTGCAATCCAGGTCTGGAAGGTTTACATACCAAGTTTTCAAGCCATGGGAGAATCGTGTTGTTTTAGTTACTTTTATAGAAATATTCGTGCAATCTAAAATATTATCAATCTTTTTATCAGATTACTTTGGTATGGAAAAGTAAATGTGATCCAATCTTCGAGATTTTGAAATGAATCAGAACTCTGTACAGCTTTTCACTTAAGCTTGAGAGTTGAAACTATTCTCACTGGTAATTAAATATGATTATTGCCTTGCCATTTTGGTACTTTGATTTAAGCTGTCACATGTCCATTGTCAGAGAAATTTGATTTAAAGTAACTATTATGTGTTTTTGATGGAAGCCCTTCAATTCCGGATATTCTTCAGAAACTGATTTGTTGATCTTACTTTCTTATTTTAACAGCTCAACATTGTAGAAGGAAAAATGCAATATTTATTTGATGAGAATGGAAGGCGCTACCTTGATGCTTTTGCTGGAATAGTTACAGTATCTTGTGGGCATTGCCATCCTGATGTTTTAGCTGCAGTTAATGAGCAGAACAAGCTTCTACAGCATGCCACAACTATATACCTACACCATGCAATAGCTGATTTTGCCGAAGCATTGGCAGCCAAAATGCCTGGAAACTTGAAGGTGTTTTTTCCTTTCTAAACTTAGGCTCTGTACAACATTGAACTTGTATTTGGACATTCATTTAGAGATAGCGGTGCATATTTCTTTGTTGTGGGATAAGATACTGATCTCCTAGAACTGGAGGATCTTTGTTGTGGTTGAATTGTCACCTCATCACTCTTGATTCTTCTTATTACCCCTTTTTAATCAACATCCTACTTTTGTATTGCCTCAAACTTTTGCTTATTTCGCTTGATTATGCAGGTTGTGTATTTTGTGAACTCTGGGACAGAAGCAAATGAACTAGCAATGCTTATGGCCCGTCTATACAGTGGTAACCTAGGTATGATTTCATTGAGAAATGCATACCATGGAGGAAGTTCCAACACAATTGGTCTGACAGCTTTGAACACGTGGAAGTACCCTATACCTCAGGTTTTCCTACCCAGAACTTAATCTCCGGTGTAATTGTTCGTTTGGTTGCCTGTATGTTAGAGATAGAACCAACATTGCCGTCTGGTTTACTATTAGTTTGATCTAGTCTTGCAGCATCTTTGAATTTAAATGAATCACTTCAGCAATATTATAAACACGGATCAAGTAACTACTTGAAGTATACATATCTACTGTTTTTTCTTTTGCAATTGCTAATTGTAAAATCAAGGGTGCATCTGATCTATGTTGCAAGACAGAGCTTTCACATGTGATGTAATTGTTCGACATATGCAATACATTGCTGGTTCTAGTCTGCAGCTACATTTTCTGTGATTGGCAGGGCAGTTCGATCCAAATATTTTGGCTCATCTGTAAAATTCTCGTGGTGCTGTGCAGGGTGAAATTCATCATGTTATTAATCCAGATCCATATCGTGGAATATTTGGGTCAGATGCTGGCAGTTATGTCAAAGATGTTCAGGATCACATAGATTATGGTAGTTCAGGAAGAGTTGCTGGATTTATAGCTGAAACAATTCAGGTTTGTTTTTCTGATGTCTGAAATTTAACATGATATCACGATACTTATTCTACAACAAAATTGAAGGTACATTTGGTTTACGTTTATCTCAGGGTGTTGGAGGAGCTGTTGAATTGGCACCTGGATACTTGAAACTTGTTTATGACATTGTTCGCAAGGCTGGTGGTGTTTGCATTGCCGATGAAGTTCAAACTGGCTTTGGTCGTACAGGAAGCCACTATTGGGGCTTTGAAACACAGGGTGTCATTCCGGATATAGTAACCATGGCAAAGGTATTTCTCCTGTTAGGATTTCTAATAGTTGTCTACATGAAATATACTTGGCCTTCGGCATAATGTATTTATCGCTATCATGGAGTCCCTATTGGAAAATGTTTAAATTCCTAAATTCAAACGATTCTTTCAAGAAAATCATTCTTCTCGTTGGTTTATACCTTGAAACTTATTCCCAGCAATTCTTAAGTAATGAACTTTTCAGGGTATTGGAAATGGTTTACCATTGGGAGCAGTGGTGACAACGCCTGAAATAGCAAGCACAATGGCTCAAAAAATTCAGTTCAACACTTTTGGGGGGAACCCAGTTTGCTCTGCTGGGGGACTTGCAGTTCTAAGAGTTATTGACAAAGAGAAGCGTCAAGCACATTGTGCAAATGTCGGTTCACACTTGTTGGAACGATTGAGAGCTCTCCAGGAAAAATACGAAAGTAAGTTCTCTTTGATTTGGTCTCTTTATGGCTTTACCTTCACAAGTCCACTTCCCTCTAATACTTCTTACAATGGAATTTTTCAAAGCTTTGGAACAGCATCAAAACTAATTTAATCTATATCTTTGCATTCCTTCCAATTCCTGGTCTTTTGAACCACACGAAGCAAGAAATCATCACCTCATCTGATCAATGTATTTTTTTTCCAGTCATAGGAGATGTCCGAGGAAGGGGATTAATGGTAGGAGTAGAACTTGTGACCGACCGTAAAGACAAGACCCCAGCAAAGACCGAAACTGCAGTATTGTTTGAGAAACTAAGAGGTACACCGCTATTCTCTGATTTCCAAAGAAAATAAAGTTCAATTGAAAGTAACTTATGGCTTCTGTTCTAACAACTCGTTTCTTCCTGATCAAAGAACTGGGCGTTCTCGTCGGGAAAGGGGGTCTCCACGGCAACGTATTTCGAATAAAGCCTCCTATGTGTTTCACCAAAGACGATGCAGGTATACTGTAAATTTCCCATTGAAAATAATAAAGCAACATCTTATACACAGTCTGTTCCGAAAATGAAGAAGATTTTAGGAGTTTCTAAGGAAGATGTGTTTTACTGAGATACTCCTTTCCCTCTGTTATGTGCAGATTTTCTTGTTGATGCTTTGGACTATGCCATGTCAAAGATGTAAAGCTTTAGTCTGGTAAGGAAGCCATATGCAGTGTTCTTTCACTTCTATGTATTTCAAATAAATTATGTAATTCTGGTTTGTAGTAGCAGCTCTCACTTGGTGTATTATTATTCAATGTTAGAAGTTTGCTTGTACAAAGACACTTTCAAAACTTCCAAGAACAAACTAAACTATTAGAAGCTCCACATGTAGCTTAAGTCTATGCCTCTGTCAAATGTCTAAAATTTAGGGGATTAGAGGATTCTTTGGAAAATAGTTTTCTACTTTGTTTTTCTTTTGAAAATTATGGAGTGGTTCTTCGGAACTATTTTGAAAATTATTGTTTTTTTTTTCCTTCCAAAGTCGTTTTTCGAAATTTTGATGGAAATACTTATAGAAGTTTTTTTTTTCTGAAAAGAAAATACTATATAGAAGTTAGTAGATCATGCCCATCAAAATCGGGATTCACAAATTTTGAAAGGATTTTTTTTTGGTTGTAATATGTGATTTGTGAGCACCAAAAAAAAAAAGAAAAAAAGGAACAACTTGTGAGGAAAACATGCTTTAGAGAATTTATATTTTTAAAAATAAAACAATATATTTTGACAATATATTCCTTAAATATTGGTATTCTTGTGCACAAGTGAGTTAGTTTTAACTGCGAGTTACATCTACCTCGACCAATTCTCGGTATTATTTGTGAGAATCAAACAAATTTTTTGGAGAAAACTTTCACTGTTCAGGAGCATTGTACTCTTTACCCTCATGTGGTCCTATAGTAAAATGACAAGGTGGTCCTATAGTAAAATGACAAGGGAGGGTTATTCCTTTATTTTAATTATTTTATCAAAATTCATAATCCCATCAAAATATCTTTTAGATTTTTTAAAACGATTCATTCTACCATTTTTCTCTCCCTACACCATCTCGACTCTTTTTTCTCACTTATTGGTATCCTTCATTTTCTCACTTATTGGTATGCATTTTTTCACTTATGCAGCGTCTCATTTAAATCAGAAGACCATGAGATGCGAAGCAAAATAATAGAACAGAGAAAAAAATGATATAATGTCCACAATTATTTAAAACTATGAAAATTAAAAATCAATGTGGACATGTGTGTGTTTGTAACTTTAAATTGTAGATATGTATTTTTTATAAGAGAAAAATGGAAGAATGAAACACTTTTTAAAAAATCTAGAAGATATTTTGATGAGATTATGAGTTTTGATAAAATAATTAAAATAAAGGAATAATTAATCCTTGTCATTTTACTATAGGACCACGCGAGGGTAAGGAATACAATGCTCATGAATGGTGAGGACGAAGTTTTCTCCAAAAAATTTGTTTGATTCTCACAAATAATAATTCACAATCTAGTCGAGGTAGATGGAACTCACAGTTAAAATTAACTCATTTGTGCACAAGAATACGAATATTTAAGGAATATATGTCAAAATATATTGTTTTATTTTCAAAAATATAAATTCTCTGAAGCATATTTTCTCACAAGTTGTTCATTAAATTCATAAAATATAAGAAATATCTACTACAAAATATCAATACGAACATAATATCATTATTCATTTTTAAACTCTCAAACACGTATGATATTTTATGATATTTTCATGAAACTCGATATCCGCTACAATGAAAGGTTTYAGCTCCTTACGAGATGCTTTGAGTGCAATATGGCATGGATAGATACTGCGCTTACTATTTCTGATCTCTTTTCACTCAATTTGTCTTCAGATCTCGACATTTTCTGAAACCTTACCTAAGACCCGAAAATATCAACATTAATCAAACATCTCGAAGATTTTTTCTATTATGCAAATCATTGTATGACTGATGGTACATTCCATTATTTAGAACCACATTTATCATAACTAAAACGATCTCTCACACAAATAAAATTAGGAAAATAGCTAATTTGATGGTCGAGTCCATGGAATTAAACTATTCTACTTCTGAAACAGTAGCAAAATTGAGAGTTGAAATATTACAATACCACCAACCCATTGCTTATGATCCAAGCAGAAATGTAAGTTTAAAAAACCATTAAGAAAAACAGTTCCAATTTGAACCAACTACTAGAAACTAAAGAGACTACAATATGCACAAACATTTATGAGTGTAATCAGTTCACCAAAATAATTTTACATCACATCACAAAAATGTTCAATCTGAGGATTGATTATATCGACCCTAAATAGGATTACTTTCAAGACAACTTTGGCGTTACAATAGATTTCAAAAATTAATCATACTTACAAATTTTCTCGGTATTTACAAACGGGTGTTGTAGGGCGCTTGCACAGTGGTAAAAGAGACTATGCATCTTTGATTATAAATGCTTTACCAGTATACTACCAACATAAGCACCTTGCAGATCTCGAGGATAATAGACATGATGGGTTGAAGCAACTTTGAGCTTGGCAATTGTTGATGGTGGACTATGCAGGCTCACAAGGACGGTTGCCCCAAAGCGAGCTCAATGCTCGGAGTCGTTGGAAAAACTCTCCTAGTGTAAGAAGCCCTTGAGCAGACTGCCGAGTCGTTAGAATTTTGTACATCTGTTGCAATGTTTCCTGTCGTAGATGGTCAGCCTATTTGGGCATTAGAAAAGAGAGACAACGGAAAAGAGATTGATGATGTTGATGAAATTCTCTAGAAAACAAATATAACTCTGGATCACAAGTAGATAAATTATAATCTAAATGCTACTGGTCCAAAGGAATTCATTGATCAAGTTCTATGCTTAGAGGATGAATGACCAATGTTATCAAAGAGATTAACTTTTTACTTCTAGTAATCGAGATATTTGGGTCCAACTTCTCAGGACAACCAACTCTCCCCATATTTTTTAAATGGTATGTTGTTGCCACTGTGAGCCTACACCTCCATGCATTTGATTTTGGTTCACTCAAAAAGCTTTGTATCCATAGAAATGTTGTTTTTCACTTATATATCATACATCTTTCTCTTTACTAGCACATGAGAAACTTTAATCGTATTCCCAGTACAAAACTCCATCTCAAGGTAGACCTACCGACCCTAAACCCAACTCCATAGACATCAAGAGGCAAGAAAGTTAACTCTCCGCTCTCTAACGCCCCGACTTAGGACATGGGAGGTAAGGAGACTGGAGATGTTAAAAGAACACACTATATCTCATTTGACTTGTGAACTTGAGCTCTTACCTGGTTCACAAAGCTAACGAGTGCTTCTAATCTCTCCATTGCAGCAGTCATCTGTAGGGGATAACTTCCTTCAGCCAGCTGACCAGCCACCACGCTCTCAAATAGATTTTGCTGGAGTTTTTCCATACCTTGTCTTAGAGCATCTTCTGCTTGTAGACACGATTTCCTAAGACTACCAGTTTCTGAAATTTGTTGTTCAGTTAACGTGTCCAGCTGAGGTATTAAAACCTGCATCATATATCGTAACTCTGTGATCAACATTAAACAAAAGTGGTTATGCGTTCATATATATCCTCTCAGTGTTCTTGTCCTTGAATATTGAAATTTTGGTTCAAAGAAAGCAAGTGATTTTACCATATAAAAAATAAAAGTGCAGGATATTTGAGAGAAGATAATTTGCAAGAACATAGTACGGGTAAATGTCAATAAAATCCACTACAATACATGAAATAAACAAGAACATTGTAAGAGCTTATATAAAGCTCTAATTCCTTCAAGGGGGTGGTCCATGGAGCTATGTACAATTATTAACGGAGGTCAATTCAAGATCTTATGAACTCTATATTAAGCCACGCAGTTGAGGCTCTGTGTATGGAGATTTATAATTGAAAAATAGAGCCAACTTCAAGTCTGATTGGGAGATTGTCGATTTCTTTGATGTAAACGTTTTACTGTGATTCACCAAACATATCAAATAACAACATACCTTAAGCAGTTCTGAAGGGCGAAATCCTCCGATCCATAAGAAAAGTCTTTCGGCTGATGATTTCCACATGCCTGACATTATGTAAGAGACGTCGGCTTTTGCAGCTTTCGTTTTCATGCGAAAAAATTTAAAGTAGTGTCTCATTGCATTCTCTACAAGTATTCGAAGCTCGATATCGGTAATATTAGCATGCACAGCAGTCTTCAGATCACTAATCTGCCTGTTCTGCTCTTCTACCCATTGCTCGTACTCTGATTCAAAGGCAGAGATGCCTACAAAACAAATAGTGGGGATATATTCAGAAGATAAGAATACTAAAGATGAAGGTAATTGCAAGTAAAAAGAAGAAAGACCTGATGATTAAATGAATGTAAATGGGTATTGAGATTTAGCCAATAAAAGCCCAAGAAACAGATTTGCAGAATGATACAAGTAGACAAAAAGAATTTCATATGGGTAGCCAAATTCACAAGTGTTCTCTTCCTTACAACTTCCATAACATTCACTCAACAGATTAAGGCACATGTATCCAACCATGAGGTTAAAAGTTCGAAGCCCCACCTCCACATGTACTAAAAAAGAAAACAGTCTTCTAAACATTTTTTTTTAATAATTGTGGTATGGAAAGCCTCACTCTACTTATTTCCCAGGAGGTTTTACCCATCCAAAGCTAGCTTCGGGAGACAACAAGGGCACTAAGTCATTGAGTTCTTAACTCGAGGGCTTAAACTTATACCTTAGAGGATATCTTCAAATATCCCAAACTCTTACGGGCACCCCTCGTCCCCTACCTCACTAGCATTTTAGGCACCAATTATTTGTCACCATCTCCTACAAATATAAGATCTATCTCCAAAGAGACGGAAAATTGTACAAAATAGATGAAAATAGATCACATCAACAAAACCAATGATAAGTTGTTGGGAGGACTTGTCAATCTAAACGAAAAAAATATGAAGACTAACAAGAGGAAAAAGAAATAAAAGTTCAACTTTTGTTAAAGCAATGATGAGATAATGTAACCTCCAATGGGAGAAACTGCCTTTACCACACATCAGGTATTTGGATAATCTTTGCGAATATTTATATCATTCTAAAAAAATGTTCCGACAAAAGTTTAGGATGGCCCACATGTTGGGTTAAAAGACTTTAGACGTTAAATTCATAGTTGACAATACGACAAACACATGACCTGCAAAAATTTTAGCCACTGATCACTTCCCATAAGAACACGATTCCGATTAATTTCACATCCTGTGGCTTAGCATTCAATTACCATACCAAAAACTGAGGATTCCATACTATTGACAAGACAGTGGAGCATCAAAGAGAAAAAAAATGGTCAAAAAGAAAGAGCGATAGTCACTAAAAAGCAAAAACCAACCTGAATTTGTGGTTCCAGAGAAACCCAACTGGTTAGCATCAAATCGGGAGCCAGAAAACAGACCCTGAAGAAAAGACAGGGTGAAACATTGGATTAAGCTCAATAAGGGCTAAAAAGATTCGAATAGAGGCAAGTATTGTTCGTACTTGATGTCGCGCTTTTTCAAGCTCTTGCTCTAATTGAATGAGTTTCAAGCGGCTTGTTTCCAATTGCTTGATATAGGCCTGAAAGGAATTTGCGTTAGTTGTTCATTACACTGTTCTGTGGTTGCAATTGAAAAACTTTTTTGCTTAGAAAGTAAAATTTCTGCCTCATTACCTTCTTTCGTAGGCGACTTTTACGAGCTGCTTCCCGATTTTGGGCGAGACGTCTTTGAATCTGCAATTGAGTTTTTGAGTATAATGGTTCTTGAGGGAGAAAATGAAACTACTTATCAGTTTATCAGTCATAGTTCTTCAAATTTGCATTAAAACAAGTAATTAATTTTAGTCATGAACCATTTTTTTAAAAAATTATTGGTCAAAATACTATTTACTAATTTCAAATTGTACACTTACAACTGTGTATTAAAGAAGTTTTGTGTATAAAATTTGTTTATATTGAGACTAAATTGATCCTTTTTTAAAAAGTAATCAAAATAGACGTTCTAAAAATATGAACAAAAGTTGAAATTTAAAATGAACCTTTTACAAACACATAGAAAATAATGAACTAAAGTTTTTTTTTTCCAATTATTACAACAAATAAGGAGATGAAGATTGAACATTCGATCAAAATATACAAAAATAGTATTTAAAATTAAATTATTTAATAAAAGCTAGACTTACTTTTATTTATATATATTGAAATCTTTATAGATTTTTAGAATATTACCTTACAAATAAGGAAAAATAGGGCAAAACCTCTTATTTAAACAATGCTGCTATAGGATTAAAGAGAATATTTAATAAAAGAATATGTAAAAGATGAAACCCTCACTTAAGAAGCTTAAGTGGATGAGTTTGATATATCTAACCTAATATAATATAACTAATCTTTTATTTTAATTATTTTTTAATTACTTATTTTAAATTATTTAAGCTATAATGATGTACACTTAACGAATTTGCTTTTCCTAAAAAAAGAAAAAAAAAGAGACGAGTTTGATAATTTGAATGGTTATAAAATTGAAGTTGCAAAAATTCAAACCCATGATACTTTATATTTATATTACATGCTAATTTTTTTTTTAAATTGTAGATCACAAGGCAAACATTGATGCTTCAAAAAAAAAAAAAGGGCCAAACATAGATACACAAATTAAATTTTATATAACTATTTGTTTTATTTAATTTAAAAGTATCTAAATATTTAGACAAATTCAAATTTCTCAACTTTAAGCTTAACAAACCTAAATTTATTAATACTCCAAGCGAGACATACTTAAATATACAATAGTGACAAAGGTGGTTAGAAAAGTAAAGAAAATAATGAAAATTTTTAATTGAAATAGTATTTTAAAAAATTATAGGTGGTAAAAAACTATTAGGTTATGTCATTAAAAAGGTAAAGGTAAAGATTTGGAATTTCGAATTAGATTTTTAATTTATACAAAATAAAATATTCTAATGTCAATTCAGCCTAATTTAAGTGGATAAAGTATATATTACTATTTCAAATATTCATAGTTCTATTGAATACATTTGAAAAGAAAACAAAAAAAAAAAAAAAACTTTAACCATATGTACCTTATCAATGCGTCTGGTATCTTCTTGGTCATACATGTGAGGATCTCCGAGTGAGCCGAGAGAGGCATCATCTGACTGAAAAATATAAAAGAGTAAAGGCTGAAGTGAGCGAATTTGAACTTGTTTTCTCGACACCAAAAATCAAAAGAAAAAAAAAACGAAAACGTTACGAAATGGTAACCTGATTTTCTAGCTTGGTTTCAGCTTGGATAACGAGAGATGGTGGTGTATCTAAATTGGCATTGATTTTAAAGGTTTCTCCCCACATTCCAATCTGATGGATCGGTTCATACAATCCCATCCTTCCTGGATTGTAAAATTTAGTGGATGATGAGTTCATTGCTATCTTCCCCACCTAACCCTTTTAATATAAAAGCCATAATAATAATAATAATATTAACATCAACAATAACAATCAAAATAATAACAATGCTAGAAAATTGTGACCCAATTACAAAATACCATCAATGATTGCATTGAAATCTAAATAATACTTCATGCACTACTTAATTATTCATTAATTCAAATATTTACTGCATATATTATTTATAGTATTAAATTTTTACTCACGACCTCCCGATTTTGTACAAATATTTTTAACCTATTAAACTATGTTCAAATTGGCAGTGAATTTGATTTATGGATGATTTTTTTAATATGATTTGTTAACTAGTGTATTGACTAAAATCAATCATATTTTTAAATTTCTATACCAAAAAGGCTATTTACAAGAAAATATTATATCTCAAAGAAAAAAATAATGGAAAAGATTACATATTGATTTGAGTTCGTTTCTTTTATACAAAAACGAGTTTTGTTCACAGTAATTTTTTTTAACAGTTTTTAATTTCGTAGTAATTGACAAAAGGAAGAAAAGAAGAAATAAATGGGTATTAGAAATAAACAAAGGCCTACTACTTCTATTTTTCATTAAAACATATTGGACTTAGAATATTTCTAATCTGATTTTCCATTTGAAACTTTGGAGATAGAGAAGGAAAGGGACATATTAACTCATACGTTAGGATGGAATTAACATAAAAATAAATCAAAATCAATAAAACAAAAGAGATATAACAATAAGATGGGATTGAAAACTAAGTGCAATACAATACAAATAAACCAATAAAAATTAAAAAAAAATAATGCTAATAAGCTGGCACTAATTTCTTTATTTTTATTTTTTTAAAAAATCCCAATTTCCAAATCCCACCAGATATTCTTGTCAAGTGGGAAAAAGCTAACAGCAACTCATCAAAATCAACAAGGGCATTGGTTATTTTCCCGGAAAATCGTGTTGGAATTTTCCCCGCAACCAAACAGCCGAAACCGGCGATTAACTGGAACAAAACGGTGAAAAACGCAGCGCCGATGAACGAATCGGAGTAGAAAAGTAAAAATCAACGCAGAGGAAGAATTGGATTTGAAATTTTCCGGGAAAATGGATGGAAGAGAAAGTTAGAGGAAGGAAGGTGAACCTGGAGAGAGGAGAAGAAATTGATGGAATCGGTGGCCGTTGGGAGTTCTGGAGGGGCAAAAGTGGCTTTAAACATCCTCCATGGAGATTTTGTTTGATCAATTTCTTGGATCAGTTGCCATGAAATTCAACTTCTGTTTCCCATATACTTGCCAGCCACCATCCTAACTGACCTCTGCTTTTTTCTTTTCTTTCTGCCTTTTCTCTCTCTCTCTCTCTCTCTCTCTCTGATTTCTGATTTTGTATCTCTCTCTTTCTCTCTCTCCCCTCTTATTTCTTCTTTTTGTACTTTCTCTCTCCTGTCTCTCAATCTTCCAATCCAATTTTGAAACTGAAAAATTATTGAATGAGATTGTGGTAAGGTTATTTATTAATAGGGGAATAATGKATATTTGAAAATCTTCATGTTTTTTCTCATTTATTGATCGGTGTAAAACTATCGGTTATTTGGTGGCTGTTGCAAGATTATTTATTAATTGTGAGATTATGTATATTTGAAAATCTTCACGTTTTCTCAGTGTAAAATTATCAGTTATTTGGTAGTGATCTACTCCAATAATTTTGAAGAATGTTGATAAGAGAGGAAAGGACATTTATCTCTAATTTGTTTTATATTCAAAATATTATATAAAAATTAAGATTTTAAAGCTTTTTCGTTAAATATTATAGACTAATTTAAAATAAAAAGAATCCTGAAATTTATTTTTAACTTTGCAATTAACCTCCTAATTTTACTTTAAAAGTCTTCGAATTCTTCGATGGTTAAGAAAGTTTGCTCTTCTCGTTATCTACTCAATTTTGTCTTAATTACTCTATTAAAAACGATAAATTCTTCCACATTTTTTCTCTTTCCAGACTTAATTCAAACAAGTTTCTATATTAAAATTTTTTAAATGATAGATTTTTTTCTTTCTTTTTTTAATTTAACAAATATTATATATATAAGTTAGTAGCCAAAATTTTGTCCCCTTAGAATTTTTGGTCCCACCAATTTTTCTCTCCCTTCCTCCTTCTCTCTAAGCTGAAAAATTTTTCTTTTTTTTTCTTTTCATTTTATATATGGGATAGGCTTAGTTTTGAAGTGGGTCAAGGTTCAATATGATTGGGTTTTCATGGCTGTGGTTTTAATTTGATTATTATATGATGTCATATTTTTTATTGTTTATGATAATTTGGTTGATTAAAGTTCTGTCTCTCTCTCAATCCATTGGTGATTAGAAATTGGAATTGTATTTATATATACATTTTTATTACTACTTGATGATATCAAACATTTTTGCCGTAATCAATGTCTCTGATTAATTTTTTTGATGTATATAAAGTCTATCCTTATCTGATTGATCGTGTAGATTTGCTTCCTTATTTCAAACTTTGCAATTAAAATAACCAATAGAATGGAAAAACTACCTGGATCCTACTTTATTTTAGCAAATTAGATGTCGTTTTGCTAAATTAATTAAGGGTTTATTAATTTTATGTATGATAATTAATAAGAATGATTTTATTTCATTTTTATATATAAAGATGAGGGGAAATGACTAAATTACAAAAAATACCAACAAATTTTGTCATCCTCTTAAAAAGTTTCAATAATACATTTGATATCTTTTATAAACGTTTCAAAAATACCTTTGAACAAGCATCCGTTGAAAGTTGAGGCGGAAGAATCTAGGAAGACATAAATATTAGCGTGGAAGTTTGTTTGAATTAAATTAAGTCTGAGAAGAGAGAAAAGGTAGAAGAACCTATACTTTTCAAAATTGGGTAGGTAGTATTTATTGCATAGCAATGGATGAAGAATATTTGTATGGTAAAATTAGAACGTTAAATGTCACGTCGTTTCAGATTCTACCACGTCAACTTCTCGTTCAAAAATTTCGAATACTATTGGTCATGAATAATAGAAAAAGATCAAAATATTCTTCTTCCTTTTTTTTTTTTTTT
>NW_019104496.1:2174315-2213359 GCF_001995035.1 Momordica charantia
TTATAATAATGCTTTCTTTTAACACTGCGAAAGAAGTACCAATTAAGTGATTCGTCGAAAAATACTTTTTAAGATTCTGAACTTCATCACAACTAAACATGTCATTTTTGAAAAATATTTTTAGGCAACTAAATGCCTTTTCAATATTCAACATCTTTATAGATCGTTCACTCGTAATTAGTTCTTAAAAGGCAGTTTCACAAGCATGTCTTTAAGAACGGTTCGATAAGTGTTGTTTTTAAGACGACTTGTATCTTAGAATGAAAGTAGTTCTTCGCACGGAAATGAAAAGAGCGTGATGGATAATGTATTAAAAGGAGGGAAAGAAATGGGATAAGCATAAAAGAAAAAAATGAATAATTAGGCGTGATGGAGGAATGGTATGTGTATAAAGTAAAGGGAGGAAAGTGGGAGGCAATTGGGATTTATTTTAATGCATGGTTGGGTTGGGTGATCGGATTCTATAGTGGTATTTTTTTTCCTTTATTATATTCTCTTAGTTATTAAAATTTGTATGGAACGTCACCTATTTTTCTCTCTCTTATTACTCTCTAAGTGCGTTTATAAAGTGCCTTCCCACTTACAGTGGCCTCTCTCTCTCTCTCTCTCTCTCTCTCTCTCTGAGATTCATAAACAATAATGAGAATTTAGATTCCAAGTCATTTTCAACTCGGCTAGGATGCCATTTTCAATGTATATTAATTCTAAACTATATATATTACTTTCTCTCGAGTCAACTTGAGCATAGTTTAGTTTAACTGATGTGCAATTTTCGTCAGTGAAGACTACTAACGATATCTCTTCAGTGACAAACCACGTAAAATACTGCTTCAGTGCTGAATGCCCTTTTTTGTAGTATAATTAAAGTATATATATATATATATGATTAAAAGGTCGTAAGTTCAAATCTCCACCTCAACGCGTATATTTTGTTGTATTCAAATATATATATTATTTGAGTACAATATATAAGTTGTGAGGATTCAAACTTACGACTTTTTGGTCAAATATAGGTGTCAGTTGAGCTATGTTATGCTCAGATTCATTTATTATGTATTAAGTTTTTCGGTGTGAATTTGAAAATGGTATGTTACTAGATGAGGTGGCTTAAATGGTAAGAATTATATTTTTAATGAGTGTATTTTCTACGTTAAAGCAATCATTTTCAAAGTCAAGTAAGTTGTTAGAGGTGGTCATCTAGTCAAAACATTAAGTAATCTCATATAATTATTGAGTTAATGAATTTTATCAATAAATGAGCATGTGACAATCATTTTTAACTCACTAAGTTAAAAATTGAAATTAGCTTAATCTCTATAGCATGTGTTATTCAAATAAATCAGGCGTAGTATGATATACCAATTTTATCCAAATACCTTTTTAATCGAAAATCTAAATCAACTTAAACAATTACACAATTTAGAATATTAAAAATGGAAAAAAAGAAAGATATTCAAATACATCTAAAATAAGAATATATTAAAGCAAGATTCATATATAATTATGCTTGATGTGAGGGAGGAGAGCTGAGAGAAGCCCTCCATTTAAAAATATCTAAAGAGAAAAAAAGACTTAGCTAATGAATATATTCTCATTTGCATGGTGATGGTAGTTAAGATTTTTTTTTTTCTTTTTTTACAATATCAGTTTTTACTTTTTTTTTTTTTTTATGTTTGTATGAACAATAAAAAAAATGAAGAAATATAATTAAGTTAACAATTAAAAAAAAAGGATTTTTCCAAAAGAAAAGAGAGAGAGAAAGTTGAGGCCCTTTGGGGTTACAATACAAGGAAGCCATAACTCAAGCTAATTATTATTATTATATGATAAAAATTAAAAAAGCCTATATGCTTGTCTACCAATAAGATTTCGTTTCCTTCTTCGATCCAATAGGATTTCGACACATAAAAAAATTGGGTCATAAATATAATTATCCAAAAATAGTGCATTGGAGTTGTAAATTAACAATTTTGACGTGGTGCTTCTTAAACTATTCCATAAAAATATTGGGCAAGATTTGTTTTCTTTTTGAGGTCGTTTTGTGACTTCCAAAAGCCACTTCAAAACATGGCTGTTGGAAAATGAAACTAACCTTAAAATATTTCTTCACTTTATCCTTTAATTCTTTATTAACCAAATGGATCTCTAAGCTTTTCATCCATATAGTCACATTTTTATATATATATATATATATATATATGTGGGATGAGGAATTGAATCTATGATATTTAGAGAATCGGTAAAATGTGATAACAGTAGAATTAAACTCACATAAGCTATTATAGATTTCATTATGATCTCTGTATTTCAAACTTTGGTTAATTTTTTTATAAAGTACAACATATGGGGGTGGGGGATCGAATTCACGGCCTTTTGGTCGGACATTGGTGTTTTAACCATGTTGTCAAAAACTGGACGTAGCCCATAGTTGGGGTGAAGGAAATATAAATTGCTTGTGTCGTTTTCTGTACTTTCCCTATTTTTCTTAGTATTGTGTGATTTAGTTTTCATTGACAAATTGTGAGAAAATTTTCCCAATAAACCTGTTGAGCTATATGTTCAGGTTGATTAACTTTGGTTCGTTTTATTTTCTATACTTTTTAGAGATTCATTTTGGTACCTGTACTTTTAAAAAGTGACAATTTTAGTTTCCGTTTGCAAAATTTCAATAATTATATACACAATGGAAACTATTTAATATAAAGTTATGGCTACATTTCAAGAAATATATTGAGTGTAGTGTCGTATTTAAATTCTGATCGAGAAATGGGATAAAGAATAAGATCAAGGGAAAAAAGAAATTTTTGAAACTATATGGACTAAAATAGATAAAAGTTGAAAGTGCATTAATCAAAATGAACATTTTGAAAGTACATAGGCTAAAATAGTATTTTAATCTTATATTTTTATAATTTTTAAATCTTATAAAAGTGTCGATTATGCTTATATTTAATCTATGTTGATTAACATAATGTTCATGTAACATGTCTGTGAGATAAAATTTCAGTGTAAGTGAATAAGTTAAAGGGGGTTAAGTGAAAAATTAAATGGAAACATAATTCTATAACATTTTAAAATTTATAAACTAAATATACACATCGTTGAAAGTAGAATGAAAAATGTATAATTTAAATACTTTTACATTTTTTTTTTCATAAGTTTATAATTTATTTGATATCAAGATTTGATTCGTATTTCTACACATTTGAGAGTTTTGACAGCTGTGTCGATATCAATATTTAAGTATTTGTTGTAGCCTTGAGTGAAAGGCTTTCTAAAAGTAATTCAATTTATAATCTCACAAATAAAATAATGACATGTCAAATAAATCTAATTTAATGCTCTACTATTATAATACCACCATCACAGTTGTTATTATAAATAATATAATATATAGTGTGTTTGTTTATCTAATATGATCATGATGTGACAATTAATTAGTTTATGGGTAAGATGACATAATTGTTTCTTGAAAGAAGTTGCAAAGTTGGAATATCGAAATGATATGACATTCTTTATAGTTTCAAGAGTTTGAATTAAATATATATAATTAATTTATAGTTTGAAATAGCTTACTTATTATTTGTAGCTACCAAAATTCCAATGAATAAAATTTTAGAATTAACTAACTACCAAAATTGCTTTGCCTTTCTAAATCTTGCACTCATTTCATAATAATTTTATCTTTCTATTTTTAAAAACTAATGTAATCTTATATTTTGATTCAGAGGTACAAAACATTTAAAAATTTAATGACAAAAATAAAACAAGATCCAAAATAGGTTTAAACAAATTTATTTACTTTTTTTTTAGATTAAAGAAAATTGTTTTTTTTTTCTTTTGATATTTCATTATTTGGATAAAATAGATCAATCACATAGGTGTAAAGCTGCTACTCTTTTTTCTCTCTCTTAAATTTTTTTTCTGTTGTTCTACCAAAAAAATGTGCAATTTTGATATTTTGTCAGCCTTTTTGCTTTCTTTTTAAATACTCATATCTAAGTTATGTAGAGTAACTTTGAATCTTATTAAGATTTTATTATCTACTTTATATAAATATCACAAGAAGTACATTGTTCGAGGAAATGAGTTATTTATTAACCAAAAAAAAAAAAGATGACCTATCTAATCGTATCGATCCAATCTAAATTATGTAAATTGGTTGGATCATAAGTTTATTTAAATTAGTTTAGTTTATTAGAAAAGAATGAATTTATTGATTAAGGAAATATTTATTTTGCTTGTGATATGATTATTTTGCTTCTACTGTGACTAATGTTAGAAATAAAATTGTTGTGTTTTAAAATGTAGGAATGAAAAGAATATATTACCTACTAAATTTATAAGCAAATTATTATAGTAATTTTAACTTAATTATTTTTATGTTAAATGATGAATATCTAACAATCTAAGCACATGTCAAACCAATTAAATTTTTTTAAAACTTATTATTTTTCTAAAGTTAACCAACTCGAACTTCTAGATCTCTTAATTTCAAGCTTAACAAATTTAGGCAAAAATAATAAAAATGTTTTGTATTTTTATTTGGAGTTTTTCAAAATCTCAATAAAGTTGACACCATCATTAGTGGTTGAGGAAAAGGAGACAAAAGGGGTAATGAGTTGTATTTATAGTAGGAATCGCGGTATGTTATCTAATACTAAATGTAAAATATATTATTAATATTATATATTATGTCATGCATGACTCAGATTTCGATTCCAATCACATCAAACTTAGAAAGGATAGATAAACTAACCTAAACTTTTAAGCAATAAGAATAATAAAATTAAAGTAATATATAGGAGACCGAATCGGGTTTATACTGGTTCACTTAATGTGAATTATTCTAATTCTCTACTACTGTTGAAGAATCTACTAAAATATTAGAAAGAATTATTACCAAAGCTTACAATCTCTGTACAGTCTCTCATTTCTCTTATGAATGAAAAGATTCATGAATTACTCTACATGCTCTTTCAAAACTCTTAAATGGAGAGGTTGGGCAATAGCTGCTCTTTTACACTTGAATAAAAAAGATGGTTGATAAAAGGACCAAGATTGACACGCCTTTTTCAGTGTCTCAATGCTACAAAAATTTAACGTTTCTTGATTTGAAACAGAATAGCTACACTACCATCTTAGCATCGTGGCTTGTTGTAGCATCAACACATGTTTTAAGCTCTATTTTCTCATTGGGGATAACAATAAGGTAGGGCAGAATTGAGAGTGCTTTTCCAATAAGTGAAATTTATGCTCACCTATTATGCCTAGTTTCGATTACTTTTCTTTAACTTTATTCAATGTTGTTGATTAAGATTTTCAATTTAGATTCAAGTATGAGCTAAATAGTTGTTTCTAGAGCATTCATGTAACTGTCTATCTAACTATACTCTTTCGTTTTAGTCAATTTCTCTTCTAAATTTGTGTTGTTTGTGAGAACTTTTCTGCTCTCAATGTAATGTTTGAATCTGATCAATCTTTGGATTGATTCTTTGTCATAAATTTAGGTTGAGAAACATGATTTTATTGACTAGACTATTCCCTAATTAAAGCAAAGAGATAGAGATATTTTGTAAGTTTTGTGGCATTTTTTGGTTCTATGTGCTTAATTATTTTGAATTGTTAGAGTAGTCATATAGATATAGATATTCTACTTTTCAAATAAAGTCATTATTGCTTGAGAAAGAATTTCTATTCAATAAGGTAGAATCCGCAGACAACTTTGATTGAGAAAAGTTTCAATTAAAATTGTAGGCCGAAGAGTTAAAAGGCTATACCAATAAAGTTGTGCTCTAGAGTTTGATCTCTATAAATTTACTCTTGCTTATTGATAGTTGGGTTGTTTTCATCTTTTATTGACTTAATCTTAAATTTTTTTTTTTATCTATGCTTCTATTAAACTTTCGACGTTTAGATAAAATTGAAGTACTGGAGTTGGTAATTAGAAACTTTTCATTCCTATGATAATCTACTATTATTATATTAAGTGTGACCATTCGTGCCCTTGCGAATCCAAACAACATTTTTCTTGTCTCTAACTTCATGGGGATATTCTACCCCATTTGTTAATCTAGGGACTTAAAGTGAAAAAGAAGTTGGATAGAGGAGATTCCAAGGTAAAATTCTAGGTTCATTATATTTTTAAAAATATATAAAAATAATTAAATATCAATACTTGTATTAAAGTTTTATTTTATATATAAAAAATTAGTATTTATACTATATGAAAAAGAGAATGGGTGAGGGAGTGTTGGAAAAACAAGAAATTAATAAAGAATTTAAAACTTTTAATTTCATAAAAGAATTTGCAGATTTTCCGTCATTTGAGAACACCCCTATTTCCTAGTCCAAATCAGTGCGCATTAAACTAATCAACGGCTGTCGAAACTTTTGGATACAGATCCAACGGTGGGCAGAGATGGAGACAAGCCACGCTTCAGTTAGCGTCACGCGTACCCCGACGCTAACATGCGCTGTTTAGCTTTATTTATTTATTTATATTTTAAAATATATTTCCTTCCTTTTCTTTTTCACTTTGACAATCGTACAATTAAGTACAGGAGAACTTAATTCAAAAAAGTTATACTAATGATCCATCTTACCAATTAAACTCTTTCTGATGCAACATCAATTATCCTTAATAACTTTCTATTCATCAAATTTCAATCATCTTTTCTCAATAGTTTTCTCAAAAGTTGGGAATTCTATAATTAGTTAAATACATAAGTAAAAAAGAAAAAAATCGAATTGTCTATATTGTTGGAGTATTGACACTCCCATGTGGAGGATAGAGAGTGGACAGACCATCAAGTCAGTCTCAGATGTTCGTTCCCATCCAGGGAACGATGTGCGCTACTTAACCAGGCGTACACACCCGATAGGTAGACCTTCAACCCGACACTCTCAACCATCAATCAGGTCCCTATCGAATATCGAAACCTGTAAATAGAGGGCACTATTCTGCAACTATTTACTGCATTCTAACTCAATTCCAATTCTAAGATCAAATTAAATTAGTTTGTGTGTCAGAGTGTTGGATCAACCTCAACCGACGTTTGGCAGAAATATATATGATAAAAGAATTTCTAGAAACATGTAGGATTTATAAATAGTGGTCAAAAAGAGCAGTTCATTAATTAAGAAATTTTGTATTTTTAAAAGAAAATTCGTTGCGTTGGTCGGCAAATATTCGGATTTTAGAGGGGAAATATGGATTTCTATTTAAGGCAATTTGAGTTCCGTTCTGGTGAGACAAATTCCAATATAATGGAAAAAAAAGTTGACGATAGAGAGAGGAGAGGTGGTGAAAAGACTATGGAGGCCAATGGCCATAGATGTCATTACATGACATTTTCATTTTTCGAATATTCCGTACAAATATTTATCAATTTTTATTATAGATTATATATATATATATATATAGTGGAATTCATGTTTGGTGTGGAGGTAATTTGTTTAGAGAAAATTTGTAATGTTTAGAGAAGAATTCTTTATGAAAATTCTATGCTACTTCCATCTTACATAGGATTTTAATTTTTATCACTGATAATTATTAATAAAATAAATATAGGAATGAAAGATCAAACTTTCAATCTTAATGAAAGAGTCCTTACTCGTTAAGTTACGTCCATGTTGACTTCTAACTTCTAAGTTCAACTATAAAAGTATAAACAAAAAGTATAATACTTTGTTTATGTTTTATTTTTTATTTTATTTTATTTTTATTTTTTGAGGAGTGGGGAAATTTGAATATCCAATACTTGGTTGCATGCCGTCTTCATATTTATATATGTAGGATGATACAAGATTTATCAAGCACTGATTTTTTTTTTTTTCTCCAAAGGTTTGGAGCAGTGAGCTAGTTTAAGAGAAAAAGAAAATGAAGCACAATTTACTTTCCGTTTTTACTTTGCTTTTAAAAATGAATTTTACACAAGCTCTCTGAAAATGGATATTTCAGGTAGGCTTGTTTGAATCAAAAATTTGTTGTCCTACTGAATTTTACTTCTATTTCTACTCGTGTAAGAATCTTGGAAGTATTCGAAGTTTTAGTACACGAAAATCAATAGACATTAATTTTGTGGAAATACAGATAAAAATATAATAAAATGTCAATGAATATTTCTAGATAAGTTATAAAAATTAAAAAAAAAATTGTTAAAAGTATTTCAATAAACAAATCAACATTTTACCATTTTTCAAATAAATTAAAAGTAATGTGATATTTAGTTTGTATTTTTTATATTTAATTTATTCTTTGCAATACTATAAAAAGTTGATTTAACCTTTTTATCAACATCGAGCCTATGGAGATACGAAAATGTCAATTGAATTGGTGACATGTAGATAAAAATTTATGCACAACAAAAACAAAAACTTGAACTCTTTCTTTCACCAGCCTCATTCTCAGCATAAAGAAAATCCTAACATCTTCAACAGAAAGTCAATAATTAACATGAAAATGTAGCCACAATTATTAACATTCTTTTAAAAAATGAATCACCCAAAAGAAAAAAAAAAAAAAGAGTATATACATACATTCCATAAGAAGATGACGTCCGACATGTCGTTCTATCTACCCTTGATACTGGTTGGGCTTGCCGGAGGCCCAGAATGATGTTTGGACTCACTATGAAGCCCAGACGATAAAGTCAAAACTGCGACTTACACCCACTAACTTTTCCTTCTTTTTTTTTTTCAAATGACACCCCAATTCGTTTTTTAAAAAATATTTCATTTTGGTCCCTGAACTTTCAAAAAGTTTAATTCTAATCCTTGAACTCTATAATACTTACCCGCATTGAAGTTATGCTATCCAAAAATAATGGTAAAGGCCAAAGTCATAATTTTGTTCTCAAGTTCAAAGACTAAATCAAATTATACATAAAAATTCTAAAAACCAAAATAGGATTTAGACATTTTACAAAATCAAGCAATCACTTCCTTTAGAGAATGACATGATTTGCAGATTCATAAACCACAACAGCTTTCAAACTTATTTATTTTTAATGGAAGCATCAAGAGGGTTAATTTGAAAGAACGCAAAATATTTATGGCCATACCTTACGCATCCTTTAAATGAGAATGAGGCCAATATAATAATATCCCATGTTGGCTCATTACGGCTGCGTCCTTCACCTGCTTCTGTAGACCTACACAATCTTGTGAACTACCATTTCACAATCACTTGTTCCCAACTGAAAAACTTGGAGAATCAAACAAGCAAATGAATGTCACGACTCCGAGATGAAAAACGGAGCAGGCAAGGATTATAGTATATTGACAACCCCGACAGTTGTAAGAAGCGATTCAATGAAATGGTTGGGAAAGATGAAAATGGAGAATATGAATACAAGAATTACGAAGGCAAAAAACCGAATGGGGGATAAGATGAGAATGGGGTAGAGGCAAAAATGATGAAGATGACAAAATGTTGCAGCTATCAAAGCAAAGGAAGAAATAGACCTGCGTTACAAAAGATCTTCCACTGCAAATTCTGAACTGGCATCACAGAAAGATTATTTTACATTCTAGAAAATTAGCAGAAGAATAATGAGTATCTTATCATTGCCCTTCCGAACCTTGGATTCTTTGATAAGATTAGCAGATCCTAAAGATTAAACCCATGTTAAAAGGAACAGAATGATCGCTTGCACTAGCAACCTCCAAGCAAAATATTTTAAAAGGCCAAAAGCGGTCTTAGGCTTTTTGGCGTGAACCTCTGTATGAGGCGTAAGCCTCAATTTGATTAAAAAAGTATACCAAACCTAAATTTGTGTGATCAAGTATTGCTAAACATGATAGTTATATGAAAGTATAAAAACCATCTTGCCACTTAAATAAGGACGTTTTACATCCCTACTATTATCACTAATAAAGATTGACTTGTTCTTTAAATTTTTGTCTTCAATGTTTTTAAAGCCCATGTTGTAAAATAGTAATAGATTATTTTGTCACAACTGATGTATTAGCATTTCATACACAAAAGAAACTTTTATATTTTTTAAGAATTGAGAAAAATTAATATTATTGTTCTAATCATTCGTGATGTGTGAAGACTAAGCTTCATCCCCTAGGAGAGGCATAAACATCTTATAGTCCAAACAAGGCGCTAAGTCTTCAGGCAACAAAATTAGAGTCTTGTCTCGAGACGAACCTCGAGCCTAAAAAGCCTTTTAAAACATTACCTCCAAAATCACCTAATGGGTGAGGAAAGATTATAAGTGGGGAGCCCACGATTAAAATGGAGGTTCTTGAGGGGAAAAAAAAGAACATTACAACAAAAAATTATATATAATAATAAAAATATTTAAAAACTTAAAAAAGTAAAAGTGATAATATCAACAAAGGTGAGGTAAATCATACGGTTGCCCATCAGGTTCTTACTACATGAAATTTAAAATAAAATAAAAAGAAAGAGGAACGAGCAAAGAAGAAAAGGGGAAAAAAAGAAGTAAAAGGAAACGAAAAGAGTTTGTAGGAAAAAGATGTCAAATCCAAATCAGCCCAAACGAAGCTCTTAACATAAACTCTCCCAAAGTACAGGATCATTCATCCACAAGTTCAGCAGCACCTCAAACGGAAATATGGATTCCCAAGCATCTAAAAAGAAATAAGATAATGGAAACTAATAATCTGGCCTGTCAAATGAATACACTCATCAAAACAATGAAGTTGAAGATTCAAATAAGAAAATCGAAATAAAGAAATTCGCGAAAAAAAATCGAAAATCAAATGGGCAAAATTACATCAAGAACACTATTATGACCTGAAATACAGGAAAAAATAAACAGTTCCCCAAATAGTTACAATCAAAAGAAGCATAACAAAAGAACGATCATCAAAGGAAAGCATAAAAACAAAGGTTGATGAAGTGTGTTGAAAATAATCCGAGAGAAATAATTGAAAAGATGGGCAGCGACTAAGTCAAGCAATAAAAAGACGAAATCAAGCTGGCTCAAAATTAAAAGAAAACCAACATGTAATGAGATCGATTTAAGTATTGGTGACCACAGAGAAATACATAAAAACAAAAAAAATAAAATAAAAAATAAAAGTTGATTAATTGCTTTCTGGCCGATAGAAGTAAAAAAAAACGAATAAAACTTAGGTGCTCATCAAGGACCCCACTAAAACTTTGCCGGATCCTTATTTTTCTGAAAAACAGAAAAAATATGTCTCTTTTGGGAATCTGCTGACTTACAAGAGAAGAAACTGGAATTCCCTTGTTTCCATTTTCCACTGTTCTTTTCTTTTTGATTGGAAACTGGCTTTCGGTAAGGAAGTTGAAAGAACAAGGAGAGGCAGTAAAGACCCAAAAATAATTTTAAAAAAATATCAAAAAAAGAAGGAAAGAACGAAAAGGTCAAACCAATAAAAAAGGGGCTACCAAAACAACACTGGAAAAAAGAGCTCCGATTGTTGATAATCAAAAGGAGGAAGCTCGCGGAACAACTTATTAGTGTTGATAAAACTTTGAACCTCCTCCCAATACCTCTTCCTATCTTGAAACGTCCTTTTGTTTCTCAGCCCCATCAATCATCTTGTTCTAAGGATCACTGATAAAATATCCCTAATTCAGACATCATAACCCAAGATAAATCCATAAAGAGAGTTACTTAATCCTTTTTAAGAATACCTAACAGAACCACCTTACAGGCCCGCCTTACAGACCCATTAGATTAAAACTGAGAACAAAAGTGAAGGAAACACCAAATAAAACACCCCTAGAAACAAGATGGTGCTTGTTGGGCAGTATTACCTTTGTGGTTAAGAATTTCGCGATAAGAGGTTGGTGATTCATTAATGGTAGGGGCAGTTTTTGAGGGGGAGGTATTTAAGGGCAATGGGGTTCATAGCAGGGGGAAGATTAATAATGAGGTAGTATAAAGTACGCCATCCCCTTCTCTTTTCTCCAGCTAATACTAAGATCGTGTTGATGCCTCCATCGATATCTAACTTTGTAAAATAACTTAAAAAGAAAATAAAATAAAAATAAAAAAGAGTCCAGATTCACCACAGGCATAGCAGTTTCAACGGTTTGCATCACCGCACTTAAAGCAAGAACCAACCACCCTCTCACTCATTCTCGGTTGCTCACCACCCAACAGCAGCAAGGCCCAAATACATATCTCTCTAGCCCTACTCTCTCAGCTTGATGTAGGTTGTTAGGGCCTAGGGGATTAAATTGTTATTACCTTTTGTTTTATTTCTTAGTTGTTTCATATTACCTAAGGTGATCTATTACTTACTTAGGTGGCAACTAATACAAGTAATGCCCGTTTCCCTTGACCCTAGTCTATAAAGACAAAGGGCTCCCTTAAGTACACATTATTTTGGTAATCAAAAAAGTAAAGCCGTTGCTACTCTCAGACTCACTATTCTTCTAGCAAATTTTGATGGTATCTTTCCGATAATAAGAAAAGGGTTTTGAGTCAAGGGAATAAAAGGCAAAAGGTACTAACACCACATCAAACATCTTCCTCGTATATCTGATGGATGTACCACTACCAGCACAACGTTTAGATCAATCAATAAATTATCGCAATGCATGTTGTAATAGAAAGTCCAACGATTCAAGGTCCTAAAAGAGCACTATTTAACGATCCCAAATCTTGACTCCCATGTTAAGATGATTATAAGCCACAAAGAATTGTTTTTTCTCGGACATCTAACCACCATCTTGCAACAAAGTATCACTCTAGCTATGGAAGGAAAAAGTAATTCACTAAGGATACCTTATTCCTTCAAAACACTCTCGAAGTCTTTAAAGATCTAAAAATCATTTGGCCTACTAATACAGTAACAATACAGAACCTTATCTCAAATTCATTTAATTTTACTCTAGTCACTATCATCAGTACGAAAACCCTATGACTTATATGTCTTAATTTCTTTGGTGTTCTAAATGAATTGTGAGCCAAATATAAATATTGGCTATAGCATCCAATCTAGGACCCTTGAGACAATTAGATGCTCATGAGTTTCATGCAGATTATTAAAGTAGCTTTGAACAGTATTGTTTTTATACCCGTCGAAGTTTTTTTTTTTTCTAATAAAGAAACATAAGACTTGTATTAGTCACAAAAAGTACAAGCTAGGGGCAGGGGAAGAGAGAGCCCCCAAGGAACTAACACAAGAAAGCCATCCAATTAAGAAGGATCGTGGAGGGCGAGTAATTACAAAAGAATTTGCTACAGCCATCCTAATTTCTTTGGTGTTCTACTAGCCATCCTAAATATAGAGATAATATGTAGGGAGTATTAGATAAAACTGTCTTGGCCAAAGTTCATCTGTTCATGACTGCCATTTGAAAAGGGCATCTTTTTCCATTTTTAAAGATAACCACCTAATGAATTAGAGAATTCCAATAATTATAAATTCTTGAAATAACCACCTAATGACAGCCATAGATATTTTATAGACCAATTACCTAAATAAATATTATTCACCCAGGCAACCAAATTTATCTCCTCCTGGCTATTCAGTCCTAACAGACTCTACAGAATCATCCTAAAAAACAAACAAGTCGAATAATGATTATGGATTCCTCAGCTGAACTCTTTTATCTTGACATGATATATGTCAAAATAAATTGTACGGTAATTTGCAAACAACAAATAAGTAATGTGAACTTCATCTCTTCCAACTATTCCCTCTCACCAATAGTTGACCTAGCATGATAAGATGAAAAGCCTTTCTTCAGCAGCTATGAAAAAATTCAAAAGAGGGGATCCCATAAGACATCCTCACAAAATGCTTAGAGCTTACATAAAAACACTCCAATTGACACCAATAAGCTAGACCATTCCCCATTTTCCAAAACAAATCATTTATCAACAAATAAATCTTAAAAACCTATGCTACTTCTTTCAAGCCAAAGTTCCCAAAGAAGAGCTTTAATAGCATCCGTCCACCTAATATTTTTCTTTCCTTTAACAGGTGCCCACATCAGGCTTGATCAAGTGTTTCTTTGATTGTTCCGGGAAAGCGCTATCGGTTACTAAATGTTTTAAGCAAAAATTCCCCCATATGAGGGCAAATTCACAGTTAGAGAAGATATGATCGAGGTATCTAGACTCTAGAGCAACATTTACTTCAACACTGCAAAATCATCTAGTTTCAGCTAGTAATTTGAATTCCCAATCACATAAGTCTTTAACATAGAACATGTGGTTATATTCTTAAATATATAAAAGAGAATGAAAAGTTAAAACAGAGGAATGATAGACTTCTTAAAGTGCGGTAAATAAAAACAATATGAAATATCTCATACCACAAATGTGACGTGTATCCACCGAGAGACCCACCAGCAGCCGCCTGACCCTGGTCAGAAACTGTCTTCCCAAGCATTGTGCTCGTGTACATATGCGGCAAACCCTTCAATGATGACGCACCGGGTCCGTAAGAGCCTAGAAGTGATGAACCACCGGCACCTAATTGGCTTAAGCCATATGACCCGCCACTGTAACCGCTCAATCCTATCCCAGCCCCGACTGAACTACCAACCAGACCGACTTGACTCATGGGAACTACTCCCTGGTTCAATATTCCAGCTCCCAAAGCCGGACTCCCAAATCCACCATAGACAGGGTTAAGACTCGGATGTTGAGCGAACAACTGCAAATTAGGAGCTGCTGCCATGGCCGTCATAACCGGCTGCTGAGTCTGCGCCAAGCTTTGCGCTGCCTGCGTGGAATTTTGATTCTTGTTCTTCCCCTCAGACGCCCTCTGGCAATGCAATTTGTTCCCTTCGAACATCTTGTATGGTTCCTCAAGAACCTTCTTCGCACCTTCATTCGTTTTATAAATAAAAATTGCATAACCCCTCGATTTTCCTGTTTCCTGATCGAACCCAATCGGACCCATCTCTAACTCTCCGAACTTCGCAAAGAACGCCCTAAGTCTCTCAGCATCCACGTTATGCTGCACGTTAGCCACATAAATCTTCCGCGGCCCAACCTCTTGGCTTTGCGGCGGCGGCACTGAACCCAGAGAAGCCAATTGACACGAAGTCATCCGGTTATTAATCTTCTTCCTAGGTTCCTTCAACGCCTTAGTCGCGCCCTGCCGGGATTTGAACAGAATAAACCCGTACCCTTTAGCCTTGCCCGTGTTTTTGTCCATAACTACATTGCAATCTTCAATTTCACCAAAAGATTCAAAAACCGAGGTTAGGGTTTCTCGCGTGGTGTCCCAACCGAGGCCATGGACGAAGATTTTGCGGTGCGTGACATCGCGGTCGGCAGCGGCTCGAATTTGGGCTTGAAGATTGGGGTCTTTGAGAGCGGTGG
Organism: Momordica charantia; assembly: GCF_001995035.1. Next base: position 2,189,612 of record NW_019104496.1, read on the forward strand.
AGCAAATGAACTCGATTAGTTGGGACTTGGAGAAGGGCTCGAGAAGTTTGGGAAGATCCTCCAAGTCGGAGTCGGAGCCGTCGTCTTGTGGATGAAATTGTAGGGGGGAAACGGGACCGTCGAGTTCCTTCTTGAGTTTCTTGTCGACCTTGTTTTCAGATTTCTTCACCAGCTTTCTTTTGGTGGTTTTGTCGGTTCCCTCCATTGGAGAGCAGCTTCAGAAGAACACACAGAGAACAGTTTGCGAAGAATCCAGGTTTCGGCGGACTGCTCCGAGTCTGAAGTAAATTAGAATATGAATATAATAAATATTTGTTATTAATTATGGAAAGAATCCGATTTGTTTTGATAATACTATTAAATTTTTATACTAGCAAATATTTATTTTCAACCCTAAATTTTTTATTTTATGAAATTCAACTCTAAATTTGAATAAATGTTGTAATATTCAAAATAAATAAATAAATATATATATAGTATTTTTACTTTCTAATAGGTATTCATTCGAGGAATTGTTAAAAAAAAAAAAAGGCAATGAAAATTCGAAGCTTCTTGAAGAATTAAATGATATGACGATATTATATTGCTAGAAGATTTATTTACAAAATATGAGACATGTTACTGGTAGTGGAGCTATGTCAATATGTGACATGTTAACTCCACATGGTCGCTGTTCGATAGCTTCGCATGGAAATCAAGGTACACTTCAAGATTCGACATTATAAATGTTGATTATAAAAACAATCTCAAGAGAGTTCCTAAGATGCCTACCTATTGATTCAAACAAATGATCCGAAATAAGGTTAAAAGATTTAGATTTTGGATTTTATAATTAATAGGTTAAAATACTATTTTGGTCAATGTAATAGACACCTTTCTTCAACATAGATGACAACGAGTGAGGCAGAGATGGAAGAGATTGAACACAGGTTAGACTCTATTAGTAACAAATAAATCTTTTTGAGGTAAAAAGTATCAATATTTTTGGGGGTTAAAACCCAATCGCAAGGTCTGAGATGACCCAGAAAGCACTTCAACATGATCAACTTTACAAGCCGACTTGGGTATTAAGCATTTATTTGTAAGAATTGAATTCCTTGCAATGGATATTTGTAATCCCAATCTCAATTTTGATTCATTTTGGTCTCTTCGACTTTCAAAATGTTCATTTTAATTCATATACTTTCTACTTTAGTTCATCCTTATACTAACCATTTTTGTCCACTGATTTTATTTTTAATCTCATTTTTTTTCTATCATAATTTCAACACAACACTATAATCAATGTATTTTTTGAAATATAATCATGACTTTATATTTTTATAAAAAGAGACAGAAATAATCACTTTTTAAAAGTAAAATAACCCATGCGAACATTTTAAGAGTCCAAAAATCTAAAATTATAGGAATATGGACCAAAATAAATCAAAATTGAAATTACAGACTCGGGTTGGAGATATGTATCAATAACCGTTAAGTTATGCTCACTTTGACCGAAATTGAAATTACAGACTAAAATAGTATTTTAACCTGCTACAATAATGACAATGCTGCTATTTTTGGTGCCATTCTAAGATGTGCACCTTGTCAAAGTATGGATTTGGAACGGTGAACAAAAGTAAAAAATTGCTTTTATTTTGATTTTTACCGTATATTTTTACTGTTAAGTAGCTACTATATGTACATATATATTAATTGTTTGAAGAAAGCTAGTAAGTAGCTAACTATAGTAAAACAACTCTAGTTAGATGTCTACAAAAAGAGAGACAAATACAGAGAGAAATGGAGAAAACTATAGTAAAATTTTTTGTCCTCACCAATAATTTTTCTCTAGAAATTCTTGCTTATCTTGTTCCAAATATAAATAAATAAAATAAACTAGTAAAACGTTTGTCTACTTTGAATATAGCTTCCAAACAAATTCTAAGTTTTCATATGTGGGTACCCTCGAATTAAAAATCAAAATAAAAGCAAATTTTTACTTTTGTTAAAATGCTTAAATGAAATTAAAAATATGGGAGGTAAAATTCAAAGTTTTAAAACTTTAGAGGTAAAATTGAAACAAACTACAATTTAGTTGGTATAATTTCGATTTTTGCATTTTAATATTCTAAGTATGGTAGATTCTACCCCAAATTTGTTAATTTTGTTAGGTATTTTAACAAAAAACTCCTAATGAATAATTTTTATAAATAAATTAACAGATCAAAGGTAAAATTCATTATATATATAAAAGATATTTTGTAGGATTAAGCCTAATAATTGAAGTGACAAAAAAAGTGACATCCGTGAATTTACTTCGGATAAGGTCCATTTGTTTTCTTCTACAGCTTTCTGATTCTGTCCACTGCAACTTTCAATAAATTCATTATCTCTACTCCTTTTTCTTTCAACATTTTTTGTAGTGCTTACTTTTTGAAAGTAAGATCCAAATTTCAAATATTTTCCTTCCCTTCTCTTCTTTCTCATAACATAAAAAGCTATGAAAATCTACTGCTTCTTCCTTCTGCTGTGTCTCATTCCCAGGCTTGGCTCGGCGGGAGCTTACGATTTCTCCGGTGTCAGTTTCGACACCGGAGGACTCAGCAGAGCTGCATTTCCAGATGGCTTTGTGTTTGGCACTGCAACTTCGGCCTATCAAGTAGAAGGAATGGCCGATAAAGATGGCCGAGGCCAAAGCATTTGGGATCCCTTCGTTAAACTCCCGGGTATTTTCAGTGTTTTGATTTGCGATTAGTTTTAATTTTATTCTCGTAGTTTCAAAAAGTTCAATTTTTTTCCTCGCAGTTGGTTAAATCTTTCAAAACATCTCAATAAGTACTAGACATTTACTGTTATCGTTTCTTTTTTAAATGCATTCTTAAAATTGAAAATAAGTTTTTTTTTTCTTTTTTACATTTCCAATTTGTTCTTAGATGTAAATATAAAATTATTATTTTATTATTATTGAATTAATGGATATTAAAAAATTTCAAATAAAAATAAAAAACGATAATGTTACAAAAAATATCATCTTATGTAGACCAATGTACTACACGTGTATAGACAGCATCAAAATAAAATTTTAACCTTTCATCATTTTTTTTTTCTTTTAATTTCTATGAAACGTGTTTGAACAGGAAAGATTGCCGGCAATGGTACTGCAGATGTTGCCGTAGATCAATATCATCGATATAGGGTATGTAAGAATTGTGTAATTTGGACGACATTATTACGTTTAATTTGACATTTTCTTAATTAACAGACTATTAATATAATATGTCTATTAGATTAATTTTTTTTTTTTTGGGTATTGAATATTGGCAAATGAATCAAATTATTAAAGTGAAAGTTGTTTAATTATCCATCTGTCACATGACACTAATTGAGCTAATTAAATTTATCAAATAGACATTGTCACGCTAATGTTTCAGTGATGAGATTTTCATCTTATTTGTAATATGATTTCTTGTTTGTGATAGGAAGACATTGATAACATGGAAATGTTAAATTTTGATGCTTATCGATTTTCAATTTCCTGGTCGAGGATATTTCCAAGTACAATCTAAAATTCTCTCTTACTTTTACTTTTTTAAGTTAATTAAAAATCAATCTATATATAGTTGCATATAATCTTTGTTTCAAAACTTCTTTTTCATAGATGGAACGGGAGAAGTGAATTGGAAAGGAGTTGCTTACTATAATAGATTAATCGACTACCTGATCGAACGAGGTAATTCAATTTACACCAATTCATTAGATTTTTTTTTTCACTTTTACAGTTTTACTCGATACATTTGTTAAAAAAACCTCAATCTATTCTCGAGTTAGCATGAGGTATATGCAAATTACCGCTGAGCCATACTTGTTTTGACTGTTACTTTGATCTGTTGAATGATTTACCTTTTCTTTTCAAATGAAATTGATTATTTTTCCATTTAATTAAAAACTTGCAGGAATCATACCCTATGCAAATCTTTACCATTATGATCTTCCCTTGGCACTTCAAGAGAGATATGGAGGGTTACTTGGCAAGCAAATTGTGTAAGTTTGATCAAATTAGTATTCATAGTTGATATAAATTTATCACTTTTGATGAACTTTTATCCATACATCAAATTGATGGTTTATTTGTGTTTTTAGGCTATGTTTTATCTCTATATTTTTATGTTTTTCTTTTAGTTCAAAGGACTTTGTATAGATGAAGATATTTTCTTAATTTTATTAAAACTTATGAGATAATATTTATATGGTCGTATGCAGGATTGATTTTGTAAATTATGCCGAATTCTGTTTCAAACAGTTTGGAGATAGAGTTAAGAATTGGATGACCTTTAACGAGCCAAGAGTTATATCGCTGATGTGGGTTTCAACAGCGGTATAATGCCTCCTTCAAGGTGTTCGAAAGAATATGGAAATTGCACAATTGGAAACTCTGGAACTGAACCTTACATTGTAGCCCACAATTTAATTCTCTCCCACGCTACAACTGTGGATAGATATCGAAAAAAGTTTCAAGTAAGTCGGCTATGAACCGAAATCTCATTTTGCCTTTTGACTATCTCAAGTATAGAAGCGTTTCAGGCTAAACAAGGAGGAAGAGTTGGAATTCTATTGGACTTTGTATATTATGAGCCTCTTACCAAAGGAAAAGAAGACAACTATGCAGCTCAAAGAGCAAGAGATTTTCACATTGGCTGGTTGGTATCATAGAATCAAACACAATTTATTCAAGTTTAATTAAGGTCTAAAAAAAATCTCATTATCAAATTAAATTTCCAAAATGCTGTTGATTAGGTTTTTGCATCCTTTTACATACGGTGAATATCCAAGAACAATGCAAGAAATTGTGAAAGAAAGGCTACCAAAATTCAGTGATGAAGAGGTTAAATTGGTAAAAGGGTCAGTGGATTTTGTGGGTGTTAATCAATACACCACATTCTATATGTTCAATCCAACTTGGCCAAAACCTACCATTCCTAGCTATCAATCAGATTGGAATGTTGGCTATGCTTGTAAGATTCACCATATTTCTCACTTCAAATAATTTATCTCTCTCCTCTGTTAATTTACTATACATGGTTTCTCATTGTGTTTAAGTTTTTTATTCTTACAGATGAGAAGAATGGAAAACCAATTGGTCCACGGGTAAGCGCGTTTCAAGACGGATTAAACTTACAAATTTAGTTTTTGAATATGATGGTGGTGTTTATTTAAGCTATCAACTTTAAGAAGTTTTAATTACATTTTTTGGACTTGGGATTGTGATTTTATATAGGTTCTCATTGTTAATACTGTCCATTAAACTAGACAATATTAATATTCATGAGTTTCATCTTAAAACCAATTGACAATGAGAGGAGTAGCTCATGTCTATTATAAACTTTGTTAGGTCCCTTTTCTTCTCAATGTGTGATCCTTAACATGCCCCTTCAAGGTTGTGGCTCTTTTGACAAATCGATCTTGGTTGGATCCCATTTTTGAATCGAATACTCGTTTGAGCTCTGACTCTAATACCATATTAATATTCGTGGGGTTCCATCTCAAAACCAATTGGCAATGAGAGGAGTAGCCCATATCTTATTATAAATACTTTTGTTAGGTCCATTTTCTTTTCAATGTGAGATCCCTAATAGACGAGCATAATATTTGGTTAATTTAGCACTATATGCGGGAAATATATACGACGGAAGATAGTAGTCATGTCATGTCAAATAATTTAATTAACGTTTTCTCTAACGGTCAACTTTCTTTTGTAGTCATGTCAAATTAGCTAACGCTTCGTTTAAAAAGATACATCACATTATCATTCAGTTAACGATGTTGAAGATAGAAACTATATAAAATTTATAGTTTGATTAAGAATGTAATTGAAATTTTTTTAATTCAAGGGACTAAATAGATACCAATACTAAAATGAATGAACTTAAACTTGTAATTTTAATCAATTTTGATGGTTGACAAGTTTACAATTATCTTCTATTTCAGGCTCATTCTGGTTGGCTCTACCAAGTACGGTGGGGAATGTACAAAGCTTTGATGTATGTGAAAGAGCAGTATGGAAACCCAAACGTAATTGTTTCAGAAAATGGTAAAATTTATCATTGTTAAATTGATTTACTCAATCTAAATACTCTATGTTGTGATTTTAATAATTTTTAATTATTTTCAAATGATAGGTATGGATACTCCTGATATCCCTCTTCCAGAAGGATTAAATGACACAACGAGAATACATTACTATAAAACTTATTTGCAGAATATGAAGAAAGCTATTGATAAGGGAGCTAATGTGACGGGTTACTTTGCATGGTCGTTGGTTGATAATTTTGAATGGCTATCAGGTTACACTTCGAGATTCGGAATTATATATGTTGATTATAAAGACGATCTCAAGAGAATTCCTAAGATGTCGGCTTATTGGTTCAAACAAATGATTCAGAAGAAATAAACTCGAATATTGTATTCTCTTGATTTAATCATGAATAAATGTTCTTTATAATTCCATTTGTTGGGCTACCTTTCGTATTTTGCAAGAATGCTAAATTTGCAGTCATCCCTAATTATAACTTTACTCTTTAAAAAATTTTAGATTGGGAATTTGATTCATATGATTCGAGCCAAATTAAGGTTCAAGGTACAGTTTAGTTAAATCTCACGAATCATTTCTCAAAATATCTTTTATCCATAAAATATGATTTATGAGATTTGAATAAATTATAGGAATCAAATTGAAACTAAATCAAAATCTTAAGAATCAAATTGAAACTTTTAAAATTATCTTAATTGTTATGGGAAGACAAAACTAGACCGAACAGACGAGCTACATTATGGGTCCATGTCCCAAAACATGACCAGATCCAAGACATGACTAGATTTAATGCATGACCAGGCCTAAAACATGACCAGATTCAGGGTATGACTAGCTAGGTCCAGGGTTTTTTGTGTGGCTAGCTAGCACCCTAAAAGTATGTTGAAAATCTTATTCTCAATACTCGACAAATTTCTTATTCCAACTTTTAGGCATTGGAGCAAAGTGAGCATAGTTCAACGGTGATTAGCATATACCTCCAACCATGAGGTTGTGAGTTCGATCCCCACCCCACGTGTTGTATAAAAAAAACTTAGACATTGGAGCTTGTGTGGCTAGCACCCACACCGGTGTTCAATGCTATTTGTTTTACAGGTGGACATCCGTTCTCGTCATTATTAACAATTTGTGTGAATTTGGTGGGATTCCGAGAGGAAAAATTTCTCCATATCAATACAAACAAAATTGAAATGTTGTCTAACTTAATTTTTTTAAAAAATTGATTTTACGAAACCACCCTATTATATTGAATATATTAAATGACATGAAATTAAAGTACTATTCCATTGGTTTATAAAGGAGAGGACGAGGACTAATCCAACTCGGATCCCAACAACAGCGTGGCTGATTATTAAGAAGATAAGACCCTAGCTAATACATGGGGATCTTAATTAGAAAATGTAAGCAGTGATCAACCCCATTAATGTCCAGCTAAGCACCTTCCATTTCAACAAGCCACATCTGACGTGGCATCATTTGTGGCACTAATTAATAGTTATGCCATGCGACTGCCACCAAGAAAAAGCCTAAGCCATTATTTTTATTTTTATTTTTTTATTGTTATTTTCCTTCGTGTCTCTGTGTGGTCAGTCCACTTCAGTGACCTGCTACGCTCCACTATTCCCCTCTCATTCCTGCTTTCATATAAAATCATCTCTAATCTTTCTCATTAAATAATAATTAATACCAAAAACAAAAACTACTATTTTCTAACACATGCTCTTCACCAACTCTCTTAGACTAGTGTATATGGCATGCTTGGTGTTGTACATTGGGTTTTATTTTAATTTGGTTGGCTGGTAAATTGTTGGAAACTAGTTGTCGGGTACCGAACAAAACCTTTAGGAAAAAAGGATGTTTACAAGTTAAGTTTGTTAAGTTTGAGTTTGTGTAGGGTGTGTTTTGAATTGTGCAAAAGATTAATATGGAATAATATTAGACTTGACACTTGGATTTGTTTTATATCATATGTTTAAGTTTATAGGTTTATGATCAATAAAAGTTGGTATATACTACTAGAAGGTGGGTCATTTACACAAATCTAGGTGGTAGGATTATATATGTAAACATATATTAGCTTTAGGATAAACATACTGATATGCTGCCAATTTTGCCAATTTGAATATAGTTCAACGGGTCAAAACATCTACATCTGACTAAAAGATCATGGATTCGAATCTCTACTCTCACCATGTTGTAATATATGTATATACATATATAGATTTGCATATAACGTGGGTTTGGCTTCTCAACCTCGAGTTATACAAATCCTTACAAAGTTTTATATATAAAGCTTGGCCACGAGTCGAGAAATTTTAGTTTGTGTATATATAGCTTGTGGTTAGATGAATATATATGTATATAATTAATTAAATAATTACCTAATTATAACCTATGCAATTTGTGTTCCTATGTATAGTTATAAAATGGATTAAAGATACCTAAATTTGTATAGCCAATGGTTGGATGGAGCAAAATAATGGATTATAGACACCAAACTTTGTGGACAACCTAATATTTGGCTATATGTTGCTTGATTTGTAAATGATAATTGGTAGTTTACAAGAAGGGATTTTATAAGCCTAACCACAAGTAAAAAGTAAAAAGCTTGGGAAGGAATACCAAAATCTAGTTCACTCTCTTTGCATCCATGACTGAAGGGTTAAAGCGCTCCACCACCCAGATTCCAAATAATATATAATTAAGTTCAAAATGTTCTTTACTTTGGGTTTTACACCTTTAAAGTAGGAGTGAAACACGTCCTTTAAAGCTTAAAAAAGAAAATAAATTATATATTGACATTAATATTCATGAGATTTCATCTCAAAATTAATTAGCAACGAAGAGGAGTAGCGTGATCCTTAACATGCCCCCTCAAGATAGTGTTTCTTTTGGATTCATCAATCTTGACCATATCACATTTTTTGAACTCTGATATCATATTAATATCTATGAGATTCCATCTCAAAACCAATTGGTAAAAAGAGAAGTATGTAGTCCACTTATATTACAAACCCTTGCTATGTCCCTTATCTTTTCAACGTGAGATCTTAACAGTTGGTGGATCTCCATCATCTAATTATTTAGAAGGAAAAAAATTCATCTCCTAATCAATATGACTAAACCAATAGTACAGTTTATAATTTGTTGTATAAATGACGTATGACAGAAAAATTTTCAAGTAATATAATTTGATCATCAATGCATCCAACAGTTACGAGGGTGGCAATCATACATCCTTCCTATTTTATCACAACCTCTATTTTTATTGGATGAAATTTCTTATTTAGATCTACAAATGGAGTCTATAAAAAGCTTTTTTCTTTTTTTCTTTTTTTCTTTTTTTCTTTTTTTCTTGACAAAGACAGTCGAATTGATTAAAAAAAATGAAAGAACCCCATTTTGGTTTGGAGCTCATGGATTTAATTTATTTATTGCATAGCCCTGGCCATTAGCCAAGCATGCATGGCCCTATAAATACAATCAAATTCAAAGCTTCTAAACACATCAAAACCAAATAAACTTCCCATCACACAAAAAACCAACCTTTCTTTCTTCTTCTCTAATTTCTTCAAATCATGTCGTCCATCGGAGCTTCCTACGCCAAAATTCACCTTCTCCAGAAGCAACAGAAGGAGAAGCTCGAGAGAATGGAGGCGTCCCGAGGCGGCAACGCCACTTCCGCCGCCAGCTCCGGCGGCGGTTCCTTCATTGCAAGAAATAACAAAGTTCATCCAGGAAGCATTGCGCCGGCTGCCGCTGCCGACAGCTACAAAAACAGGACATGAAAAGTGACTTTGTTCTCGTGAACTTTTTTTTTTCCCTCTCTCTCTCTCTCTCTCTCTCTCTATAGTGTCTATAAAATTGAAAAGCTTTTCGTCCTGTAGATGTGTTTGAAAATGTCTGTCCAAAACCCAAAAGAGACAAGAAATAGTGTCTGTTGGTCTCTAGTCTTTCATGTTCTAGTTTGTACTTTTCAAGGTTTAATGCGATAATTAAGGATGTCGTGTTCTATGTTTCATGTATAAAAAGCTTTTATAATCCGTTTTATTTTACTTAGGTTGAATAATTTACTATATAAGGTAGGTATTTTTATCTATCAGAACGATTGTAGCGAAGAATTGATCTAGCTAGAACAAGTAATTTGGCTTTATCTCCCTTGTAAACTAGAGATTTATTGAATATATGACGACTTTGGTTACGTAATTTTTCTTCAACAGTAACTTTATTTTAAATAAAGTTTCATAGTATAAAAAGAGGTGGTAGCTAGACAGCGATCCCACATAGATTTTTGCTAAGATGCATTTGGAAGCCGACCATGTGAAAGGCCTTTAAGTTTTAATGATGTCTTCCTTAATAATGCAAAGTTATTTGATTGGTACTTTCATCATAAGTTGACTTTAAAAAGTGGGACTACTATCCATAATGCCACCCACTAAAGCAATTTATAAAATCTTAAAAAAAAAAAAAAAGTCAAATTAATCGAAGGTGGATCTACTTTATGTATTATTGATCTTGTTAACACTCGATTCAATTTTGATTTAAAGCCAACATTTTAGAGCAATATATTTATTTGAGTGTATAGTACATGAAAATAATTGGAGGCCCATTTCATATATTTATTTTCAATTTTTGAAAAATAGGGTTTTTGTTTTTTAATAAAATGTTTGGGTCATTTCAATTGAAAACTTAACCAAACAAAAACAACAAATAGATTTTTGAAGCACATTCAAAAATTGGACTGTCAATCAGCCCCCACTTATATTAATGATATTATTTGGGTGATCAATTAGGCATTTGGTCGAATACTTGGGGTTAAAATCATATTTGCTTTCCTAGATATTAAATTAACTATTTGATAGTTTAATTCCAACCCTAAAAAAATAATGAGTTCGGACTATTATTCACAAATAATGTAATATTAACCCTCATTAATTAATTTAGTAGTTCAAAAAGACTCAGATAAATTTTAATGAATTTAAAGGAAATGAGTTCAAACTGTGGTGCCCATGTACCTAGTTAGGAATTAATATCTTATGAGTTATCTGAGATTAGTCCAAATGCGTGCAAGTTGGTTTGGACACTCACTGATTTAAAAGAAAAATTGTCATGTATTGACTTATTATAAAATGTTTGCATAACGAGTACCAAGCTCTCTCTACATGCTAATAAATTTTCACTGTGTCTGATACCCGTCATTCGGTTCCGTAAAGGGGTAAATGTTCGGATTCATAGCCCATTGAATACCCGGTTCCCCCAGCGGAAGGAGTATACGCACTTGATCGAGTTGTTTTTCTATTGATTTAGTCCCATAAATAATAGTAGGGATGACGGTAGAGCTATAGTAAAAGAAATCGCGGGAAGCAAAGGATAAATAGCTACATGGGTCGCATAGAAGCTTTAAGAGATAGAGGGCCATTCCATCGAAGATGGTAGCGGGAAAGACAAGAGCATGAACGAGCTAACTTATGCTTTTTTTTTTCATCGTCACTATCTGCTTTATAGTCGGCTCCAGAGAATTCTCTGACAAAATTCAAACGAGCTTGAACTGAGCATGAACTAGACCTATATTGATAATTAGATTTTACCAAAAAAAAAGTTTTGCAGAAGGACAATATATCGAGCTTTAAATACCAATGACAAAATTGCAAGCAAAATTTTGTGCTTTGAACATCAACCAAGTAACACAACAACCCTAGATTCTCGAATATCTCTAGATCAGCCACACACCTTTGTGATGACATTAGAATATCTACTTCATCTTGGTCATCCAAATCCTGTTATTTTTTCTTTTTTGTAGTTATGATATCTATCTCTGCTCTTTCTCTTAATTATAGAACTTTTATATAACCTCCTTGTTTTGCATGTATCTTACATACATTTTTTTTTTTTGTAATAAAAGAATCTCTAGTGGTATGTCTAAAGAAGTACAATTATCGATAGGATTAGAAGGAAGAGTTATAGTTATGATATTAATAATGATTGTAATTGAAAAATTGGTGTGTTGATTATCCAACTCTACAATGTCTTGTTGAGAGGAGAAATAAGTGAACAGCAAGACCCCACCATGTCTTCCCATATGAAGAAAATATAAACCAATTATACAAATAATCATCATCCACTTTCGGCACCAAATACAGTGACAATCCAAGCCCAATTTCGCATTTGTTAATTAAATCCTCTAAAAAAAATTAAAAAGAAAAAAGTTTTGTAGTTGACATTGCTGCATAATAACCCTACAAGTTGTCTAAAATTTGTGGTTGACAGAGTTTCATTTGCATTAATTAATTTTTTTGCTTTCATGTATTAATTATTAATTATTATATCCAACACACCCACCAAAACCAATGTGCTTGTCTCTCTCTCTTTTTTTAAAGAAAAATGTGCTTGTTCTTGCATGTATAATAATAATTCATTATTATTATAACTATAATTTATCACCAAACCAAAAAGTTAACAGCGTGGCTCTCCTTGCTTCTGAGGTGCCTCTCCACCGCCCAATTCATAAACAATAACACATCCCAATCACTCAATTTCTAAGCCAAAAATTGAATATCGACTTCATTCAATCAGTTTAAACTAAACTATACTTGAAGATTGATTTGATTTAGATTAGTTTTATTAGTCAGTTCTTTGTTGGTTTTGTTAGGTAATAAAAAACCACGTGACACTTGTATCAATATCCATAGATTCCATCTCAAAATCAATTTACAACGAGAGTAATAGTCCATAAGTGGGACCCACCAATCTACTTCAATAAATATAGAGACATAGTCCATAAACATATATGTAATTCTGATTCCTCGTATATTCATAGTTATAGGTCGAACTAATACTGACTTGTGCATCGGAGTGTGTCTAAGCTTTTCGTGCAAGTCTTCCACACGTATCCCTTGCTCTCTAATAGGTCTCTTCCTTCTTATATCTCGCTTTCTAATAGATCGACTCGTCCAATTATAAGGACAAAATTATACACGGACAATTTTGATTAATTCTTGTCGACGGTTGATTTAAGCTTAAGAAGCCAATTTCAAGCAACCCATGTGCAATACTGCTACCACTCACCCTCAATATTCCAGAATACTCGTTATTGAAAATTAGGATTGGAAAATAGGCTTTTGTTTTTAAAAATAAAAATATACATAGAAAGCTAGCTGATTTGAAAGAATAATTTCAAAAAACGATTTACACACAAAAAGGAAAAATAGCAAAAAGTTAGAAACATTATTTGGTTGTTTCCATTAATGTTTTCTCAACTAAATTGTTTCTTTTTTATTTATTTATTTATTTATTTTTGGAATTCTCAAATAAATTGTTGGCCTATAATTATTAATCTATTTTGAAGTCTATAAAAAATGAAAGTTGTGTGCACACTAATAATAGTGGGGGACTATTTTACTAATGGCATAGATATATATAGTTAAACAAACTAAGCTTTACATATAATGGGTATTAAAGTGATCAAGGATTAATTAGTTAATTAGAATCTATTGCTAATTGTAGGGTTAAGTCAATTGTTATATTGAATGTTTATAACAAGTGAATTATATAGTACTTTTGGATATAGGCGGGTTTAGTTGAATCACTTAGGACAGTTTGATACCGCCAAAGCCACTTTTGTCATTTTCTAAAATCACTTGTATTTTATTGTCAAACAATAGCACATGTTTAGTGACCAACATCGTTTTTGTCATTGTCAAAATCATTTTTGTTTGAGAATGATATACAGGTAGTTTTAAAAAATAGCAAGAATCATTTTATGCCTTAATTATTGGTGTGCTCGTTCTCGCTTTCATTCTTTCCACTTTGTTATTTTATTTTTCTCTTTGTTCGAGTTCGTTAGGCATCTTGTTGAACTAATTAAAGAACTAGTATAAAATAATACATGTCAATTTGGTCAAGTTAAAGTGAATGACAACTTTACCGTCATGGGTCAAATGGGTCAAGGTAAATCAAAAGGATTTAGAGAGAATGAATTCAAATTCCATGATGACCACCCGTCTAGAAATTGATTTCCTATGTATTTTCTTGATAATCAAATATAGTATAATCAAACTGTTAGTCATGTGAAATTAATCGATGTGAGCTGGCCCAAACACTTACATTTACAACTATATATATAGAGATATATAAAGTGAATGACAAGTTTACTATAAGTTTAACAATAGCTTTAATATCTATTTCATCTACAACTTGCAACATAACTTAAGTAAGAGAATAAAATACTAAATAACTAATTGTGCACTTCAAATACAATTAATATATTATAACATGTATAGTCAAAATCAATGTCAAATCATCTCTTGCATAGTTAATATCTTAACACAATCATAACTCAATAATTAAGAGATCTACTTCTTCATTTCAAGTTATATATATAGTCTTGCAAACACATATTGTATATACTCAATTCATAAACCCTGCATCTCATAGTCCTCATATGAATCAAATTGTTGTATGAGATATAGAACCATAAGGTAATTTATAATGGAAGAGGTTGGTCATGGCCAACACTCATACCATCATAAAATTCAAATTGAGAATCTTTAGATCGATGGCTCGATCCTACTAATGGATGATATGAAATGATGTCTTGTTGATGACTCGATAAGAACGGGGCATTAGCACTTGACTGCAACAATCAATCTCTTCCAACCTCGATATATTCTTCAATTAATGAGCTGTTCGAGTGACTTTGACTTAGGTCTTTCATCAAACATATCTTTCAACTCTTAATCAAGCCAATTGTCCACAATCTCTTCTTGAGTAGTTTTTTTGTTGTTGACATTTGATTGTGCACATTTTGAAATTGTGTCCGTTTGAAGGATGAGAGAGGTGGTGTTTAGAGCTCTAATGTCAAGAGGGTGAATGGGAATTAATCATGTTTTTGCTAACGGTACTAACTATAAGTATTGAAATCTCTAGTATCGAACATGTGCAAAAACCTATAACTACAAATAATGTACGAGAAGTTCAAAAATGACGGGCAAGAAAAAAGAAAATCTTAGTTTTCAAAAATCACAAAGAAGAAAGTAATCTTATTTTAAGAGAGTTATGAAAACCTCGGCCTATAAGGGTGAGAGTTTAACTACTCTTTGACTTCTCTAAAGAGCATGACTTACTCTTACGAGAGAGATTAGGTAAATTGAGATTCATAAAAATGGTTCAAATAAGAACTATGTCATCACTAAAAAGAGTAAGAGTAGACGGGTTAAAATTACTCAAAATTACTCGTCGTGCAATTTTCATTTCTTATTTGTTATTTATATTTTTTTTTGACAAACAATAGCATTTAACAACAATTAAAATATCTTGCTTGGTTGAAATCCCACCAAACATTTGTTGCACAAGATAAAATATTCTATTGTTCGTTTCACATCCTTTACAAATTTCGATCTTTGCTTCCCTCCCCCCAATTTTCTACAACTTCAAAGAAGATGCTACTTGTTTTGATTTCAACTCATAATGAATACAGAGTATAAGAAAATAAATGACATGAATTTTATTTGGTTTTTTAACATTAGTTTTCAAGTGAATTCTCCAATTTTAAAAGATTGAACAAAAAAGTAAGAATGGTTCAAATTCCATTTTTGTTACTTCTTCAAGTATAAAAGAAAAAAAAGGAAATAGAAATAGATAACCAAAAACAAAAAACTCAATACAGAAATGTGAAAATACAATTCCTAAAGTTTAACATTAAATTCGATGCCATCGTACTAACAATAATAATTATTAGTGGCTATAAATTCATTTTTCATAATAACTGACCACAATATGTAAAATAACTTTCATCAACCTCCTTCAACCCTCCAAAATGAACTTTTTTCCGCAAAAATTTCTATCTATTGATTGTAATTAATTAAACTACTTTTTAAGCTCATTCATTTTTCCTTAGTTTGCAGTCTGCTTGGCCTATTTTCTCAGAGCTTCTCTTTGCTCTCAAAGTCTGAGTTTTCATATCTTGTCTCAGGGAGAGACCCTATTGATTGCTAAAGAAACTCTCTTAATATAACTTTCATGATGGCTGCCACAAACTTGTGTAATGTCTCCACATTATGCACAGTATTCACCAATTGCTAGCACTTCACAGCTTCACCAATGAAGAACACAGACGTTCAAGAGGGCTGCCTCGTCATCTGCTCTTTTTTATCGGTACTATGGTCGTCATCACTTTTAACACATAAAAGTGAACTGAACCATATGGAACCTATTTAAGAAATCATAGAGCTGAGTGATCTACCAAAAGTGTAGCCCTATACCAGTTACATCATTTCCACACTTTTTATATATTCACCCAGAAAGTGGGTATAGGGAGAGAGACAGAGTTATCTTAATGCAATTATCTCAAAATATGCACTTAAGAATCACAGGTCCTTACCGCCACGGTTTGAAATGATCAAATTCTTGCTTCGTTCACAGGCTCGTACATTTGGAGATCTACGCACGACGCGAGTGGTATTGTGTAAAACTTGCCCTGTCAGTAAAAAGGATAAATGTAATGCACAATGGTCAATGCTGCGGATGTTAAATTTAAACAAGCTTCTTGAACGGAACTCGAAACTTACTCAAGAGGCTAAAATATCACTAATATTCAAGGATGTTTACTTCTTTTCTAAAGGCCCTTTTTTTTAATATCCGTGAGTGTCCGGTAGGAATTACTAATTCCTAAGATAGGTGACCGTTGTGGAGTTTGAACTCATTCCCTCTTAATTTATCTTAGTCCCTTTAGACCATTTAAACCAATAAGCCCCTTTTGACCAAAGACCTTAAAGTAAATAATGATTAAAAAGGGTGATAAATTTTTTTTTTTAGAACCAAAAAGGTGGTGGTTTCAATACTTTATAATAAGCCCAATTGTAATAAGACCACGAACGCTATTTGTCTGCATATTAAATTTCAATGGTGCCAATGTACATGAACAAAATTAAATGACATTAACCGGTGAGTAACACGTGAAAAAGAGAAGATACCTACCTTTAGCACAAAATTTTTCACTGCGAAGGGGGAGGATGTCCATAGTACACCATCCCAGGTGGCTGCAGCGGTCGGAAACTAGGTGCTAAAGGTTGCTGCGTAAACGGAACCGGTAGCGTGTGTATCATAGGTGACGGCTGTTGAGCTAAGGGTATTGGCTGCTGCAGCATCTGCTGAGTCAAGGGCACCACCGGACTAACCATATGGGGCATAGGTGGTGGCGGTGCCGGAGTTGAGCTCGGAAGACTACCATAACCATATGGGTTTAAGACTCCATTTGAGAGCTGCAAATATTGCTGGGAAGGTGCATTGGGAAGCATCTGATATTGAGTTTGTGAGTTGGGGGCGTGGCTCTGCATTGTGGGTTGGGGTACAATTACCGATTGATACGAATGATTAGCGGGAGCCGGAAGTGGCTGCATAGACATGAAAACATTAGGGTCCGAACCCACAGACGTTTTGGGTTTTGTATTAGAATTGGCAGAGGTACTCGTAGGCTTTGGTGTGAATGCAGTATTCAATCCATTATTGGTCTTTGTTAGACCAGTATTCTTTGCCTCCTCAGCCGCAAATGTCGAGAGAACCGATGTCATGATCATCTGGGAGGAGCTAGAAGCTGCGAGCTTGTCAGCAACCTCTGCTGCTATGGCTGCAGCAGACTTCTTCTGTCCTGCTTTAGCATTTGAATCAATGGTCATAGTGGAAGATTTTGATAGATATCCTTCATCATTTAGTCGGTTTTGCATATTCTTCGCCTCCTCTGCCTGCGCCTGAGCTACCTGTATTTTTGAAGTTGGAAATGAAATAAGAATAATGGTACCAAAAAATTTAATTGTCTGCACCCATCAGATTCATATATAAACTATAGGCATCCACGGTAAAGCTTCATTTTTTCTACATGAAAGAAGCCACTAACTAACATAATACAGAACCAAAAATATTCATGTTGGAGTTCTATCAAACGTGAAGTACATGCCCAAGCACAAAATAAGTTCACTCAAGAAAATACCTGCATCTGAGTTCGAATGTTCTCCAGCTCTGATTCCTACAATTGGTTTATACAGTTTCCCAAATATGTCAATAGTTCATAATATAATCAAACTTCAAAGGACATTGAAAAATGGTTGATCAGGTAGGCACCTGAACATGCAGAGCTTCTTTTAACTGAGACATAAGTGCCATCCGACTGGCTTCAACCGATTGTAGTTTCTCAATACACTGCTTCAGAATACTTTCTTCCTCTTCCAGTTCTTTGGCCAACTTTTTACGCTGGGGATTCTTTGCTGGTGGACAGTGATAGAAACTCAGATACCATATAATTTGGAAATCGCAACATGGGATACTAAAAAAATTTCAACTAAAAGGACAAATTTGAATTCCTTTCAAAACAAATTAGATGTGTGGCAAGTAGCAGGGAAAAATAAGGTAGACAAGACAGACATTTAACATTAAATCAGTGTTGCCATACCCATGGAACAGGCGAAATCAACGTCATTTTCCATCTTCCTTACACGTTGAACCGCAGAAGTACATTTGGTCATCTCCGTTTCTTCATTAGAATATTCACTTAGCACCAAGTGGAATGCTGATACAATTTTTTCAGCTGCACTTCCAATAGACAATTTCTGCATCTCAAAGTAATGATATAATGTCAACTCAAATGCTAGGCTTCGGAAGGTAAAAAGAAAATTAAAGGGGAGCAGCCATGGAGAATCACCAAGAGTATAACATAATCTCTAGAAGCTGAAGAAAAAGATGTCACTCACCGTTCTAATTGACCGCGAATCCCTTTTGACAATTCTGACTGATCGAGTACGTTTTTTACTAAACTCTAGAGGTGGAGGTGCCTCTTCCCCAAGTATTACATCTTTAAGACTTCGAGTGCGGGATCCAAATACCTTCCTTTGTTCCCATATATCTACCTAAGAATGTGCAAGCACAATTATTCATATTCAAGGAAGGAGGCAACACATAAAATGAGATACAGGAAGTTTTTTTTTAGAAATTTGCAATTTCTTTTCCCTTTTAGTAGACATAACTGACAATGTCAGACACCCAACAAAAAGGAGTTGCTCTCCTGATGAAGCGCAACAATTGCATCTTTAAGTTCTATCACCAAAAAAATTCACAAGAAACTTTTATAACATGCATGAAGGTCAAGACCACTCATCCAAGAAGGGGAAAGAAAAGAACCTACCAATCTGGAAATTACATTCTTTCCATGGCTGTCACCATTCTCAAGGACATCTTTAAGCGCAGCAGGAAGAACCTTCCAGAACTCGGTAACAAATTCATTTCCCTTACGCTTGCTGTTCTGTAATATGTCATTAGCAAGATATAAAAGGGGAACTTTCTGGACCATCTCGGAATTGTGGAACTGTTTATCCCATGTTGCAACAACCAGTTCAGCTTTGCCTCTATGAAATATACACCAATGCGATAGAGCTATAGGAAAATGGTTAAGGTAGCAGAAATACCTTTTGCACAAGATAAGCTAATCCCAAAGGGAACAGGATGAAGAAACACTTCATAAGGTAGATATTTGTAATATGGTAGCAAAATTCCATAAGATCCATATCCAACCCTTGAAGGGTAGAAGATAATCTCAACAGAATTGAGAAAACGATGCCACCGGAAAAAAAAAAAAAAAAAGGTAGATAGAACACTGAAGAAGAGTGCCAGTAGAAAAACTAGGCCCAAATAAAACAAAATAAGCAGCAAAAAACCAATTCCAAGATACGAACTTCAAAGTCCACCAAATTGATAGAAATTAGAATTGACTACCCAAAGCTACGGAAATTAAGGACCAGAAAAAAAATGCAAACCTAAAAGGCGCGAATTCATCAAACCCACGTCACATCCAACCTAGAAGTTCAAGAAGAAATTAAAATAAAAAATAAAAAGGATACTTTCGATACACTGCTGCGTGCTATTGAGCTTCGACAGCTTATCCCCAAGTATTTGCTCACTGAACACACTATTCATTCCAGTACCGCAGCAGCAACCACACCGACTAACCCAATAACAAAATGAACAGTAGAAATCCCTAGAGGCGCTGAGATCCCGAAACTCCAATCGACTTAATTGACCTTCTGGTGCCCAAAGTCGGGCGAAGAAACCCCAATTGGACCGAGGGAAGCTGGAAGCGCAAGAAATCAAAGGAGAAGACGCTACAAAAGCGAGAGCGTGGAGGAAATGCAGAGAATGAAGAAATGGAAGGGCTTGAATTAGTGGGAAATGCAAAATTAGGTATTGGGTATATTGAAACGGAGAAATGGAAGCCGTAGAGGGGGAGTTTGGGGAGGAGGAATCAGCTGGAGAAGATGAAAAATGAAGGAAACAGAGGGAACTTGCAGAGGAAGAGGGGTTTTAGTATTATCGGACGAAATTTGGCGCAAAGAAATGAAAAAAATGAAGAGGGAGAGTTCGGTCTTAATCTTACACCCATCTGCCCATATAAGGCGCTTCGCCATTTTTTTTCTTTCTTTCTTTTCTTTTTTTTTTCCTAAAAAATGAGAGATCCAACCTCCACCTTCGAGCGAATAAATTAGGTTTTTTAATTAAGCTGATATTTGTAATATAAGAGTTTCGACCTATAAAGTATTTCGCTTCCCAACATATTTCCATTTTCTTATTAATAAGAAATATTAAAAATCACTTTCTTGTCTTTTTCAATCATTTTAAATTAATCAAATATTTAAAAACTAAAAAGTGTCTGTTTGGATTGATAGTTTATATTCCATTTTGATTTCCAAACATTTTTATTCTATTTTGTAACTTTTAAAATATATGTATTAATGTTTAAGTATATGAGATATTGAAGGAAGGACATATTAGGTAGGGTAAGTATTAGATTTCAAATAAATTATTAATACTTAGAAAAAGAAGAAGGCTTTGTTAGAAAAATGGGATTAAAATTCCATATTACCTAGACAAGGAAAAAACTATAAATAATCATTTCCATTGTTAAAAGAGATTTTTGAGTGAAACTAAAAGTAAAATCACGAAAATTTATGCTCAACATATACAATATTATACAATGGTATTGGATGTGCTAGCGCAATAAGTCAAGAAAGACTAGGCATACTCAATCCAATTTAAATTTTAATATTCACTCCATTTAACACTTACCTAAATTAGAATTAGATCGTTTTAGTACATACCTACATTAACACGTCAACAAACATTATTCGAAACCATACCATTTATCTTTTAAACAGTGGACAACAAAATAATAACAAAAGCAAAATGTTATTATTTTTTGAATTTACATATCAAAGTGATTTTTTGGCTAATGAAAAATAGTGCCTTTTTTTAACATAAAAGCACCACTTTATTTGCTTAAGAAATTAGCAAATGACAATTTACAAATATTGACAAATGGTTCCCCGGAGGAAAAGCATTCCCAAAACTTTACCAATCTAAAATTCACAGGTCATTTCAAGCCAAGTTGTTTGCATGAAAGTGAATTCAAACTGTAGAACGATCACAAAAATTCTATCCAAATATAACTCGACGATAATTGACATATATCTCCAATCTTTGGAGATTGTGAGTTCGATCAACCACCATGTTAGCACAAAAAAAATCACAAAAATTCTAAAAATTACAACACAGCATTTTAAAATGATATATAAAATACAACCATTTGAACACCATAAATGAGTTTTTACATCAGATTCAAATACTAAAAACATAACATTTGAGCAGCTAAAATAAAAATAAGAACACCCCCAACTGTGGGGGAAATAACAAACAAATGGAAAAGATGTCCATTTATAAGAGTCAAAAGCACAGTAGCTGAGATCAGATGGAAGAGGTTAGCGTCATGAAATTTGAGGAAAGCCTCCACAAGATACTACAAATCTAACTCATCGTATGTTTTTTGTTCCGAATGAAAAGAAACATGATTACATAACCAAATACAAAGTAATCCATTTCAAGAAGTGAATCTTAAGGATATCCTAATTAATGTGCAACAAAACCTACCATCAGATTCTATTTAAAAACCCACCATTTTCAGCTACAACATATCCTCCCTGCAAGCACTAAAGACACTCAAACATGCCCTCTCTATGCTTTTTTTTTTTACCTTTGCATAATCTAAACTTGCTAAGGAATCCACAGGGCGACAGCAGCATGAATACAACACATCTCGAACTACTACTTTGTGTGGTCTTTTCCCCTTGCTGCTGAAAGTTTTACCTGCACCTGTTCATCAGATAAAGGTAAATAGTAGATGCGAGGAGTTGCTTTGGTTTTCCTGAAGAGGTCGTCTAGGGTGACAATGGGAGTATCGACTTTATCAGGAAGTGCAGGCGGGGGTGGAAGTGGAAGCTGCTCCCTTGTTTGAGCAAGGTTGTTTGTGGGTGGGGGTGGGGGAAGAGAAGGTGGTGGAGCAAGTTGCTGCCTTGTTTGACGGGGTGAAGGCTCAGGATGCAAGGGTGGGGGCACGGTAGAGACCGGTGGAGCAACTGCTGCAGGTGTAGGTGTCTGTGGAGCTTCCACTCGAATCTTTACTTCTTGAGGATCAACAAACTCAGCCATGAGAAGGCGCCCACCATTTGGTGGCCATTGCAGGTTGTAAACAGCATCTCTAGTTTTCATTGCTTCTTCAACGGATGAGTACTGCATCGTGACAGTAGTTTCCAAGCAATCATTAAACATGTTGGTGCCGAATAATCAAATTCCAAAAATATGCAGCTTTTATAATAAGCAGTAAGAATAAGACCCCGACAACTAGAAGAGCAAAGTCTTACAGTTACATAGCAATGCGTCTTGATGTGATCCATCCAGAAACTGGTGACGTTACCAGTCTTGCCCAAAAGTTCTTGCACAGCTTTGAGGGTAAATGGACGTAGAAATCGATCAATTCTTAGTGAATTTGTGGGAGGTTTTGGTGATGGTGGAACTGCAAAAGACAAAAGTAGAAACGAGGGAATCAGATGTTGGCCAGAACTTATAATATCATCACATCTTCAAAAAATTTAACTCACCAACACGTTCCTTCGATGGATCTTCACTAACTGTGGAGTCAGATCTGGAGAAGTTGCGTTTCAGAGCAGTGGATTGATGAGGGTCCTTTGAGTTACTAGTGGATGTGTGAGAAGCATTTTGTGGCTCTGGAATTTTTAGGTTTTCAGCATTCCACCTGCGCTGTCTCTTTACGGACTCGTTATTTCCAACCACTGCTGGATCTGCATGACAATCTTATCAGACAAAACAAAACCAAGACAATTGATCTAAATTTGAAGAAAATCCAATGCAATATAAACTCAGTCAATTGGATCGATGAACAAAAATTTCATAGCTACAATCAAACGCACATCAAGTATTGACCAATATAGGACAGAGCCCCATCCCCCTTCAGAACTTTTAAAGAAAAAAAAAAGGGTTCTGTCGAGCAAGATGCAAATATTTGCAACAAGACAATCAAAGAGGTGACTTGCAATACAAAAGTTACTTATAAATTTATTATAGCTCATTGATTACAACAATTACTGGAAACCATTTTCTTCACCCCCAGCATTGGAAACAACCTCAGATAAGACGAGTTAAATCATGATTTTGATGACTGATGGTACAGACAGAGAAATGATAGTTGACTTGGAAGATTAGGGAGATTCAAATACCCATAAAAGTTCCTTCTGTTTGTGTCGTCTCCCGAGAATCAAGTTTGCAGGCTACAAGTAAGAAAGACAACG
>NW_019104496.1:2216636-2251782 GCF_001995035.1 Momordica charantia
AAATGAACAAAATAGGTCCCCCGAAACCAGTGCTTCTCTCAACTCGTCGCTGTAACCTGAAAATAAACGAAGACGAGAAGAAGAAAAAAGGAAATTTGAAAAAGATAAAAGAAATGTGTTGGTTTTTTAACACAAATACAAATTTATGTGCTTTGAATCTTGGCTTGGCGTGTAGAAGTAGAAACAGAGGGAAGGGGGCTTTCTAGGGTTTTTTGCTTCCTCGATGTGAACTTGATGTCGAAAGGATGGGAGGGACTTGTCCGATTAAAATCCAATATTTTGACGGCCAAATGTCCAAACTACCCCTTCAACTCTGTAACGCCTTTGCCTTCACCAATTCGGTAAATTTAGTTTTCTTTTTTCCTTTTTCCTTTTTTTTTTCTTTTTTTCTGCTGCTGAATAATAAAAAAAATACTCTAAAAACTTCCCCTGTCTATTTAAAAAACATTCGTATGATTTTAAAAAGTTTCAATACTACCTTTCATTATTTATTAATGTTTCTAAATTACCTTTTGAAAAGAGTTAATATTTTGATAAAACGACGTGGAATTAGCCTGAAGCTTACCCATCTATCCAATTTTGACCTAAAAATTTTGTTCTTCTATTCAATAGAATTTGCTTTAGGCTCAAATTTACCCTAATTCTCTTTTAAAAACAATAGCTTTTTTACATTTTTTTTCATACTTGATACAAGCAAGCTTCCAAAGTAATTGCTACGTCGTTTCAGATCAACGGATATTTACTCAAATGATATTTTTTAAACGCTCATGAAAGGTCAATGGTAGTACTAAAATGTTTGAAAGATATAGCGTTTTTTAAACAAAAGGCAAAGCTTAATTGTATAAGTTTAAATTTGTTTTATTTTGGTCCTCAATTAACATATATATTATGTCTTATATTCTAAAATTACTTTATTAGTTATTGTATTTGTTCTCTTTTAATAATTATATAGCACAACTTCAAGTTTGTACGTTATTATTGTTTTTTAATATTAATAAACTAAAGTTCCAAAATAGTAACAATCATCAAAATAGTTGTTTTTTTAAGTCTATTGACTAAAAGAAATATTTTAAAAGTTCATCATCGGCTAAAATATACCGATCTCAAATAAAAAAGTCATAATTAGTATAAATTTTTAATAATAAACAAAAACTTTTTTAATAACATAATTGTAAATATAATTTGATAAAAATAGTCAATCACCCGTTCAAACATAGTCCAACTGATAAGGTACCTATTACTATTACTGTCGATTTGATCTCCATCCCGCAACTATTAAACTAAACAAAAATAGTAATCAATTAGTGACACTGCAACTATTAAACTAAACAAAAATAATAATCAATTAGTGACACTGATAAATTAGGAACACTTACGTAAATGCCACATCAACTACCTAGATTAATTTGCAATTTATAAAGAATTAAATCAACGTTTTAATCAAGTAACGAGAATAGTTTGGTAAAATTGTAGGTATGCACAATTTTCATTTTTCTTTTGAGAACCCACACACAAAGTTTATAATTTATAACATTACTCCCTCATTTATATGATATCAAAGTACATTTATTTAATTAAAAATTGAAACAAATTAAGTTCCAACTTCCAAATTACAAAATTGTTTTGGTCAATTTCTCTTCATTGAGATCATATTTTACTATTTATCCATTCATAAACTTATTTTAAACAATTGTATCTCCATATATTTAAAAATCATACCTAAAAGAAAAAAAAAATGTAGCTTCAAAAGTAAAAAACAAAAAACGAAAAACAAAAGTGGGTTAGTTTGATTTCGATAGATAGTTGTATCAGTTCAATTTTTTCTAAAAAGGCTTTGTGAGGCGATTGTCTCCTAGTTGGACACAAGCAGATCCGAACACTCAAGCATATCGAAAAACAAATAAGTAAATAAATACAAGGAAAAAAAAGATCAGGGGGCAGTAGCAAATTTTCTTACAACTATGCATCATACCCTACACTCCAACTGGATTAATATGTTAACTACTAAGCAAAGCAAAATAGAAAATAATGGGGGGGGAAAAAAAACCTTAAAACTTTGTTGAGAAGTGTTTGATCTATGCTTTGCCTTGACATTATAACATTATTACTCGCTTTCTTCGTCACTGTCTTCTTGCAAGATCAAGTGGTTCAGATTCTTCTCCAATGGCGGAAGTCCATCGTCAGAGTCATCGGAGCCCTCGTCGTCTCGGCTCACAGATGGCTCTTCTGCACCTGCAACATCTGAATCGCCGTTCTTTCAAGTTAAAAGTGAAAGAAATATCCTTATCAATTAGTTAAATAGATATTTATGGTCTCAGTTCGCTCGGTTCGATTTCAATTCAATTTAATAGTTGGTTTTGTAAGTTGTGGTCGAGAGCGTCCAGAATTATTCAAATAAGGTGCAAGCAAAACAAACAAGAAAGTGATGCAGTTAGTTCAAAAGAATACCTTGTACATTATGCAGTTGTTTGGGGACCTGGCTTTGTTGTGATAGCCAAGCATTCTGGACCGAAATAATATCGGCACTATTCTCACACGCCGAGTACTTTTTTAGAAGCTCTCTGTGTCACATAAACACCAGAAACTTAGCAAGCATTCACATGGATAAAGCTCAGATAATACCAATTTTCAAGCCTTCAACTCCTTTTACGACTTCAATGATTCAGTCCGCCTCAAAACTTTAAATCTGAGGGTCTATATGGCATCTCTCAATTTTGTCCCTAATCAGTTTCAATTTCGTTTTTAACGCAAAATGATGGTGTGAATTTAAATTCTTCTTGTTCTTCTTCGACTTTGCCTGTATCGAGGCTATCTTGTATGATGCTAGTGGATTTCCAATTCTATGGATAAATTGGCCTGTCTTATCAAATTAAAACTAAAAGTATTTCAAACCCAACTAATAAAATATATTTGATGACGTTCTGTAGCACTAAACTTTCGAAAGATTAGGAACAAAATCGAAAAACGAGTCGGACTAAATTATATGTTTAGCTATAGTGTTATAAAGTAAATAAAATGTACCTATTAACGGAAAGAAAAGCATGGCCCCACTTGAACTTGCTAAGCAACAGGTCTGCTGTTTCCTGTTCCCCACTGTTAGTTCAGGTCAATAGAAAATGGTTAAACAAAATGGATAGAATGCTTGCTCCAACAAACAATCACCATTTCCAGCTATAAAAAGTGATAAAGAAGAATGACTGAGCATTACTCTATTCTACTTACAATCTCTAAAAGTAAAAAATTGCTAAAGAAGAATTACTGCCTGGAAAGATTACAGGATTTCAAGGACCTGAGAACTCACGAAAGTCCTGACTAATATATATATATATATATATATATATATATTTCTCTTTTTTGATAAATAGGAGTCGGAGCTTTGCTCCCCTAAACCCAAGGACACCTGTGCCTGTCCCAAGACTCGGACCCGGGAGGCATCAAGAGTTTTTGGTATTAGGCTCACTGTAAAGTTCAAAATTGAGACCTCTAAGTTAGTATGACCAAGAGACTCCAAATCCCTGGCAACCGGGCTGCCCCTTGGGGGCGAAAGTCCCGACTAATTTCCAACCATTCTATCCCACCGACCTCTATTTATTTACAATTGCAACTACGATCCCTAACGAGCTTGCTGACTTGCCTTTTAACTAACTCGACAACCTTGCTCAAAATATAAAAATGTCATTTTAACAAACTAAACAACTACTGCTTCTTTTGTGCCATGGTTTGAATTCATTTCCTCTGAATCCTTAAATTTTTCACTAGCTCAAGTGACTACTCAACCAACTCGTGGTAGTTGACTACTTCCTTCCATAATAAAACACATCGGAAGTTCAAGATCCCACTAAAAGATACCACCAAGAGAACCAGAGATTCACTTTTTTTTTCTCAATTATCAAATGTAAACCAATTAATTACACCAAATATATGACAAAGGAATATACAATGAAATGAGATTAGTAATTCGCATAAACCTCAGCAGAATCAGTGAGAAACTAACTGGTACACATGGGAAGGGAAGAGATGGAGGATGTGGTTACCATATGATTAGAGCAGCTGCTAACGCTTCCACACAAGATAACTCACACGGTCGACCATAATTTACTGGGTTTGCCGCTACTAGCCAAGGTACTACAAACATTTCACCAAAAAATTTGCCGAAGTTGAAAAACAGAACCAAGAGAATTAACCATGATATAATTAAATTAATAGTCATTGTAAACCAGATTGAATCTAGCCAGAGTGAAATGTCGATTGCAGTTTATTAAAGTATTAAAATTCATAAAACAGCAATGTTAAAAACAATATGAGATTTCCGTATTAAAGAATCAAATATCTTACATAGGCGAGGAGCAGAGCAGCGCAACTTCACAAATGGAACATCACCAAGGCGTGCCCATGAGCAATCCACAACCGCTAATCCTTTTTGTTTAAGAAGGCTTTGATCTTCTTTCGAGACACAATTCACTCCCACTGGACTGCCAAAATTTTCAGGTTGAAGAGGATAAAGATAGGGACCAACAAAAAGTTCATAAGACTTTCTGTGAGAATTTAAATCAATACAATTCATCTTTTCTCATCAAGCCATAATAACATTGTGAAGGTGGGTCATAGACTCATAATAAAAGGATAATTAGAAATATGATAGATTCTCTATCGGTTAACAACAATAGAGAGATACATTGATTGGGGATGACTCGAGAGCTCTCCTTCCCTCACAAACACAAGATTCGTAACCCAAAAAGTACCTCTTATGCTACGTGTAATCTATATTTACTAAATATTACAGACTTAGCTCACCATTCATCTTTCCCACCCATCAATTAGTTACATGACTCGGTTATCAGTGGGACCCATGCCGCATCTCAATGGAAGTTGGTTTCTTCATTTTTGTTTTAAATGTCCTCCCAAATACATAGGAAAGGATGACATTGCAACTTTGGATTGTCCAAAAAGGCAAAAACAATTGTGGCAGCCGTCTTCCTGTGAATACATCTTTCTTGAGTTGTTAGACAAGAGGGAGAACAACTGCACCGTAATTGGCAACAAATTTTCCTTAATACCCAGTCAAATTAAGGAAACCTCTCAACTCCTTCACATTCCTTGGAACCGCCCATTATCCCAATGCAACAATTTTAGAAGGATTGGCGGTAAATCGCTGGATAGACACAAGTAGATCCTCACAGAAGTCCAGCCCAAAAAATAGTTGAAAACAAACAGATTTCTATAAAAACACAAAGTGTCAAAGGTGATTTGGGACACCCAACAATATTGATAGTACCTCCCTCCATTAGGTCAGCAAACAAGTTTAAAATTCCTTTGATACTTCTGGAAAGTTATTTATGTAAACCTAAAACTAGAGATGAAATAAGATGAGTTGACAAATTTCTTGTGATAGAACTACCATCAATTAATGTTTACTTACAACAATACTAGGAAACATAATTGCTTTCATACCTTAATACAATGCCTCCAAAACCACTGCTAACACGCAAATCCTGCATGAGCTCAATGAAAGTTAGAAGAATTGAATACTTTTATATGTTGAAAGAACTAAATTAATTGTATTGTATGGAAAATGAGTGCTTTAATAAAAAATCTCAAATGAGCATGAACCAGATAATTCATATAAAATTTAAACCATCCGTCCTCATTTGATCAGGCAACTTAAAAATAAGTAAAGAAAATTGAACTTTTCGTTCCTTAATTTTCACTATTTCTATTTGGTCCCTGATTTCCCAATTTTTGTGATTTAAACCTGGTTTGTTGGTTTACAATCAGAAACTATGTTAATAAGAGTTTCAAGGATTCTCGCTTAAAAGAGCTTTAGATTGCTTCTTGTATTTTTATGAAGCATTGTAAGACCAAATTTAGAAATTATAATTGGAGCTCCCAGCTAACGAAATAGAGCCATCTAACATTATACTTCCTTTAGCAAGCAAACACAATACAACTTATTTTACTCGACTTCCATTCCCATTCCCAAATCACCATATTCCTATTACCAATCATCACATTGAAACGTATCTTCAGAATTCCCCCGGCCACATAGAACAAAGTCAATGCATCCAGCAAGACATTTTGTATGATCATTAATGAAGGGGAGAGTGGATAGAACATATAAAACTAACTAATTCTTCAGTGACATCCCTACATGGACCAGTTAATTTGCAAAAGGAGCAACATATATAAAAATATGAGAAGAAAATAAAATGAGAGAATAGGTACTTTCTTTTAGCAAGCCAAATCGTGCAAGCTTGCGTCCGGTACATCTTTTTGCATCACACTGCCCAAAATCCTATATCAACGATAAGAAAAACTATCAATTTTAGGTTGAGTACAACTTTTCAAGCTCAAGTTTCCTTCCTAATAACAAGAATTAGCAAAAGGGTCTAAAAAAATAGAATCAATTACACATACCCACATGGCAAGCTGAATTTTTGGACCCGCTGGCTCCTCTTCATTAGCTGAGAAAGAAAGAACTCATTAAGAACCTAAATTAAAAACCCCTCTACCGTAATAGCTTCTTATACCACAAAATAAATAACAGATATAGAAGAAGACTTCAGTCAGTCAAGGTAGGCACCTGGGTCGATCGGCAAACAATCGTCCTCTCTGAGAGAGAAAAAGAAAACTAAAACAAATGAGCAATCTGAGAAAGGGATGATTAGAAGAAAAGGGTAACTGTAAATGTAATTACCCGATAAATTTATGGCCTCGGGTGGATTGTCCGCGGCGGGGATGATGATTTTTGAACCGTCTTGGCTTGTTGTGGCTCATTGTGAGGCGGATTGATAAAGTAGAGTTCGGGTTTTACAGACTTCGCTACTGGGTTCCTTTTTTGTGCGATTCTAGTCGGATATTTCGCGGCTTCGAGGAACGATGATTTAGTAGCGCCGTCTCCAGGCGGCGGAACTAGTACCCGAGGACGGGGAAGTGTCGTTCGAATGCGATATTTTGGTTTTGGTTTTGGTCGGCAAATTAATACAATTTTGGAATTTAATAAAAAATTCATAAAAAAATTTTGAAAAAAATTAAAAATAACGATTTTTTTAATACATCTTAGGAGTTTCGAACCCATGTTACTTTAATTATAGATAGATGCCAAGTTATCACTTAGCTCATATTGGTAAAAATAACAGATAGTCTAAAAGTAACTTTGAACAAGTTTCAATTTGATTTCATTGATTTCCTAAAAAAAATTAATTTAATTGATTTTGAGAAATTGAAATGAGCTCAAACTAAATTGATCATATCAAAGCTGGCATGTAACTAGATTGACATCTTTCCAATCATATCAATTATAATGATTAGATAATTAAGGGGTACTTTATTCATATAATATCGAAAATTCGAATTTCTATTATACATGTTGTTAAACAAAAAAAAATATTTATATTTATGTTTGGATCTCAAATAATGTTGCAGCCACCTTTGTCTAAAGCTTCGAATGAGACTTCATATCCGAAACGCAGGAACGATCTGACTAGAAAGTCATTCAAAACTTGATCGAAGAACCAGCGTTTATTGAAGAAGCTATAGAGTCGATTACAAAAAGTACTAGTTTGAAAGGCTCGTTGGAATTGATCCGCTACGGGATTTACATTATACGCAACAGAAGCACCTGAAGTACTAAACAGAATAGGTATTAGTTTGGTAATGGTTGGAGCGGCAAACTCGGATTCGGCATGAGCCGGCKAGCCTCCAGGATAAGGGAGCGGACACTACTAACCAAGCCAAGCCTAGTTCTCGCCGATAGGCGCTGGTAGCTTGCTTCCAAGCCTTGCCAACTATAATAAATAGTTGTGGCCACGGCCCCAAGGAGCCTTAAGCACTTGTACAATGCTCAAGTCGACGGCTCCATCCTACTCGTTGCCCAGAGCCGTCGACTTTCGAAACTATTAGTAACAAGAATATCTTAGAAATAATATCTTGAAATTGTGAAGATTGGTTTTTTTTTTCTTTTTTTCTTTTTTTTGAAATCAATGTGAAGATTGTTGTTATATTATTGGTTTAATCATTTTCTCATTAGTTATTGTTTTATTAAGCCTTTTTTAAAAAAAAATTAAGCCTTTTTTTTTATAATTAGTTTGCTTCCCTATGATTCATGTTGGGCCAATTTCTTTTGTATTATGTTTTATGGCCCAATAGAAGACAACTCTTCTTCTCTCTTCTCCATCCCAAAACCCTACACATAATTTTGAATATTTTGTGTTGAGAAAAACCCTAATTAGAAATTGGAGAGCCACCCACCTTGAGAGAGAGATTCCGGATTTTTCCAGTCGTCTGACGCCGCTGCTCGCCGTCCGCCACCAGAAGCCGCCGGACGCCTCTAGAAGCTGCACGCCGTCGCCATCGGAAGCCGCCGCCGCCGGAGTGGGCTGGGCAAATTATCCATATTTTATAATTACATAGAATCTCAACACTCTCCATATTTGATATATTTTTTTGTTGCTTTTCTATCGGTGTAATTCTGCATTTTGAGGAGCAAATTATCCACAAACATGGTGGAGCTTCTATTTGATGATATTTTCAAGGTCAAGTGTGTCAACCCAGATGGGCAAAAGTATGATAAAGGTACTTTAATTTTCTGGTTTTTGAAACTCTCAATTTATGCGCTGTCTTGACTGGCTGTGAACGATTCTAGATGAGTGGCGATTGACTGCATAAATTTGTTCCTTTTAGTTTCTAGAATTGACGCAAGGAGTGAGAAACTTGCCATGCATATGCTTCTGGATGTAAATACAGAGATATATCCAATTGATGAAGGTGAGAAGATTCTGATGGTCTTATCTCCCACACTAAATTATGATGGAGCTCCTGTTGCCAGTCATAGTAGTCAGGTAATATTTTCCCCCTTAATATTTAAGAAAACAACATATAGAAATTAAATTTCCTGGCCATATCTGAATCTATATTCATAGAAATGTTAGAAAGGTAATTCCATAAACTTTCTCTGAAACTGAAAGTCTGAAAATCTAGAAGAGGATTTTGCCCAGCGGCCTCAAGAAACTAGAAAATAGGGTCACAATGTGCAAGTCGAGCATGTTCTTCAGTTCAGGCTGGATAGTCATGTCCCTAGAAAATAAAAAAGAAAAAGGGGATAGGCACTTATTTCAAGTCTTTCAGTGTCTTTCTAGGCTCAATGTGTTGGAGGAGGTGCTTGTTAATAATCCCCCTCTCCTGAAAAAAGGGATCAGGTATTTGGCACGCGGGTTTCTTTGCTATCTCATGGAATTTATGGCTCAGAAGAAATTGAAGAGTTTTTAGAGATATATAGAAGTCCTAGGTGGAAGTTTTGAATGCGATGCATTTCAATGCCACTCACTAGGTGCCCTTTCTGAAGTGTTCTTAATGATTGGAACAATCTCTTATAGTTTCCTTTCTCTTTACCTTTTTTTTTTTTTTGAGAAGAAACTAGAATTTTATTGAGGAATGAAATGAACAAGACAAGGGAAGAACCAAGAGCCATAATGGAGTTGCAAACTGTTTGCTACTTTTTTTTGGACTGCTCTTTTTTGTAATACGCTCTTTATGTTCCTTCATTTGTTCTGGTGGAAGTTAATTTATTAAGAAAAATACATGTTTTTCTTCTTCTTAGTATGGGATTTGGGAGGTACCATGACAATAAATGGATAAAAAAGAGGACGTGTTTTTGACGAGAACCGCTTTCACAAGCCTGTTGTACTCTGTCAAGATTGTGTACATAATTGTAATCTCATTGAGATTGAAGTAATATCTTTCAAATAATTATTTTTTGCAGGAAGGGAAGAAATCATTAGCAGATAAGTTTGAGTATGTGATGCATGGGAAACTATACAAACTTTCAGAAGAAGGCTCAGGATCAGACTTGAAAGTGTAAGTGAACTAGCATTGCCATGATTTTGCTCAACAATTTTGATCTGCTAATCCCTAAATCTACAATTTAGTCCCGTATCCGCCGTTTTCAATTTTGCCTCTTATCTTTGATGCCAAACGTTAAAAGAAGGGGGTTATGAGTAAATTTGAAAATGATAGTTTTAAACCAACCAATTTGGGTCAGATAAGTTACTACAAATCAGATCATCATATAAAGATATGCTTATTTCTAAAAATCGAAATGTAGCGTATTTTCAACTCGATTAATAATGTATATATTTTAACGATGTTTGGTTGGAATGGTTCTGTTTTCAGAGAGGTTTATGCATCTTTTGGAGGACTCCAAATGATGTTGAAGGGCGATCCTGTCCACTGTGCCAAATTCAGGGTAGATCAGAACATGTTTTTGCTCCTTCGGAAGCTCCCATGAACTGCAACCATCACTCCACTTCTTCACTCTCATGGCCTTTGTTTTTACAGAAATTATTATCTATGGCCTGATTATTTATTATATTTACAGATATCTTGTGAATTGAAGATCTTTACTAAATTGATTTTCCTAGTTTGTTGGATGGTTTAACATAACAAGTGTTCTTTTTCCCTTCCTACTTTCTAATTTCTTGAGATTATAAATTCTCACGTGGGAGCTATTGAAGAATATCTTTACTCTATAAATATTTTTGTAAACTAAAGCAATTTCAATCTCATTTCAGCTCTCGAACTTTCGAAATTTTTCGATTTTGATCTTTAAACTTTTAAACTATCTATTTTAGTTTTTGAGCTTTGTAGAATAATGATTTTTGTTCTTATTAATATTATTCTCTCAGCAAATAATCAATGTAGCTTTGAATATGTGTACTGTTATGTTGATGTGGAAATTTTTTGAAGCCACGTAAATTGAGTGAAATAAAAAATAATGATTTCTTGGAAATTTAGGGATTGAAAAATAAATATTAAATATTTTAAATGTGTAGGGGCCAATGATATAGATATATTTATGTTTAAAAGTTTTAGGCATTAAAATAAGGTTAAACCCATAAGCAAAATCGAATTCACAAACTATCACCAAAACAATCAAAGTTTTCAATAGATTATGGGGGACATATTTTCATGCTCTTAAAGTAGAAGAATTAGATTCCAAATATTAAATGAATCATGAAAATGTTTTACGAAAGAAACAAAAAGTTTCTAGCAAAATAATTTTGACTTGTTGCTAACGATCTATGTTCATATTTTCAATGTGCTGCCTCAATAAAAATGTCGCCTTTTTGATAGAATAATTTTACTATTACATACTAAATAGTTTAGACACGCTCCAAGATATACAATACTTCTTATTTAAAAAAAAAATAAAAAATAAAAAGATGCACATGACATTTCAATTCAATCTTTAATCAATAGTATCAATAAATTTGAATGATGGAGTACCAACATGTAAATCTTTCTTACTTTTTGGTGAAATATTTGCCTATTGATGTACACATTTAACTCTACATAAGTATTGTGTATCGAGTCGAATAAAGTCTGTTTGATGAAAAAAATGATCAAGTCTGCAGCAGAGCTCGTAGATGAACAAAGGAACCTGCAAAAGAGAGAAACAACTATGATGCTCAAGTTAGTACTTCGCACCTGGTAAATGAGGCGAGGATATCTATTTATAGAGGTGAGCTCACGACAGCACCTCAATGGCTCTCCAACAGTCTCGAGAATCGTTAGAAATTTGAATTTGCATGTAGATGAGAAGTTCACCTCTGTAAATAGAGATAACTGGCTCATTTTTCTAGGTACACAAACTATTCTCTCTTGAGTAATAGATCATATAAGATTGATTTGAGCGTCGGAATTTTTTACCCTTTTTGTACGGACTCCTTCGCTCGTTAGCCGATCATTTTAGGTCTATTATCAAAAAATTAAAAGTAAAGTACTTTGTATTTAAAAAGAAAAGAACTAATCGAAATAAGGACAAATTGCACAACCTACTCGCTCAGGAGAATTAAATAATAGTTAAATTACCTCAGAAGCTGACGGAAGAGGGCTTTTAACAAGGCCAATTTACACAATCTTCATAGTTCTGTATCCCCTGTTTCTTCTTCTTCTTCTACCACTCTGCCTCTTTCTCCATAGTATAAATTCAATCGAGCAAAGTTGTGTGTGTCTGTCCAAGTTTCTGTGGGCGAGGCATTTCGTCGAACACATAATGGGCGCGGGGGGTTCGGTGGAGTCTGTATCGGAGCATTATTTGATGTGCATTAGCCCTAAGCAGTACAAGAAACAGCAATTGCAGACCGTGGAGCTGAAGGTCGCCATGGATTGCGATGGCTGCGAACTCAAGGTCAAGAATGCCCTCTCTTCCTTACGAGGTTTGCTACTCACTATTCGCTATTCGCCATTGCCTTCCTTGTTCATTCCTTCCTCTTCTTTCAAGAAAGCATTTTCCCCACACTTTTTTTTCTTTCTTTCTTCTAATTTCTAAATTGCTATCATTTTTAATTTTGCGTAAAAAAAATTAAATAAAAAACACGAACTTAACTCAGCAATAATTAACCTATGTTGTTGCGAAGTTATGAGTTCGCATCTTACACGCACTAAAAAGACTATAACGTAGAAATTAAAATACTCACCATTCTCGTGAATTAGAAAACTACATTTTCTCTAAATGGTATAATATAAAAGAGTAATTTTATAAAAATAGCATTTACATTTAAAGGGATGTAAAGCACATCAATAAAATTTTAATTAAAAAACAAAAACGAAACAGAGGAAAGGAAACCAATTCTATTGCATTAGATAAGTGAGATATCTTTTATATTAACCAGTTTATTTTAATTAAAAAGTATAAAATAATTCTTTAAAAAACATTTTAAGTCTAAAAAATGGCATTCAAACAAACCAAAAAGTTTGAAATGATGAAAAATTGAGCGGATATAGCTTGATTTTTTTATAAAATATTTTTTATTTTATGAAATACACAATTGATCATAATCGACTATAAGTGTATAAATCAAAACTTAGGTTTCACTCATTGAAGTGTTTTTCTTTAATATAATTTTTATGCTGTATTTGTAATTATCTTTGGAGAGGAAAGATCAATTTTCAATTTTAACTTAGTGTGTCAATTTTTATTCTAAACTCTCTAGTTCATCGAATTGCATTTTAAATTTTGATAAATGTTGCTATCTTCAGCCTAAACTTTAAAAAATGTTGCAATATTTACCGTATGATAAGTTGTTGATTCTTATATGTATCATAATAACATATATTTAATATAAAATTGATAGAATTTAGACAAAGAAGACACTAAAGTAGCTGCACTTTCGGGTGTTGGCGTATCCAGGTTCGAGCCCTCTGCATCCTGAAGTCAAGAAAAAAAAAAGAAATTAAAATAGCTTTCTTTTGTTCTTCAAATTTGTAAGTTTTGACGGAGTTATTCACGATATAATTCCATAAAACTGAAAATTAAAATTGATATAACTTGCCAAATTTAGAGTTTCGATATTTGTTTTTAAGTGTACCATGCATTATTGTTCTACAACCAACTTGAAAATAACCTTTATTTTTTTGTTCCTGAAAACAAAATTTTACATCAATGAAAAAGAGGAAAAATGATAATTGAGAGAGAAAATTTGGTTGGTTTTGTAGGGGTGAAAAGTGTAAAGATATATAGAAAGCAACTGAAGGTGACAGTAACAGGGTATGTAGAAGCAAGCAAAGTATTGAAGAGGGCAAAATCCACAGGAAAAAAGGCAGAACTTTGGCCATATGTGCCCTACAATTTAGTGGCACATCCCTATGTTGCCCCAGCTTATGACAAGAAAGCCCCTCCTGGCTATGTGAGGAATGTAGAACACAACAATGCCACTGTTGTCAAGTTTGAAGATCCTTCTTTTGTCACCATGTTTAGTGACGAGAACCCTAATGCATGTTACGTCATGTAGCAAACCACGACGAGGTTGTTGTGTTTTTCGGTTTTCGAACTTGTTTATTTATGTGTATCTTCTCCCGTTGTGGGCTTTTTCGGAAGTGTTGGAACTTGTTAGAAGAGTTTTGGATGTTTTTTAAACGTATATGAAAGAGATGGAAAATGTCTCTTTAAAAAACGTTGGTTTAGCGAAAGTCAACGTGCTATACTTACTAATATGGAAAGCTGTTGACTTTGGTTAATAATCACGTCTTTTTTGGAGAAATATTTTCTACTCTATGTTTATAGGAAGTTTTAGAACTTCTTTATTTTTCTAATAAGTTCTAAAATCTATTCTGATTTTGTAAAATGGTTCTGTGAGAGAATAAATAAAAGAATTCTATCATGGTTTTGTTTAGAGAAATAGAACTTTTTTTTGTTTGTTTAGTTTCAATGGTTGAGACTATTTCAATTTCGTTTATAACTTAGTTTCATATATCAAACGAAGAGAAGTGGGGTGTATGAAATGACGTATTTAGCTAATCGAGGACACTTTTGGAGAGAATGTTACTAATATTTGGACTAATTGAGCTATAGGCACACACCAATTCCTATATTAAATTTGAATAGGTTAAAATTAGAATTAAGAAGTCAAATCTATTTTTTATACATAAGTTTATTTATCCCTTACCTTATTTATATAATCTCAAGAGTGCAAATACTTCACTCTTTATAAAATATATAAACTAAAAAATCTAAACTCCAAATTTTTGTAACTTGTTCTCTTGTAAAATCTAAAAGGCAAAATATATACATTTGAATTTTTCTAACTCCAAATTTCATAAACTCTAAGCCTACTAAAATCATGAGAAAAACCTCGAAAATTTTAAATGAGAGTAATACAAATTTGTCTCGCTACTTCCTCGCTTCGTTTCTGCAATTCAACAAATAAATGTATGAAAACGTAGGTAGAAATTAATTTAAGAATATGCAGATCATTAATACGAAACATAAAATTTTTAAAATACTCTAACTCTAATTATTTATAGAATTTAAAATTCAAATGGCTTCTAAAAAGGAAAAAACGAGTATGGTAAAGAGAGGGAAAAAAAAAAAGTAAAAGCATAGCTTTCTTGTCTCTCACCTAGTTTGTGATGCAAAATCAACCTTTGCCTTTCTCTTTTTTTTTTTTTCTCTCTTTTTGCTTTTAAAACTTTTTCTTTTTCCCTTTTCGCATTTTCTTAAAATTTCTAAGATCCTAAGGCAGCGTAAAGCTGTGCATGGTATCTTATTAAAAAGAAGATTCGTTTATTCTATTTTCTGAATTTTTATCTTTATTTTATTTTAGTAGTTATATTTATCAATTTTTGAATTTGGCATAATGATTTTTTTATTCTTATAATGAATTTGAAAGTTTAAAAGACGGGGAGATTTAAATTCAAAATGAAATTAAAAATCAATATAATTTTATATTATCTTTTTAATTAGACTCATTAAATTTGTCTGAAGTTAAGCCCATCTATGAATTACGTTAAATATGAATATCTCATTTTCAGTTTTGGTTAACTTGCCATATTTGAATCAATTTAATAAATTCAAAATTTCTATCTTAATTTTTAAACTTGCACAAACGTGTCAAACTCAGCGATAATTAACATATATCTTTAACCAATAAGTTGTGATTTCGATCCACACTCCTACATGTTGTACTAAACAAATATTTTAAACTCAAAACTTTGCTTGAGACTAAGAACATCACTCTCTTCGATTTTCACAAAGTCTCTTTGTTAGACTTTTGCTTGTCGGTTTTCGTTATCCACCGAAGGTTTGTATTTATATTTACCATTGTATCAATTAATCTATGTTCTTTTGTGCACAATCGAAGATGTTTAATTATATAAATTTGTTTGATCTCGACAGAGTAAGATATTCACTTAATTTGATTTTAATAACTCTGTTCAAAATAAAAGAGTTATTTATATGTCAAAGTCATTCTTTTGGATTATTTGTAAGTTAGGCGTTTAAGATTAATTCGATATTGAATATGTGTCTAATAAGCCTTGAAAATTTGACAACCTCAACTGGTCAAAGTATATATCAACAATAAAGTTAATATCAATAAAAAAGTTATACGTTCAAATCTTTACCCCACATGTTCAACTCATTAAAGAAAAAGTTCTCCGAACTGTAAATATAATAGCGTAAATTAAAGTTGATCAAGCTCGGATCGTGAAGCTCTGACTTAATAACCGATGTACGAAGGACATGCAAAACAGAGTTAGCACTTTCATGCTCTAGTTAGTACATAATCCGATCTACACTTGAGAGATAATATAGCTTCGCGTATCTTGCATGAGATGCGAGGTTTTATATTTATAGAGGTAAGCTCCCGATAGGACTTACGACAATCTAGGATCGAGCTATCGTGTCAGAGAACATGTCTGTCATCTGTGCGCTTGTGATACTCTTTAAGTTCGGCTCCTACCTAGTATAAGTCTCTGGTAGCTAATAGAACGTTGGTTGGCATGACTTCGAGTATCGAGCTGATTAAACTTGTTTTTGTTGAATCTTCTTATCCGATTCTCCTTATCATCCTCACCGTCGATGATCTTGGA
Source organism: Momordica charantia (assembly GCF_001995035.1). The sequence continues at coordinate 2,233,002 of NW_019104496.1, forward strand.
TGTTGATACGTGACAGTCAATAAATCACGTCCAACCTTGTCTAATAAATTTAGAAGAATAAATCTTGAACAGAAACGACTCCCTTTGTTTTTTTTTTTCACTAGTCTCTTTAAACCAAAAGAGAGATAAAGCATACTTTCTTGTCTTTCAAATTTGGTAGGACAGAACAGAATCAGCTTTTGCCTCTTTTGGCTTTTTTAAACTCTTTTTCTCCCTTTTTGCCTTTTATGATATTTCATCCTATCTTCAAGCAGCGTAAAGGTGCATATTGTATCTTATTAAAATTAGATTTATTTATTTTGTTTAAATTCTTTTCAATTTTTTATAATTATCTTATAAAGTTGATAAATTTACTAATATTTGAACATGGTATAAAAATCTATTTTAATTTTTGTTTAATTTAATTATCTAACTAAAATTAAAATTAATATAGACACATGTTTTTGTTCATTTATTTGATGAGTGTCTACGTAAATAAATAACCATATCTAGTAATATCTGTCAGGTTTTAGAACAAATAATTTGGATTTAAGTTAAACTATTAATAAAATTAAAGGCAATTGCTCTAACAATTTTTAGATAAAATTTATATTTAAAATATAATATTTTGAAAATTGGGGAAAAAATATCTAAATTTTTTGAGACAAAAAATAAATAAATATGAAAGTTTAGAGACTATATATATAAATAATATGAAACTAACGTAGATTTAATCTAAAATGAACTTGAAAAATAATAGTTAGTTTGTTAAAAGCGAGCATATCTTAGTGGTAATTAACATATATTTTCAACCAAGAGGTCGTGGGTTCGATCCCTCATCCTCGCATGTTGTATTAAAAAAGATTAAAAATAAATAATAGTTAGTTTACAATTTGATGTTCTCTCTTAATTTTTTGTAAGCCTGATTATATAGTCTCTAAGTGGCGGGTTTGGCCCATCGATACATTTGCTAAAATAAACTACAATATAGTCTTAGGAACTTTGGGCCTAAAATAAACTACAATATAATCATTTTGGAATATTTTTTTCTAATTGAAGCTTCTCTAATTCAAGAGTGCATATATTACTCTGCTATTTTCACAAACTTTATTCAATTATGATAGAGTTACTAGGAGAATAAACTATATAACTTCTAGAATAAAGCATCAACCTCTGTTTATACATCGTCGAGTACATTAGTTGTTGAATTAAGTGCAATCTCATAATATGGTTTAAAAATCTTAACGTTGTATATAATTACATTACATTCTTTACTCTTAACATTTAGTCTGCATATTGAAAAAGTATCAAAATCTGGATGACATAAAAATCTACAACCCACTAGAATGCTCTTGTTGACGATCCTTTACTCTGACCATCATCTAGAGTTCCTCGATTAATGTGATATCTCACATGGAGTAAATCCTTAACCCTTCCTCCTCTTACTAAGTCAACATAATGTTCTCATAAATTATGGTCAATACCAAGCATATAAAGCAGTGATTTCAAATCCTGATGATAAGCGAAATTTTATGATGTATAATTTTAACCCTAACATGTCTGACTCAAAGTACCATAAATGTTTATAGCTTAATTACCTTCAAATTTTTATTATTTATTTTTTTTAGTACAAGCTTATCTCAACTATGGACAACAAAATATATTGAGATGTGATTGTTTAATTACCTCGATTATGCTCTAGGATAATGAAATTAATACTTTTAAAAATAAAAAAATTAAACCGAAATATTCTCCAACGATGCCAAAGGTTGTGAAGAAGACTTTTCTCATCTCCTTCCCAATGTAAATCTCTCTTTCCCAAGAAGACTTTTCTCGTTAGATGTTTATCTTTCATTATTTTAATTTTTACATGACCACTTTTGTCATTATTATTTTCTTTTTTTTTTCCTATTATTTATTTTGTTTTACACATATTGACAAGAATATAAAAATTGTGATTTATTAATTCAAACAAATTCTTCCAAATTTCTTAAGTAGTGTTTAAATATTTTTAATCAAATATCAATATTAAATTGCTTATATTATGACCATTAAAACTATAAAATTATTTTATAATTATTATTTTATTTATTTATTACAATAACTATCAACAAAAATGCTTTGAATGATTGAATAATTATCTTAATTTTAAAATTAATTCTTTTTGGGATTGTTGTTAAATAAAAGACAATTGTACATGTAGAGAAAGTAGCAATGGTTCCAATTGTACATGTAGAGAAAGTAGCAATGGTTAATCAATGGTTACTTTCTCTATAAGAAATAAAGGTTTGTCCAACGTTTGAAAATTTCGAAAAAAGTAAGAAAATATCAAAGATAATTCAGTCGGAAAATCGTCGAGTAAAGGCCATCAGGAGAGCAAACTCCCGACGTTTTCCATTAACATATTGGAAAAAACCCCGACGTTTTAAAAAAGGTTGGAAAAAAGTTTACTTCCGACGCTTTTAGAAACATTGGGATAGCAAACTTTTCCCGACGTTATGGTCTTTTTCGGGGACCTATTTTAGAATAGTACAATTCCTTGTGGATTAATTTCTAAGTTAAGAGATGGATTAATTTCATAAGAGTATGTTGCATTTCTAAACTCATTCATAAGCCTACTCTCAAACTTTCTAGAGGAGTTAATCACACATATACCTTTACTATTTTCCAAGCACGATCTTTTCAAGACAACTCTACCCATATTCTTTTCCCATATTTCACCAAAATAAGTTATACATATCTTACAAAAAATTATCGAGAAGATGCCACCGCCCATAAATGTATGTTACTTGAAGGCATCAGGATTCGACATTTCTAAATAGAAGAATAAGCTTAACTTTAAAGATAACTACTTGAAAACTCTAGTATTCAAAAGACTTCTGATAAACATCAGAGTTTGTGTGGGTAGCACTACATCGGTGTTAAGTGCATTTTGCAGGACGTCCGTTCTCGTTTCATTATTCATAATTAGTGTGAATTTCGTGAGATCGGAAGGCCCAAGTTTCTTGCATAGACAAGCTCCATTAAATTGAAAAAGAAAGTCTAGGATATAGTGAATCAAATTTCCAACTCCTATAAATGTAAATCAAATTTTCAAATATTTGGAAAATAAAAAGAAAAATAAAATTACCGCCAGAGGGAAACCGCGGCTGCCGCTGCAACTGGACTACAACTGCCACCGTGAGAATTGCAGCTTGCCGCTGAGACAACCACCGCCTACTGCCGCAAGAACCGACACCTTCCACCGGAGAAGAACCACGCTGTGCCATCGGAAAGGATGTTGGAGATTGTCGAGCCACACGTCGCCACACAAATCGTTGGGAAGATACGACGCCGTTGAGAGAAATCGAGAGAGCGGATGAGAGGAAGAAGAATAATGCTGGAAAGAAAGGGTTAGGGATTTTTCATCGAGTTTTTTTCCGACGTTTTTTAAAAAGCATTGGGAGAAGTGCTTCTTTAAAATACATTATAAAAAACATTACCCGACGTTTTTTGAAAAAAGGTCGGAATGGTAACATTTCGCCCCATGCTTTTTAAGCAACATAGGGAGAGGTGTTACAATCCCGACGTTTCTTAAATAGTATTGGGAGAAATGTTCCTTTAAAGTACATTTTAAAAAAATATATTGTCCCGACGTTTTTTTAAAAAACATCGGGATTGTACCACTTCTCCAGAAGTTTCTTAAAAAGCTTTGGGAAAGGCAAGCTATCCCTTAAAAAACGTCGGGAGGTGGCTTACTAATCCCGATGTTAATTAAAAAGCGTTGGCAAAAATACTGTCTAGAAAGTCATAAACTTATAATAATTTTAAAGATGATTAAGGTTAAGAAGGTCAATTGGAAATGAATATTAAATGGGGAGGAACCGACAATACACGAGTTCTAGTGCAAGATTTCCTGTTTTGATCTCATCTTAAACATCATTAAAATTGATAGATTACGGTAAATTTAACTAGTTATATTGGATATCTAACCTATAAGAATGTTTATTTTTTTAAAATCTCTCTAATTTCTACTAGAAAAGGATTTAACATGTTTCATGCACATGTTAAAAACAAAGAATTAACGAAATTGGTATAAATCTTTTTGAATGCATTCTGATTCCCATTCTTTTAAAAAGCCAATATAGTGTGGTTGTTATAAATATAATTCCTTAACTTCGAAAAAATTAGGTGTTAATATATATTTTTAATTATTGACTAAATTTCTGTGCGTTCTTAAATGATTTTAATTAGTTTTTGTTTTTCAATTTTATAATTACTTGTACTTGGGGAATTGAAATATCACATTTAATATGGAAACCTAGTAATCATAAAAATTTACCTGTACCATTAATTTGAGAAGAGAGAGCATTTTAAAGAGAGAAAAAAAAAATCATTTTTACCTTTGAACTTAGAGAAATTGTATCAATTCCACTCCAAACTTTCAATTTTACCAAATTAAATCTTAGATTTAGATAGGTATTGTCATTTTTACCTTCTATTTAATTTTTTCGACTTCACACAATATATATAATTTTTATATAATATATATTATATTTACCAAAAAACAATGTAAAAAACTTACTAAATTAATAAAAATTAAGTTTTTGCACAAAATAAACCATTAAATAATTCTAAAAAAAAATTTGCTCTAATGTCATTTTCGTCTAAATCCTATTAATTCAATAACAATATGTCTTATAATTCATTTGACACATATGACAATACTTTTCTCAACAAGTTAAATTTTCAAACGAAAACCGGTAAAAATGACATACTTTTTAAAGTTTGTTAAAGATTGTAGGTGAATTTTGATGAAACTGAAAGCTTAGAGTAAAAATTGATATACCCCATCCAATTCATCGATAAAATTAATATTTTTTTTCCATTTGAAATAAGTTACTTAGAAAACAAGAAATAATTTGAGAAATAAAATGACAATGTGTCATTATTTACTTAATCATGTTAAGAATAAAATCACAATTAAAAACCAACCAAATATTTGATATAAAATTTTTCAAGGACTAAATTGATTTACTCCGATCCCCAATAGATACCTCGACCTCTAGCACCACAATAACGACCTATAGCTCCATTTATATTAATAAATATAATTAAATAAAATAAAAAAAAAAGAGAGAAAAAACAATAAATGAAGTGGTCAAGAATTGAAACCATGGAAACTGGAAAAAGCAATGCAGTTAATAATTGTGAGGTTAAAATCGCGCAGAGAGACGGAGTAAAATTTGCAATAGGAGTGAGTCGTTTTGGTTCCAAAACAACCTGTCCCACTATTCAAGGTCCGTCGCGTAGTTCTTGAATTTAACCCTCACAGTTCTTTTTTCCCCTCTTGTTCTCCGTCCGTCCGTCCGGCCGGCCGCCGCCGCTGTAATTAAAATTAAAATTGAATCGAATGGTTAAATGATGGGGCGAGTTAAGTTGCAGATTAAGAGGATCGAAAACAACACCAATCGCCAGGTCACTTTCTCCAAACGCAGAAATGGACTCATCAAAAAGGCTTACGAGCTCTCCATTCTCTGCGATATTGATATTGCTCTTATTATGTTCTCCCCTTCCGGCCGCCTCAGCCACTTCTCCGGCCGCCGCAGGTTCAATTCGCCGCCGCTACCTTTTTCTTTTTTTCTTTTTTAAATTACCATATTAAATTATTGCATTCCCTTTAATCAATGCTCTTCTTTTGATCTGTAGAATTGAAGATGTGCTTGCTCGTTTTATAAATTTGCCTGATCACGAGAGAGGAGGGTATTTGGCTTAATTTTCTTTTCTTTTTAATTTATGTTCTTCCAAGATTTTCTCCAGAAATTAATGCGTTTGAATTGATTTTTGTTTTGTTTTGTTTGTGTGGCTGCAGCAGCGTTGTTCATAATAAAGAGGTATTTATGTTTTCAAACTTAATTCTTTTGAACTTTGTGAATCTCTAACTCCTTAAGAAATATTGTGTATGTTGTAGGTTTCAACATAGTCTGTCGTATGATATATTTAATATGCTTTTAAATTTTAAAAAGTATTTGAACTTTGATTTTGTCATCTGTAAAAGGACCTAAAATAGTTGAGGAACATAAAACTTTAAGAGGAACATAAATTTTCGTAGACATAAAAAGAGTTTGACATATATAGAAATGAATATTCTGAAATTTGGAAGACAAGAAAAACAAAGGGAAAAGCTGAGGAACATAGTAGCACGGAGACATACAAAAACGGATGTTTTTAAAGCTTAGAGACGTACGAAAACAAACCAAGAACTTATTATGATGATCGAGTAGGGGTGTACAGAAGAATTGATACCACATCCGAAAAAAAAGATCTTGAGACTAATTCGTGTGCATGTTTAACTGTATTATTTTGATTTAATGATTATTTTATGTGTCACCAATTTGTTATGCAGTTTTTACTTGGAACGCTAAACAATTTGAAGACAGAGAACGATATCGCACTTCAACTTGCCAAGTATAAAACAACTTCATCTCTATTATTTTAACTTAAACCTTTTTCAAAATTCAAATTCTTAATTAATTTTCTTTTCTTTTGTTCTTCTATTTCTTTCTCCTCAATCAGTCCTACATCGAGCAATTCCAATGTCGAGGTAATCATATATTATTCAATTATTACTTCATTTATATTTACATATTTCAAAAAACAATGATTTTACGAAGTGGTCATTTGATAATATGATAATATCTTTTATTTTCTACCCTAATATTATTGAGTGATAAGTAATCATGTATTACGTAAAGAGGATTTGTTTTTTATTTTATGGATACGTTTTAAATGACGAAATTGAAATTCTTAAATGATGAAGAATGCAACTGAAATTTAGAGATGAAATTATATAGCAATATAAAAAGTTTTAAAATTGGATGTAAAAATAATAATTTTGAGGTATACTTTCATATATCATATGTGAATTTATTAATGAAACTTATATTGCTATAATGCATTCAGGAGCTTCAACAAGAGATTGGTACCATGAGACATGAGCTTCAGCTTGCGGAGCAGCAACTAAGGTATTTTCTTATTTATAGTTTTCTATCTTTTTCTTTTTCTTTTTTTTAAAAGATTGCTTATGAAAAAGAAAAAAGCTTTAATTTATTTTAGTTTTCAAATCTCGATCCAATTCAGTGAAAAAGCGAATTTTTGGAAGATATTTTATATTAACTTTTACACTTTAACCAAGATTTTCAAAACACAAAAATTAGGGTTAAAATATCCGTGAGAGAGGAGCTTTAAATAATTAAATTTAGATTAAAATATTATTTTGATCTCTGTACTTTCAGTTTTGATTTATTTTTGTCTCTATACTTTTAAAATGTTTATTTTAGTTTTTGTATTTTCCACTTTGGTTCATTTTAGACCATACACTTTTAAAATACTCGTTTTGATCCATGTACCTTTTAAAAATATCATTTTGGTCTCTCAATTTTATTTTTAATCTCATTTTTTTTCTATCACAATTTTAATATGACACTACACTAAATATATTTAATGAAATGTAACAATGACTTTATTTATATTAAAAGGTTTATGTTAAGAGTAGAATTTGTGTTAAAATTTAGTAAAGTGACCAAAATGGTTAAAATTTTAAAAGTACAATGACTAAAATGAAAATTTTGAAAGTATTTGGACCAAAATGAATAAAAGTAAAAGATATAGAGACCAAAATAATATTTTAATATTAAATTTAATATTTAAAAGGAAACTTATAAATGTATATTTGATTTATTTATATTAAAGGTTGTTCGAGCCCGACCCTCTTTCATTCGCATCAAATGGTGAAATAGAATCTTGCGAGAAGAATCTTTTAGACACCTTAGCACGTATCACTCAAAGGAAGGTACAAAATAATATTTTTATTATTTTTACGTAATTGAATTAATTGTTTAGATATGATCAAATATATTGGTTCAAAAAAAAAAAAGATATGATCAAATATATTGAATTTTTAATCCATTTTTTTCATTAATGAGTTGAATATTTCATTTTACAGAAAGATCTATTAAGTAGCCATTTATCGCCTTATGATCCTCCAAATCATATCCAGGTGATTAAAATTCCATCTTATTTATATTGGTAACATTTGTTTTTGGTAAAATATCTATTTATTTGGTAAATAGATGTACTTGGATTCACAAGAGGGAATACCAACATCCTTTGAAAACGACGTCGCTAATTGGTTGCCCGAAAATGGTCAGAGCTCGACCCAACTTTGTGGTCCATCCGAGTCATCTTCAATTCCTCAAAGGTATATTTAATTATTTATCTCAGAAAATATAATTAATTGTATCATTTAGGAAATTCTATTTCATAATTGTCAAATATACGTTGGATTAAATAGCTTTTCAATTTAATCCCTCACCCGTAGAAGAGAAACTGAAATGATCATTGTAAATATGGTTGCGTCACAGTGGTCAATATCCAACGACAGTTTACGACCAAGTATCACAAGCATCAAACATGTGCAACATGGGTGGGTGCGACATGGGCAACCCCAATGAGGATGCCTACTCTTCTTGGCATCACAGCTACACCACATCTCAGCTTCTCTCATCCTTCATTCCCCAAACTTCATTTGATGATAGTATAAAGGTTGTTTCATCTTCTCAATTTATATTTTACTAGAACAGCCAATGATTAGAATAATAAAATTTTTAATGTGTTGTAGCATGAGATTGGAGGGGGTTGCATGATGTCACAACAACAAGTGGATACAATATCCAATGGGAACCAAATGCCACCAAGCGATGGAAGCACAAATTATGATGCCACTAAGATACCACAGCTCAACGTGGATTGATTAAATCCTTTTACAATTTCATTTTGTGTGTATATGTATATAATATATATATATATATATTTTATTTATATCTATAAACATTTCTAATTTTTTGTCTTTGTCTATTATGCTCGTGAATTATTTCTTCAAACTTGTTTGAAATAACGAAAATTATTGGATTTATTTGTTTTCTTAGTTTAGTAATATTAGTTGTCTATATAGATTCATTTTTTATGAAGTCAACTTTAACTTGGCTATGTCCAATTAATTAATACATTAATATAATAGCTATAGGTTGAAGGTTTGAATAATTTTTCTCTCCATATTTAGAAGGTTATGTATATGTTTTTTTTTTTATGATAAAACTTATTTTAATTAGATAAAATGATTTAAGTGTGTGAAATGAAAATAATAGAACTTTTGAAAAAAAATTTTTCTATATCCCTAAATTTTGGGGTTGATCAATTAAAACTTTAAACTAATTCTAAACTTTCATAACTGAATCAATTTACATAATCTATTAGAGTTTGATTTAAGAATGGTTAATGCATAATTCTCACATTTGTATAGATTTCTTTAAATACAAGATTAATTTCTTTAAATGTAAGATTAACAAAATATTAGAGAGAAATGTTGAAATCAAGTGGATGGTGAAATATTAGAGAGAAACGCTGAAATAAAGTGGGTGATAGCGATGAAACGCTCTAATATTTCATTAATCCACCTAGTTTTATCAGTTGGTTTTTTCTTTTGTAATACTTAAAAAAAGTCTCTCATAACTAATTTCTTATTACAATAATATTCTCGACCATAGAATTCGGCTTGGGTCAACATGGTATCTTTTATGAGGAAGGTGGTGTAAATGAGGCTCAAGAACTTGTTAAGGAAGACCACAAGGGCCAAACAAAAAACTTTTTATAGTCCCCTAATCAGAGTGGATGCTTGTGTGAGTGCCACGAGGAAACAAGGAAATCAAAGGTACACACAACATAAAATTGTTATTAGATGCCATAGAATTTATAAATATATGTCAAGAAAATTCTATTGTCATTCGTGCCATATAACTAAATATTATGAAACAGAAAAAGAAAATTATTGTCAAAGAGAAGCTCAACGATATATTTAATTCTCTAATCAAGATGTTGTGAGTTCGATGGTACTAAAAAAAGAAAAAAAGAATTATCTTTCACCATTACACAAATCTAACTAAACTTATTATTAGGTAAAGTCAAACTTCCACACTGACCTCACTGTCATAAGAACTTAGACACATTTTATTTCTTTTAGTACAACATGTGGGGATGGAGGATCAAACTCACAATCTCATGGTTGAATAGACACATTAAAAATGGAGAAATTACTATAAGTTTTCAACCAGTCAATTCTGCACTCTGGTTAGATGAGCTATAAATATATAAACAAATTATGCCGTATGGAAAAGCAGCACTCTTTACCCACCAATTTAAACCTTTATCAAGTACCAAATAATATATTTAAACATACTTTTGCCTCAGTTAATTTGAACAAGTGTTCTCGACTTTTGTTCAACAAAGCAACGATGAAATGATAATTAAATTGTTCATTTTTTAATATTATTCTTGTTGGACTTAAACCTACCCTTCATCTAACTACGTTTAAAATATAGTCTAAATTACAAAAGTAATTAACCTTCCGTTTGGCGTCAAGAAAGTTTAAGAAATGATTTTAAATTCTGTGATTTAAAATTCGAAAAATGGTTTTCAATTCCTTACCTTGTTTGGAATGAAAAGGATCAAATTTCGATGTTCGTTGGAAAGGAAAAGAAAATAAAAATTTTAATGATTTAGATGACCATTTTTAATATGATTTTTTTAACGTAATACAATAGAATTTGAATTTGAAATTCAAAATCAAAATCAAGAGGTATCAAATAATAATTTGAAATCCCTCGAAATCTGAGGTATCAAACAAAGTATAAAAAGAAGATAGATATTGAAGGAATAAAAAACTACATAGAGATTGTGACAATTTTACCATCGAACTTTCAATTTGAGCATTATACCTCAAAGTTACGACATCGTTGCAGTTAAACTTTCTTGTTAAAGGGTTTTTTTTTTTTTAACTGAGTTTGGTTTCTAATTAATCCATGAAGTTTGAGTTTGATTTCTAATTAATCCCTAAGTTGAATTGACCATTTGTTGACCTACCGAAATGATGATGTGATAGTTAATCTAGGTTGATTACACTTTGCTAATTAGGTAAAAGATAATGAAGAATGTCTTTAGGTTAACTAAATGTCAACTTAATTGAGGGACTAATTAAAAACTAAATTCAAACTTTAAGAATAAAACATGTCACTTTTAAAATTACCGACCTTATTGAAATTGAATTTAAATTTGGTTTTTTAAACTTATATACCAAACAAAAACTAAATCCAAATCTCAGATACAAAAAGTATATTTTACCCTAATTTTTTTTCAAAACTTTTTAATTTGAGCAATTACACCTAATTGACCCCAAACTTACAAAAGAGTTGCAATTAAACCCTAGAGTTGGAGTTTACTTCCAATACATTTAGTTCGCATATTTTTCCAATTGTAATCAACTTATTTGATTGAAACTATTTTATAGAGGTGATTTAAAGAAAGGAACAAAAAGCTGATTGACCAAAGACCAAACCGAACCGGTTCAACAGATCGGTTTGTTCAGATGTATGAAAAAATTTGGACCCATCGGTCTATATTTCCAAAACCAAAAATTTTGATTCAGTCTATGATAAAAAATAGTTCACGGCATAATGGACGCTTCCTCCCCGCATCGTCGCATCGCTGATATGACTTTTTCAACTCCTCCCACTCTCACCGTCAATGTTCCATATGGGGAAATCTTTCATCGTCGACTTTCCTTCATCTCTCGCCGCTTTTAAACCAACGACTTCCGTTAATCGATTTTCTCCTTATTTGGTTCGATTCGGTTTGGTCTCGGTTCAGTCAAAAAGCGAGAGAACCAGGCCGTTGGGCATGGTAGGTGAGTCCAATCTCCACTAACCGAAGAGGTTGGATCCATTTTGATGGCTGAATTCAACTCTCACAGACAGCGACTCTCAATCGTTACCTAACTCAGCTTTTTTGGATTTTCAAATTCTCCGACAGCCGTCGTTACCACCAACTTCCCCGTTCTTTCCTCGCCCCTTTATACCAATTCCTCCTCCTCCTTCTCTCATCGCGGCTTCTCGGTACCTTTCAATCTCTGTCTCTCTGTTGCCTTCTCTTTATTCTCTACTTGGGGTCCTGTTTTCTTCTTGTTCCGGTACAGAATCAGGATACCTTCCTCTTCCAATGGCAAATTCGTTGCAGAATTTATCTAATGCATCTCATCTCGGATTTAGATACCAATTTCCGGGTGCCGATTCTGCGCTAGAACCTGCTTTTGGATCCGTTTCTTTTCCCTCCCAGCTTCGTGCCCCCTTCCTCAAGTATGCCTGCTCCTTCATCACTCGTTATCTTCTTTTGCTTTTTAATTTGAGCTTCCATTGATGAGTTCTGTTTGCTTGTTTGAACACGATTGTAATGGGTGGTGGAATGAAGTGTATTTTGTGAGTGGGATTCTTTTGCTGCGTGATCTTGGGTCGCTCTGTCATCTGTCTTGGATTATAATTGCTGGGTATGGCCTTAAGCTTTCCATTTTGATAGGTCTCAGCAGTATACGAAGAGAGTGCAGCCAGTAATGGCTGGGAGTGTTTCTGACCAAGTGATTGTGGACCTAACTTTGAGCCCAAGAGTGAATTCTGTAAAGCCTTCCAAGACGGTGGCTATAACCGATCAGGCCACGGCTCTAGTGCAAGCTGGTGTGCCTGTGATTCGGCTGGCTGCTGGTGAACCTGATTTTGACACCCCTGCTCCAATTGTAGAGGTATTAGCTTAACCCAAAAGTCCATTTTTCAATGCCCAAGCTTCTTTAGATGCAAGTATACTTTCACATTTCTACATCTGATTGTTGATCCTTTGCCTTGATGGAAAGTTAGGCAGGAATGAATGCGATTCGGGATGGCTACACTCGCTACACGCCCAATGCAGGAACATTGGAACTCCGCCAAGCAATTTGTCATAAGCTAAAAGGTTAGTTGTGTTTAGGGAGGAAGTTTTCAGAGATGTGTTTGAGTTGTATATTAGCTTCATGTTTTTATGCAAGCTCGGAGAATTCTTTCTGTTTGCAGAGGAGAATGGGATTTCGTATACACCAGACCAAATATTGGTGAGCAATGGAGCCAAACAGAGTATTCTTCAAGCAGTTATTGCTGTTTGTTCTCCAGGACATGAGGTAAAAAAATTTCCTGATCTTGTGATGGATATAGATTCATACATACTGCTCCAGCAGCTGTTTACATAGACATATGATTTAGAGGAACAATAGTTCATTATTCTAGGGGAAACCTTGATGCAATATGCCATGTATTACCACAAATATAGAGTAAAGGGATCTGATCGTTCATTTAGTGCTTTTACTGTCGTGGTGTCGGTGATAGCCTTACAAAATCTTTTTCCCCTCAGGTTGTAATTCCCGCTCCATTTTGGGTAAGCTACCCAGAAATGGCTAGGCTGGCTGATGCAACTCCGGTGATTCTTCCTACGCGTATTGAAGACAATTTTCTCCTGGATCCAAAGCTTCTTGAAGCAAAGATCACAGAGAAGTCGAGGCTGCTGATTCTTTGTTCTCCATCCAACCCAACAGGATCTGTTTACCCGAAGGAATTACTTGAAAAGATTGCTGAAATTGTTGCAAAACATCCTAGACTTCTGGTGAGGTTTCTTAACTTTGCTGAAAGTTATTAATTGGATTGTTTGATCTTAAATTATCTTTTCTTTGCAGGTGCTTTCTGACGAAATATACGAACACATAATTTATGCTCCAGCAACTCACACAAGCTTCGCATCTTTGCCTGGCATGTGGGAAAGGACTTTGACTGTTAATGGGTTTTCTAAGGTAATTGAAACTTTATTTTCTCATTTATGCTGCTACCAGGTATTGAAGTCCATATTTGATCTAAGTATTGTTGCAATACGATTGCTTAACATTTGAAGCTGTAACATGTTAGGCTTTTGCAATGACTGGTTGGCGACTTGGATATATTGCCGGTCCTAAACACTTTGTCTCTGCATGTGGAAAAATCCAGAGTCAGGTATGTTATATAACTTTAGTATTTCTCATCCTATCTCTTAAAAATTTGAGCTTGGTAATACAATTTTCAGTTGTCCTTAACTCATCTGTCACTGCATTATGCAGAGCCGTTTTGCTTGCTTTTCTTCTGACTTTGTTGCTTACATACAGATAATAGGCATTTCTCTTCAGAGAACTAAATTGTCTATCTCTAGTCCGAGTAGTCTTTTATAGCTTTTATTCTTTGTTTTTTTTTCCATAGAAAAGGGGAAATCTAGGAATTTTGTTTTGTTTTTTTTTGTCTAATCCACGTGTAATAGGTGATGTAAAATGAATCTACCTTTGATCTTCAGTATGTTAGAATAAATTGAGGTAGATCCTTTTACTTGGGCTATTAGTTTCACTTTCTCTTTCTGCATGCAATTCGTAGAGGGACTTAACTTCTTTGATTAAGTTTCCAATTGATAATTGTCAACATTTTCTGTCTCTAGCTTATTCTGTATATTTGTTATGATAGTCCACTTCGGGAGCCAGTAGCATATCCCAAAAAGCTGGTGTTGCAGCTCTAGGAATGGGCTATGCTGGTGGGGAAGCAGTTGCCACAATGGTGAAAGCATTCCGGGAACGTCGGGATTCTTTGGTCAAAAGCTTTGGTGAAATTCCCGGTGTTAAGATTTCAGAACCCCAGGTGCCAACTTCAAACTTTTGCTTGTTTTCGAGCGCTCCTTGCTGAAATCCCTTCTTGGTCTTATATCTCATAATTGTTCTGTTAGTGTAATATCTGAAGATTCTATAACTTCTTGTAGGGAGCTTTCTACCTCTTCCTGGATTTCAGCTCTTACTATGGATCTGAAGTTGAAGGGTTTGGTGTAATTAACAATTCAGAGTCACTTTGCAGATATCTGCTTGAGAAGGGCCAGGTAAAGTTCATCCGAAAACGTCACATTTTTCATTATTATTTTCGTATTTGGAGATTGAATCAATCCAAAGCTTCATTATGATTCTTGATGAAACTTGTATAACTGCCTTTTTCCTTCTATCATTTTTGTTTCTAAACTCAAATATTGAGTAGAATTTCAAAGTCACTTCATATCTTCATAAAAGGCGAATATATGGCTGTTGATTTTTCAGGTTGCTCTAGTTCCGGGGGATGCGTTCGGTGACGACAGTTGCATCCGCATTTCGTACGCAGAATCCCTCAGTACACTGCAGGCTGCTGTGGAAAGAATTAAGAATGCAATTGAGGCAGTTAGGCCTGTTGTTCCTGTTTAAAAACTGCTAATGTATGGATAATGCAAGCCCTTCTCAATTGTTTGTTTCTATTGAGATTGATAATATTATTGCAGAAATGTGTATTCTAGTGTTTGTTCTGAAATAAATAAAACAATTCAGGGGCCATTGTACTGAAAAAAAGGAACTGTTTGTTTCACTTTTTGGGGATTCTTTTAGTACAATAGTGGGGTAGAGATTCCAACTCACGACCTCTTGGTCAGAAATAGTCAATAGGTGTCAATTACTACCAAGCTAAACTCAGGTTGACACGTCTAGATTTGTCTTTTATGTTTACTAATATTAAGAACATTAAGAACGTTAATCAAACATGTAATATGTTCAAAGTTCGGATTAATTGTCTAAGTCTTTAAACTTTCAAATTTACTGAATTTTAGTCTCGACAACTTTAAGATGCTTGTTTTAGTTGCTTCATTTATTTCCCCTATTTAACTCTCCTTGAACAAAACCTAGTAAGATATCTGGTAGTTTTTCCAACATTATGGTTTTCAAATTAAAATTTTGGTGTCTATTCTAATTTCTTCTCATACTACTTCATCTTTAGTGCTGATCATTGAATAAGTGGACAAATTTAAAAGACAAAATTAACACTATATAACAAAGAAACACACAAGTTAAAAACCAGTAATTATTATTATACATATTTTACACACACACATCATACATACAATACCATAAGGGAAAACAATTGGGTTCAATTGGTGATAACCCATTTGTTTCTTTGGCTCCATGGAGCATCAACATAGGATTAATTATAATCCACACACATCAAAAGAAACAAAGAGTGACAACAAAACATGAGTAGTAGCATTGGTAATTTTATGATTTATTACACATTGGCATTGAGAAAAGGGTGTTTTTTTATTCTATTTTTCAGTTACTTGGGTTTGGTGCTTTTAGATGTCTCCCATTTTAGCTGAAAGGCATGAATCCACAGCTTCCCCAACACTCAAGAACACCCTCCCCTTGAGCTTGGCAACAAAATTTGCTACCTTTAGCTTGTGAATCACTTGCCATTTTGGATTTGCAATGGCCAACTGTGTTAGAGAAATGGTGTTATAAGTATCCAAGTTCAAGTTCAATTTTTTAAGAATAGAAAACCAAAACCAAGAAACTTATCCAAGTTCGAGTTCAATTTTTTAAGAATAGAAAACCAAAACCAAGAAACTTATCCAAGTTCAAGTTCAAGTTCAATTTTTTAAGAATAGAAAACCAAAACCAAGTTCTTTAAAAAGTTTCTTTGTTCAAGTTGTTAAATTTTTACTAAGATTGAAGAAACGTTTTTAAAAAAAATAGATAACCCACCTCTATTCCAGTGGCGGCCAAACTTTTGTGCAGTTCTTCTAGAGAAGCAATTCCTGAAGTGTCAATGTTCATCAAATCTACAAACAAAGAAATGAATATAATAAATATCAATGGGAATATCTTCTATGTTTCACAATGCATTAAAAGAAAAAAAAAGAAAAAGAAAAAGAAAAAGACTAAAGATGATATGATGGAAGAGAAGGAAGAAGAACTGACTGGAGAGATCAATGACTATGAAGTGAATGGGTCTCTTTGTTGAGGCATCTTCTTGGCTGCTGATGTACCTCTGAATTCTACATCACAGATAAAACACATATGGTTGATAAATTCTCTGTTTCTGCTTCTCTGAAATCTTATACAAAAAAATAGAAAAAAAAAAACTGATGTTCTACTTAGTTTACTAAGGCTAAATATATGTTTTAGTGTCTTATGGATGTTTTTTTTTTTTTTTTAATTTAGTTCCTTTTGATTAAAAAGTTTTAATTAGTCACCTGAATCTCAACATTTTTCAGCTATACCTCCTCAAAAGGTGAAAATTGAAATTGGTTGATAATAAACTTACAACATTGATACTGAGTTAACAAAAAAATAAAGGATAGAATTAAGCCATCTAAATGAAGAAAAATCAAAATTTCTAAACTTCTTAAAAATTCAAGGGAGGAATTAGAAATGTTTTTATTTAGGTGACTGATTCTTCTCTAAATTTATTCAATAAAAGTGGGTTTGAGATGACTTATGAAAAATGTATTTTTTTTTAAATTTAAATATACATTTTCAAAAAGCCTATTGGGGGAGAGTTACAAATCTAGGGTGTGTTTAGTATAATTAGTATAATTTTCTAATGCCAATATTAGTTTAGTGTTAATTGGCAGATGCCTCTGACCAAAAAATTATGAATTCGAATCTCCCACCCCTATTTGTCTTTTTAAGAGTACAAATACCAAAACCAAAATGAACCTAAAAATACAGGATATTTAAAAATTTCTAAAAATGTGCCGTATTTGTAATAAATAAAAAAAATTGAATTGCTTCGATCTCGTCTAATAACATTTTTTTAATTATCTATTTTTTAAAATTATACTTATTTTTTACAATTTCATTAGTAAAATTTTAACTTCTCTTGTAAACATAAATTCTTAGCCAGATTTAAAAAACAAAATCAAGTTTTTGAAAACTATTTTTTAGTTTTCAAAATTTGACCTAGATTTTGAACATGTTTATAAAAATTACTTAAACAAAACAAAAGAAGACATACGTGAAAATAATGTTTCTAAGTTTAATTTTTAAATATAAAAAAATAAAAAACGAAATATTTATCAAACGTGCCTTCAAAATCTAGTGAGAGCTGATTATCCAAAAAGTTATACTTTAAAATACTTAACATGCTAGTTGCTTAAGCATAGAGATATAAGTACTCATAAAAAAGTGTAAAATAAAAACGCTTAAATTATTTCAATTTTAACCTTTATAAAATGTTATGATAAATTAAAAAAAAGTATTAAAACGTAAAGGACTAAGTTAAAAGACTATTTAAATGATAGGGACACAAAGTTGAAAAAAACACTCAACGTTCTAGACTAAAACATACATTTAGGCAAATTTTAGTAACTATTTCTCTAACTGAACTACTTCTTCAAAGCAAAAAACAAAATCTTTATCAATTTGGACCCCCTTTTTTTTTTCTTTGTTTCTTTCCTTCTTTCCTTTTTTCTGTCTCCAAAATTTGAATGCTAATTTTTGAGTGGAAGAAGCGAAGAACAAAAAAAAAGAACAAGTGGTTTGGTTTACCTATGTTTGACGAAGTTGGCATTGGCAAAGCAAAGCAAGCCAGATTTAACACGAACAATGAAAACTCCAGGAGTATTCACAGCCATTGGATATTGATGAACATCACAGAAGTTATCAGTTCCAGGAACTTTCCCCAAAATCTCTGCCCCAGGTTTGATCGAGATCACTATTATCTTCGCAAATGATATCACAATCTGCATTCATCAATTCAACACAATACAATAAACCAACACACACACTCAGCAGTATAATTTGAAATGAACAGATCAAAACAAAAATTGTTACCGAAAGCAGGAGGCCGATTTCGACGGAAAAAAACAGGACTCCGACGAAAGCTCCAAGGAGGGCGAAGAAATCGAGCTTATCGATCTTCCAAATATTGTAAGCTTCGTGGAGATCGACGAGGCCTGGAAGAGCGGAGAGAATAATGGAAGCGAGAATGGCGTTAGGAGTGAAGTAGAGCAGCTTTGTGAACAGCTCCAGCGACACCATCACCGTGATCGCCATCACGAT
>NW_019104496.1:2253407-2289323 GCF_001995035.1 Momordica charantia
AAACGCTATACAACAAAATGAAAGTCATTGTCTTTGTACTTTCAAACCTTCCATTTGAGCAACGTTTGAAATCATTAATGCAATTAAGTCAGGTTGCTACAATTCCATTAGTGATGGTTTGAAAAATATATAAAGTATGAACAATAATGATAATTACAATTAGAAACCCACAAATACATATGGTTAAAAATTATGGTTGTGTTTCCGGAGTGATATGAAAATAAGAAATTTAATGAAAAACAGAGTTGTAATATCTAATTGTCTAAGTAAACATAGTTTCCAACTTTTAATTTCAAAGTTGGTGGGAGTGTGTCTGTCTCGTAACAAATAAATTTAGTTGAGTGTACAAACCAATTAAAAGAAGAAATAAAAACTTTGCCCACATTCTCAAATTAATAAGGGAAAGAAAGAATTTTTGGAAGAAAAAGAAGTATAAGAGAGAGACCGGAGGAGTCCGAAGGAGGCTTGAAAGATTCCGGCGAAGAAAGTGGCGGTGAGGACAAGGGTTGTGTAAGAAACGGGATCGGCGGTGGCGGCGGGATGTTGGAGATTCTGGATCATCGCCGGCAGAAGCAGAGAAACTATGGCCACCGGACCGATGGCTATTTCCCTTGAACTTCCCAAAACGGCGTAAACAAGCGGCGGCACAATGCTCGTATCTGAGATCACACACCCAACAAAATCAAAATCAAACCTTTTTTCAATTTCCAAATTCCAAATCACAACCATTCATTAATTCTTCCAAAACTTACACAGGCCATATTGTGGTTCAAGCTTCGCCAAAGTTGCATACCCAATACTCTGCGTCACACAAATTCCATCATCAATTTGGTTTTATTGTAAATGTTAAATCAACAACTTGGTTTTTTAGATTTAAATCAATAATACCCACGGAGTGATTATTAATATTAATTTGAAAAAGAAATGACATTAGGGTGTTCCAATTTTCAATATACAACTACTACTTTGATACTATACTTAAAAGGTAGTTTAAAATTGATAGGTTATGCTCTTCTTAATATTAATAAAATTTCTTTCTTTACTACCAAGTCAAATTTCTGCCAACTATACAAGCCTTGACAGGTTAGGATGAATTTAATCTTTAATTTACCTGTGGAATGCACAGGCTGGCAAGAGTCAAACCGGCCAAGACGTCGTTTTTGAACTTGATAGCGCTATAGTTCCGACCCCAGGAGAGGATTGGGAAGAAGGCCTGGAAAACGGAAGCAACCAGCGGAGTTCCGGTCTTCTTCTTGATGGAGATCAGAAGCTTGGTCGGATCGGGAAAGACGGTGTCTCGGAGAGAATCTACAAGCTCGCGCCATAGACCAGGCGGCTCCGGTGGGTTAGCCACCCAGCGAGCCCTGTCGGTTGGGCTGCTGCTCTTCTCGACGTCGGGGGCGTGCGTGTCCCCGACCGTCGAGGCCTCCGATAGGGCCGGAGGTGTGTCGGCGTTAGCGACCGACATGTTTTGAAGTGTTTGGGAGAACGCTGGGAGAGCTGTGTTGTGACACAGCTCGGTGAAGTTCCGGCGACTCAGAAGGAAGGGTTTGGTGAGATTATGAGGCTTGATTGCATGAAAAAGCTTAGTCCAAGATGCAGCAGCTCAAGGACTGGAAAGTCTGCGTTGATAGAACACAGGCATATATAACCACTCAAAATTGGAGACCAATTATTTTTTATTTAGGGCTCCCGCTTTTACATTCCTCAATATATATATATATATATATAATAAAGTTTCTAAAAGTACTTTTGGTTCAATTGCAAATTTAATTCTGGAATGTTTTATGGGTGTGTCTATTCAATTTATCATTTTTGAAAACTGAATTTTATACTGTAATTCTTTTAAAGTTATTTAGCTCTAATGATCTAATAGAATAGAATGATGACATGACATGATTATTTAAAAATGATAGAAATAAATGTATAGAGGCAAGATACCCTCTTGTTTGGTGTATCATTGGGTTAACTTAGGCACCACTAGTAGAAAGTTATGAACAGTAAAAAGTTTGAAGAAAAAAAAAACTATCATAAATTATGGGGGCGCGTTTTTTGGCGGGAACATTTGGTGCACCATGAAACATTTTCCTTCCATTCATCTTTTATTTAATGTATTGTATCAAATAATCATTCATCTTTATTTCGATGTTATAATATATCTGATTAACAACATTGGCATTAGGGATTTTTGCTAATTCGACTAAATTGTGCATAAGACACTAATTTGAAGGTTTGGTCCTTGATCTGTCATTAAACTTACTAGATAGAAAGATAATTCGAAATGAGAAGAGTGTGAGATATGGAAGAATGAATTAGAAGAATGGGGTGGAATAAAATAATTTTTCATGTTTTTCATTGATTAAATTAAAAGAAAAGGAGGGGAAAAAAGCAAAATAGAGAGAATAAAAAAAATGAAAATGATAAAATATGAAAGAGAGTACAAGTGTTGGGTTGGGTCAACATGATGGGAATTAAATTGAATGGATTAAGTTAACTTGGAATCCAACTTTACATAGAATAAAAGAGTTAAAAGTGAATTTCTCTCTATTCTTCATTGAAACATATTTTTTATATTTCCATTAATGCGAAAATTTAAGGAGAATTTGGAAATAATGTTTAAAAGATTTTTTTTTTAATTTAATTATTTTTATATGATTGTTAATTATTCGAATAAGTATATTTTGATTTAACATCTTTGTATCTTTGAATTAATATGTAAAAGAACTAAATGAAATAATATATTTTCAAACAATAATAGAGTTTTTTTTTAAAACAAACAAGAATATAATTTTTTTTAGTACAACATGTTGGGGAGGGGATTCGTGTTAAGGATCCTACATTGATAAAAGAAAGGACCTTACATAGGTTTATAATAGACATGAGCTACCCCTCTCATTGCCAATTGAACCTCTTGGTTGGAAGCATATGTCAATTACAGAGTTAAAAACAACATATGGGTGTGGAAGATCAAACTCACAACCTCTTGATTGAAAATATATTATTTAATTATACGTATTAAGAAGTATATACAAGCCTATTAATGAAAATACATTATTAATTATCTTTTATTCTAAAGAAAGAAAAGAAAAGATATTATTGTCTTTACTTTCCAAATTTTAATTATGCGCAATCCTCATGTTTAAATCTTATGTTGGTCTTTTAACATTTATATATTTATTTCATTTTGGGTGTTTTTTTTTCTAAATTTTCAAATAATTTAGTTGGGTGATTTTATATGTATAAAAATTCATTTGGATCGGTATCATCTCTATTATTGTGTATTTAATAGAAATTTACCGTGTCTTGTTACTTCAGGTTCTTCCTTTTGTTTGAATTTAAAATCATCTTTTTCTATTAAAAAAAAAAAAATAGGTACACGGAATATAACATTTTTAAAATAAGAACAAAAATAAAACAGATTAAAAAGTTGAGCAATCAAAATAGAATTTTTAAATTGGAGTTATATTAATTTTTGTGATGATGAAAATTGAACTCTTGGAACTAACAATGAATGCTTGAATTATTTAAATAGGAAATTTTCGAAAAAGAAAGTACAATAAAATTGTCAACGTTGATAATCATATGGATGAAAAAGCTAACGTGACACATAAAAAAGTTAAAAAGAATTAAACTACAAAAGGTACCCCTATACTTCAACCATTTTACAAACATTACCTCATATAATTTTTAGTATATAAAGAAAAATTAAAGTAAAACTTACCCCCGAAGACTAACCAAAAAAAATAATAATAATACAATTTAAGGCTTACATCAATCATGGAAAAAAAAATCCATTTTGGTCCTATAAATTTTAAAAATTGCCTGAGTTTAGTTCAACAATAATTGAAATGGAATGGAAGGAAACAAATAGAGAAGAAAAAAAAATGTAAAACCCCCCTAATGTTTTAGTAGAGATAAATTAATCTCTAAGTTTTAATGAGTTCTAAATTCATTCGTTATTATTATTCTTATATAATTATATATGTTTTTTTAGTTTAATAATTGTAGGGGTGAGAGAGTAAGCCATCAACTTTTAAATAATAGTAATATGTATATTATCACTTGGACCATATTCAAATCGACAATGTGTAAATTTTGCACGTCAGACAGCAATAAAATGAGTCATGCCATTTTTTTTCTAAAGGTTTAAATTAAATACGAGAATTGAATCAAGATCTTATTCAAAATGGAGGGGGGAAAAATAAAATTTTGAAAAATTTAAAGATCAAATTAAAAATGGAGGCAAACTTTTAAGTATCGAAACTATATCTTTTAACACATTAAGAGAAAAAATAATTTTTTTTGATGATGGTAAGACATGAAATGAGAGGAGTAAAATGTAGGGTTGAAAAATTTTGAATGAATCTAGTGATGCAATTACACTCAATATTAAAGTACACCAAAAGAGTTTGAATGGTTGAGAAATTTCCCAAAGGCATAGGGTCCTTAATAAAAGATTAATGCCAACTTTTGGGCAAAGGGATTTGAAGAATCAAACAAGGTTGTCAAATACAAATGCTTTTATCCAACATATCAGCTGCCTCCAAGGTGCCATAATAAATTAATGCCATATTTGGGAGCAAATTAGATTTGGGTTTTTTTCTATTTTTTAAAGGAATTAGATTTGAGTTATTGGGGTTTTTTATTTTATTTTTAAATGCATTAGCTCTTGTATCCCACCAATATTTGGTGTGTGATTGAGATAGATTTTGAGAAAAGTATTTTTTTTTAATTATTTTTTTTCCTTTAAGCGCATTGACAAGAATTACTGATTTAAACTGTGTTTTGTATAGCTTGTTAAGTGATTTTAGACGACTAAAAGTATATTTTTTTTAAGTATTTAAGTAATAAATAAAAAGAACTTTGAACCAATAGATCGATTTAAAAACAATTAAAAAAAACACTTGAGAGATAATTTTATGTATATAAAAGTGACTCAAAAGGGAGGGATGGAAAATGATCACTTGTAAGAAAAGAATTTGTGATCAGTAGAATCGCTGCTGTATCACAAAATAAATTTATAACCAAATGTATAACTAAAAGTACTTTTTTTTATTATTAAAAAGGATTTTAAGAAATAATGTTTAAACATGTAATACCAAATTCACCATTGAAATAATAGAGAGATGAGCGTTTAGATATTTAAAACTTAGAAAATTTGTGTAGACCTGGTTACAAATATATATGGTATGATTGAGATAAAACTAAAATCTAGGGACTAAAAGTATAATTTAACTTGAATTCGAATATCATCGTGTCTACCTGCATAGGATGTTAAAAGTCTTACAGATTTCCTAATTACAACTAGTTGGATCAAGGTGAGATTAGTCGATTTGTCATGCCTTAGACACTTATGAATATTAAATACAAATTTAGTCTCTAAACTTTCAACTGTATTTAATTGGGCCTTAAGCTTTAAAATGTGTCTAATAAATGTCTAACTTTTAATTTTGTTTCTAGTAGATCTCTAAATTCTAAAAATACATATTAGACCACCCCTCAACTTTTCAATTATGCTTCTAATATAGAACTCTAGTCTATTCGACATTTTTTTTTAAAATTTACTGATGATCTATTAGACATAAAAAGTGAAATATCTTGATCGTCCAGTAAAACCTTTAACTTTCAATTGTGTATCTGTATATGAACTTTTAAACATGTCGAATAAATCAATGACTATTAAGCACAAAATTGAAAATTCAAGAAGTTATTAGACACTTTTCTTAAACTTCAAAGAATTATTAAACACAGATCCAAAAGTTTATGAACTAAATTTGTAATTTAACCTCAAATAAGTTATCGTATTCATGTATATATTATGGAATTACCTAATACCTAGACACATTGTTAAAAGAAGTTGACTGATGGATTGGGCAAGGCTGCCAAATATATGAAGAGCCATTACTTTACTCAGAGAAAAGAGAAGAGAGGCAGGCCATAAAGAAAAGTGTGGATGAATGTAGACTTGTTTCAAGGAGAATTGGGAGATCAAAGCGAGTGAAGAGTTAAAAAAGTGCTTTTTTTCTTAGGTGGAATATATATGAACTCAAAAGGCAAAGGCAAAAGGCAAAAAGTTTAAAATTAGGGTTTTGCACAACCTTCAAATTAAACTTTCAAACCCAAAGTACTGTGTGAAGTGCTTTTGATGGGTGGTGAGTAGACCAAACCAAAATGATCATGAATCTAAAAGCCACCATTTTCTTAATTAAATCATCATCTTCCATTCCACTAAATTAATTAACCCACCACCACACAACTACTACAAAAACCCATATATCTACTTACATTGTACCTAGACACTTCTTATTCCATTCCTCTCTTTTTCTTCTGGGGATGAAAGAAAAATTCAATCCGCTGTACCTCGATCTAACTCGAAATATATAGGAATTAAGTTGGGGTATTAAGGGTTTGTTGGGCATAACATTCCCATAGATTCAAAGACGATAAAACAATGTTTTTATTAAACAAGAAACGGACATTGTTTTTGTTGTTTTCAAAGTTTCCATACCATGTTAAGAATGTTTCTTAAAAAAATGAGAAAATAAAAATATGAATAGTTGTTGGAGGTTTAGATTTCTAAATAAAATTGGAAGAGAGAAACAAGAAATATCTTACAAAAATGAGCCTTTTTTTTTTTAAATTAGTTGGACTGATGTACTGATTTATGGGTTTTCTTAAAGTTGATTTGAGTTGAATTTAAAATAAATGATCTTGAACAAATTTTTTTTTTTTCTAAAATAAGTAATTCATTTGTGAAATTATGCAACAGCCACGTGGGATGAAAAATCAGATTCCACCCTTTTAACAAGCCAAAGAGGAAAATCAAAAAGCCAAAACAAAGGGACGCCCATCGTCGAGTCAAAGGAAATAGAGAGGAAGGAGCTGAAAATTTTCCTAATATTATTTGAGTTGTTTTTGAACCACTCAACAAACTCAACTCAAATATTTTATTATTAAAGTGGATTGAAATCATTGAGATAACTTAAATAATTGACTCAAGTCTACAGTAAAACTGTCAGGACCTCACGTTAAAAAGTTAAGAGACCTAACAAGTATTTATAAAATTGAATAAGTTAATTAGACATTATAATGTCTTACTTAATGCATGATACATTTTTTTTATATTATTAAAATATATATTTTTTAAGAGTTTGACTATATGTCAATTAATCATGGACGATATTGCAAATATTTGATAAAGTTAAAAATAACTTCTATTTGATAATATTGGTCATTTAATTAGTTATTACTACTATTATTTTATCCTTAAGTTGGTAGCACTATCAAATGTTAGGTATATACCTTTTAAATTATTCTACGTAATAATAATAATTAACATATGAGCCTTGATTATTTTTTTCCTTGTTTTGAAATCAAATATGAGCCTTGAATTCTATTTACTTTTCATGCATGTGATGGATTAAGTTATGAATATATGAAGTTAATTCAATGAATAATATTATCAATTATTTTTTAAACATAGAAAAGAAAAAAAAAAAGCTATTTTTTCCCACTTTCCCTTCTATTTTCAACTTTTTATTTAATTTGTATTTGAATGAAGAATGGTTTGAGAAAAGGCTCATGAATCAGCAATGAAAATGAAGGTTCAAATAAATAAATAACGTTTTTTTTAGTGAAAATTCAAACTTATTACTCAAATGAGTTTTTAGTGCTTGGATGATGCAATTCGATTATCCAATAACTTTGTTTAGATTAATCTATAGACTCTTTTCATTAAAAATGTAAAAAGAGAAATCTGAACTTTCTTTTCCATTATGAACTGCTTACTATCATTATAGGGTTTTCAAAGTGTTCTTCATTCCAAATAATTTCAAAGATTGAATAATTTTTTTTTTGTTACAAAAAATTAATAACTGACCAACTAAATCACTTTTTAGACGATAGAAATTTCGACCATCGATTTCGAGATGTCGTTTGTGGAAAAAGATACCAAGAAGTAGGGGATATTGATGATTTAACCCACGAAGCAAAAATAAAGTTAGACAATCTAAAATTTCGAGCATATATATGAAATTCTCTGAGAAGAAATATGGCAATACTGTTTGAGTAACTTCTAACTGTTAATGATCCTATATTGATAAGAAAAGAGATCTAACAAGGGTTTATAATATAAGTGGACTATTACTCTCACTACCAATTGGTTTCAAGATGGAACCCATGAATGTTAATACAGTATCAGAACCCAAAAGCTCAAACGAGCATCCGAAAATCACGATTTTGAAGGGCATGTTAAGGATCCTAATCCATCAATATAATGAATCAATCAATATCCGATGATGTCACTCTCAAAGAGAAATAGTTCAAGGTCTAAATCAATATCCGAAGATATCACACACCCATCAATATAAGCTGAGTTGATAGAATTGGTCGGTAGAAGAGAGCATGCTCAAAGGGCACACATATAAATGTCTACTCAATACCACTAACTCTCACAAACCTTCTTGGCTCACATCAACCATTCTTGACTCAACATGTGGACGACAAAGATATGGGATGATTTCATCTTGGAAAGAAAAAAAAAAAGACAAGATTATTGGTTTTACAAAAATTGGTTTCGTTATCCAGAAATTCCATTGAAGATTCATAATTTTAGCAGAAACAAAAAGAAAAGAAAAAGGAGAATTTGGAGACAGTTGGGTTGACTCTATGTAGAGAAGTAGACTGTTTTGAAATTCATTTTTGATTGGCTATAGAAGTACAAGAGAATTCCAAAGAGTGTAAATATTATGTTCGACATATTTGTTTTATAAAAACTATTTTTGAATTATGCAAAAATTTTGAAAACAATCTTTTAATGTTTTTTAGTATTTTTAAATTTTAAAATGTAGAATTATATTAAAAAAAAGTAATAATAAAAACGGTTAGGAATGTAAAAGGAAAAAATGATAATAATAATTTTTGTTACAAAATTATGATCTGTGGTCCACTGTTATTTGTTACAAAATTAATAATAATAATAATAATTTGGTGACCGTTAGTATACCAATGATATTTGGGCCGCTTTGATCCACCCACAGCAGACCCATTAAAAATCAAAGTCATATTTGACTTAGTAAAACAGTTTGGATTTCGTTTTGATTTTGTAAATGTTTTTCTTCATTATGGCCGGTCATTTTGGGAACGTTTGTAACCTTATTTGTGTGTTTTTTTTACGTTTTATTATTATTTAAAATTAATGTGAGGAAAAATTGTTTTCCATCCCAGGCGTATTTATGTCTTCCCTCTTTTCATTTACAAGACACACAATTTTCTATAACATTCTTCTCTCTTTCTAATTCTCTGTCGATTTCCTTTTCATTTTCTGTTTCCAAGTTTGTTCCGAGCGTCTTCTTCCTCGTTTTGCTCTAACAAAAACTTGGATAAATATACTTGTTCGTGTTTATAAACTCACCTAACTTATGTTTTTGTGTTTTTTTTCTTTGAAAGCAACGAGTGGGAGTGAAGGATTGAACTAATGACCTTTTGGTAAGAAAAATGTGTCAATTATTGCTTAACTAAGTTAATGTTGACAACTCATCTAACTTTTGTTAAAATAAAAAATGTAAAACATAATATATTATAAATTATATAATATATGTTATAAATTATTTACTAATATTTTAGATTTAACTAAATATTGAGTGGGTGACTACCACTAATTTATAAATATATTACTACAACACATCTTAAACAATTTTTAAAAACTGAAATCTAATTTTTAAATATGATACTAACCACATATTCGAAAATAGAATTGGCTCTATTGTTTATATATAACCTTTTATATTGGTTTTTTTTTTCGAAAATTGCTTTTTTTTAGTGCTGGTTGAATAGTAATGATGTTGTTTGTGATTTTTTTATTTTAGAGAACTATGCTGGTCTTTTTTTTTTTTAATTTAAAACTTTTTTAGAAATATTTTAAAATTTAAGGAAAATTTTAAAAATTCAAAATAAAAGGTGATTGTCGTTAGAGGAAAGTGAATTTTGTTAAACAAACTAACAGCCACACGCAGGCTACACTTGTCTTCATCAATAGTGGCACACAACCACCAAGGACGAATAAATAGCCACAGAGAAGCTAAATTGTGAAAATTAAACAAAAAAATTTTAAAAATAAAAAAAAAAAATGATGAAGGACTCTCCATAAAAACAAAAAATAAAAATAAAAGAAGATTCCCACCTTGTGAAATAGCAGCCACAGATTTTCCTACCTTCATTAATCAGTTTCTAGAATTGAAAACTAAACCAAAAAGAAAAAATTGTTAGAAAGCATAATTTTCAAAAACAAAAAATGGCAAATTTGTTACGCCCTTCATGGTTTTGATTAAAATTTTAAAAAATATTTTTAAAAGAAGTTAAAAAAAAGCTTTAATAATATAAATAAGATATAGAATAACAGGAAAATAGGATGAAAATATCATATTGTGACGTTCGAGTAGAGAGAAAGGGTACATGAATGAACCGATACCACATCCGAATGAGAGTGATGTTGAGATCATAGAAGAATGATCAAAGAAAGAAAGGCTTAAAAGAATTGATAGTGACTACCTATATTAACAAAATACACCTTCTTTTTTAACCTCTCCCAGTATAATGTAGTTTCGGAAACGAACCAATGCTATATTTTGTTAATATTTTGTAATATATCATCTTTTTTTTTTTACGATACCATGGAAATAACAATCCTATGTCGATATAGACGTTGAACTTATAGAGATATGAAAACATCCATAAAAATGTCTAACGTATATATGGAATTTTAATACTCTTGGAGAAAAGCAACATAACTCCAAAGGACCTTATATTTCCCACTCCATAAGAGTTGGATCCACCACCACCTTTGCTTTAACATCTATCAAGTAGTGCAAGGATGGGTCAGTGGCGCATTGTCAAGGCAAAATTATTCAATAACGTAACCACTTTCTTCCCTATTCTAAAAGTAAATCAAATAAATAAAATAGTGAATATTGACACATAATTAAGTCATTGTTGATGTTTGGTTTCAACAAAGGTCGAGTCGAACTTGTTGTTTGATCGAGCTAATCTCTTTTGATTCCTTTTATCGTAGAATAAAAGAGTTGCACAAAGGAACTGCATATTGACGTGGTGCTTGTTGAACACACTTCAATGTTCAGATCATAATAAACTAAATGTATTTATCAAAGTTAGAGCTCAGAATTGCACTCAGGCCGAATACCTCTTAGCTTTGAGCTAGGTGGAAGCTTGGCCCTCGACTGTGGAGATTGGCCTTAAATTGGGTTGAAGCTCGACCATTGATTGTGGAGGTTAGCTCAGCCTCGTGGTACAAGTCAGTCTCTAGTTTCTTTACTTCTAGTAGTCATGCATGCATGAAGAGGTTGAGTTTATTTTGCCCATAATAGTTATTAACTGCTCTATAATATTCTTAGTCGATGACTTATATTAAATATTGTCAATCAATCATTAATTATATTTAAATTATTGAATTGCTAACATAAACATGGTCAAAACATTCCCTACATTTTCAAAACAGTGTAGATTCAAATGTTCAACTTTTGATTTATTTGTGATGTAATATTCGTAGAAAAATAAAACCGTTGAGTTATAGAGCGACAAAAAAAGGTTATTTTTGTCCATTTTTAATATGTTCTACTATTTTTGCTCATTTCTACAAACTAGCCCATCGAATAACCATCATCCTCTTGTTAATCAATGAAATCCATGAATCAAAGGAACAATATTTTAAATACCACTCACCTCTTTAACTAGATTTCATCAAAATTCATAAAAATTTTCAAAATATTTTATGAACCAAAATGGACCCATCCATGATCCACCACAACAATGTAAGCCCATGAAGTTTCCATCTCTTTTGTGAATGTCAAATCTTTTGTGCTTCAGCCGACGCAACGCAGTGGAGAGAATATGAAATATGATTATGTTTGTTTGTTTAGGGATCCCACTATAAGAAACGTGGTGGGCTTCACTTAGCCCATTTCTTCTTTTGTTGAAGTTGTTCATAATCATCGCCATTCCTCCCTCCACTTTAACAATTAAAAAAAACAAAAACAAAATAAAAAATATGTTAGATGCTGGATTCTGCTAACTTGGAGAAGAGCTGAGTGGTAGGAACAAACGCTTCGAAGTTCAAGTCAAGTTTGAGTTGAGTAAGTCAAGACAGAATTGTGTATCTAGATGGGAGGAGTGACAATCCTTTTATAGGCAAATGAAGAGAAGACTATTCTGTTATGATTGTTCCTTAAAAGTGTCACGTCATAAAGATATGAAAGTTCGGAGTTGTATATTTATCAAAACCATCTTTGTATTCCAAAGCTACATATAGATAAACCCCTAAGATGTTCAACCTATTTCGATTAGTCCATGTGGCAAGTCAGATTTTACTCTCCATCAAATGGAAACAAAAAAAAAACAAAATATGTTATGAATATTCTCCTAAGTCGTTAGGATTTGAACCCTAGTATTGAAAGTTTCTAAGTTGCCTTTTTTTTCTTTTTACTTTTTCCCTTTTTTTAAAACAAGGCCATAAGAGCTAGCTATCAGAGCATTTTTTGAATTTTAAAATTAAAAAAAAAAAAGAAGAAACTAGAACACATAATTATCAAATTTGTAACCTTATACATATAGGATCGAGGTCCCTATTAAAATTAGAAAAATATAATGTTATAGATGCGAGAGGGTGAGATTCAAACTTTTTAACTTAAAAACTAATGTATTTTTCATTGAACTATGCTATCTATTTAGATAAGATTCTTGGGAAGTTAAATAATTGTATGGTCTCCATCCTATTTGACCATTTGAATATTCAGAATATTCTTCATAAAGTAGTGAGCAATTTTTCAACTCTAAGAAATGAGTTCCAATAATGATTGCATCACCTAAATGGTGTTGGTAGGCAGCATAAATTTAGGGTTTTAATGGTGGAACCAACTGTTACTTTGTCAAAACTCTAAAAAGTTTCCTTCAAAAAGAAAAAAAAAAAAAAACTCTAGAAAGTCTAAACCAAAATTTCCTAACGTATGATGGAACCAAGTAAAGAAGTAAAGTACGTAGCTCGTTGTATCCACATGAATGTCTAAGAAAGAAAAATATTTTGATGTAATATGAATTTATACCCATGATATCTCGACAAACTCTTGGTCTACCGGCCACCATAATTAGACTCGTCAAAATATTAATAACCTCCTTTTTATTGATCAGTTTGTTCAATTCTTTAAAATTTTAATTTGAATAGTAATATTCCTAAAAAAAGAAAAAGAAAATACTACGTGTAATAATATTATATCAATATCGACATAAAAAAAACTAAATAATGAAATGGTCCGAATAAACTCATATCCATTTGAAGTGGATGCTACTATTGACGTATACATATCACTAAGCTAGGGGAAAAAATCAAATGGAAGAGAGTGCTTATTATCATTCATGGATATTTATATGTCAATAGTAATATTTTTATTGATTTTTTATATCAAAATAATATTATAAAGATATTTATTTCATATTGTAGTAATGACATTATTTAGAGTTATGTTTGGTAATATTATCGTTTCTTCTTTCTATTTTCTTGTTTTGAATAAAAGAAAAAAAATAGAATTGCATCGCCCCCAAAATCTATAGAATCAACTTTCAAAATGATAAAACTATATTGTAATTTATGTTATGGAATAAATTGGAAAACAGAATAAGAAACTTGTTTTGTTGTTTCCAAAATTTCAATATTATTATTTCCAAAATTTCTATAAAATCTCGAGATGAGAAACAAAAAACATGAATAGTTGTAAATGTTTTAGATTTCTTAATAAAATTAAAAAAACGAGAAACAAGAAAGGGAAATATTATCAAACAAGCTCTTAATGTATATTAATTATTTTTCAAACTCTACGATAGTCATCTACCTTAGGAGTTAATTCATATGTGTTTTCTAATACTAAATGTTGTAAGATCAAGCGATTGTTGTGTGTGATTAGTTGAGGTAAGCGCCAACTTTCTCAGACACTAATGGATATGAAGAAAAATAATAATAATTACTTTTCCATTTAGATTTAGGAAGTAATGGAACACGACACCTTCAATACCAATTACCATTTGATTGTAAAAACAAATATATGATAAACGAATTAAAGATGAAACTAAATTTTAAACAAAAGTCCAATGGTCATATAGCGCACGTAACAAATACATCATCTTAACATCTCCAATCTACGAATAATAAAACAAATAATAAAGTACCAAGATCAATCCTATGTTATTTATTTGTCAAAACGACAATTGGCATATATCTCCAATTAAAAAAACAAAATTCATATATTATTATTTCATAGATATTAATTGAACTTAACTATAAATGATCGATAAAATCTAATTATACATGTAGCCACCACAATCTATATATTAATAATACTGACCTGATTAAGAACCTATAAAAAATTATCTATTGATCGCATCTCCTAACTATAAATAATAAAGTAGAAAGTTCAATCATATCCTATTTATTTCATATTTGTTAATTTGAACTTGACTATAAATGAGGATGAAATCTAATTAATTGTACATGTAGCGACCATAATCTATATATTTATAACACAATCTATTTTAAAACCTATAAAAAGAAGGGCAAAATACATTTTTGGTCCTTAAAGTTTGAGGTAGGTGTCTACTTAGTACTTGAAGTTTCAAAATGAACATGTTTGGTCCTTAAAAGTTTAAATTAGGTGTTAATTTGGTCTCTCAAGTTTTCAAATAAACACTTTTGGTCCATGAAATTTGAGAAATGGTTCAAAATGGTCCCTAATTTTTTTTACTATTAATTAACTAATATTAAAATGACGTGGCAAATTGCAATTAAATTATTTATTGTAATTGCTGACATGGTAAATTATATTAATTAAATAATATATGTGTAGGTGATAGTACTTTCTCTATCCTCTCCTCTCCTCATCTCATCTCTTACTCTCTTTTTCTCCTACCCTTTTAGGGCGACCACCACGTCTTTGCCGTCGTCGTCCACCATTCATATCGGACATATATTATTTAATTAATATAATTTGTCACATCACCAACTACAATAAACAATTTAATTGCAATTTGCCACGTCATTTTAATATTAGTTAATTAATAGTAAAAAAAATTAGGGACCATTTAGAACTATTTCTCAAATTTCAGGAACCAAAAGTGTTCATTTTAAAACTTCAGGGACCAAGTTGACACCTAATTTAAACCTCAAGGACTAAAAGTGTACGTTCTGAAACTTCAGGGACCAATTAGACACCTACCTTAAACCTCATGGACCAAAAATGTTCATTTTGAAACTTTAGGGACCAAGTAGACACCTAACTCAAACCTCAGGAACCAAAAATGTATTTTGTCCTAAAAAGAATTATCCACTGAATGTAATTTCAACAAAAACTATTCAAGCTAAAGCGAGCACAACTCAGTGATAATTGACACATATGTCCAATTAAGAAGTTGTGAGTTCGAATCCCCACTCCTCATGTAGTACTAAAAAAATACAAAACTATTTGAATTAAAAGTATATGATAATTTTTCAAGGAGAAAAAAAAAAAAAGAACAAACTCAAATATAGGCATCTTTATTTTTCACATTCAAATTTGCTTTCGAACCATTCTAAGCATACTAAAAAAAAAGTACCTCAAACCACCCATCCTAAAGTTTTGTTTTTCTTGAGAAAAATTCTTTTATTACATGGACTGACAACGGGCCAAAACATGAACATGGACTTATGGGAAACATGGACCTTGGACCCTCTTTGCAAGGATACTTTTTCAAAGGTTCATGACCCGAAAAATCCGATCAACTCATGGGTCCCGGTGGGTTGAGTTCAAATCAATAAAAATAAATGTTTTATTGGGAGTGAACCAATTTCAACTTACTATTAATCTGAGAAGCATTTCTTTTAATTTTAATGAAACCTCGAACTCATATTGGTCATGGGACAAAGATAAGCTAGCAAGGCCTTGAAGACCAAAATTATTACATCTATACGGATATAGTTATTTTTTCTTTATTTCATTCGATAAATTTTTATAGATGGTTTATTCTCCAACAATATTTAAAAATGACTTTTTAAGTTTTTAGAGTGTAATTTTTTATTAAAGTAAATAGTATTGACCACCTATACAAATCTTAACTCAACGTTAGAAAATATGTTAATAAATGTTTAAGATATTAGTGTTTATTTTTTGTTATATAATAATTTGAATGAGTGTTTCATATATATATATATATAGTGGCCTGTATCGACAAAACTCAAATGTTTCATAGCTGGGTTGAGTACTTGAATTAATTATTTATCAATAGTTGTTTGGATTGAATAAATTTACGACTCGAATAATTAGATTGGGTCTAAAATGTACTTCAACCCGACCAACTCCTGACATGACTATTATTCAATGGATCTATTTACTTTACTAAGGGCATGCATGCACAACGGCTCTAAGTTTTCTTTAGCATAATAGACCACATACATTATAATTGCCAAAATGGCCAGAGAATGTTATTGAAAAGATAGTCAAATAAAAACTTTAATCTTTTCACGTTTTTTTTTTCTCTGCACATAAAAATGAAAGAAAATATTAATGCTTGGGAATACAGATGGATAAAAATAATGGGAAAAAATCACATAAAATAAAATAATATATACTAAAATATTTATAAAAAAAAGTGTATTTGAAAATTTGGAGGTAGTAATTAGATAATTTTTATATGTCTATGGATTCAACATCGATATCGATATGAAAGATGAATTGAAATTTCTATTATCAATTGATTTTGAGATGAAATTAAATGAATTTTGATATTGTATCAAATCTAATAAGTCCATACATTTTATCGATATTTCCATAAAATTAGAACCTCGACGTAGACGTGGACATTTAGAAGCTTGGGTTAGGGGTAGGGAATTGGGAAATTTGATGGCCACTCAAAAGGCATGGCGCTAGGTTTGCCACAAACCCATTTCGTGGCCCATCTTCTTATTCATTCTGCTGTGCTCATCGCTGCCTGCAGGTCCTCTTCAGTCTTTTCACCTCTCTCTCTCAATCTCCACATGCTTCCCCAAGTTTCTATTAAAATTTAATGAATGTGCTTTTTCCCCCTTTTTTCTCTTAATTCAATTTTTTTTCCTTTTCTTTTTTGGTAAAAGAATTTTTATCTATTATTGACATAAATTGTTTGCCATAAATTGAGCCAGGATAGATTTGATAACATTTGTGTTTGGAATAGTTAGATATTGTTTAGACTAGCAATTTCAATCAAGAGAGTGGTAATACATTGTGGTTTTTTTTTTTTAATTCTCTAAGTTGAGATTATTTACCAACGAATTTAAATAAAGCGTGAAGTTAATATTTTTAGTTTGATTAATCGATGTGTAGTTAACTATGGACATTCCTTGTAGCTAGATAAAATTATATTTATGTGAGCATTAATTTTGGAAAACCGTAGTGGATAGCAAAATTTCTTTTATGTATTTCAATATATGTCATCTGTTTTTTAAAATTTTCAAATGTAACACAAATTTTTTGCTTATATCAGTAGTATATCAAATGTATATCACTTGCAAGTATATCAGACACTCATATCAGATGTATATCACATACATATATCAGTAGTCAGAGATATTACAAATGTATATCATTTGGGTAAAACTGTCATTTAAAATTGGACATCTTTTTTTTTTTGGTAAAAAAAGTGATATATTTGAAAAAACTAAATGTGGTTGCTATTTTGCTAATTTTACTAAATATTTGTCACATTTGCAACGGTCCCATTAATTTTTCTTTACTGTATTAGAATTTTAGCAATTTTTTTGTTGCAATTATGTATTTGACTTTATGGCTATTTCGCATTTGGATATTAATTTTATTCACAAAATCCACGTAAAGTATTAGTATCAAATAGAGATGAAAATTAATGACATTGATAAAATTGAAAATTTAAGGTGGAAATTAGGAAAAAAAAATTAGTTGTAGAATAAGCTTTACTTTTCTATCTACAAAATGTTGGAGGAAAAAATGAAGGAATAGTTTTAGATTCCAATGGTGATCCAATTCAAATTTGATTTGTTTTCTATTTTCAACAATTAAAGAGCACCATATAAATTGTTGATGAATAAGACTTGGTCATGCATGGCCAATCAACAAGTAGTACTACAAGGCCTCACTATTCAATAATTAGGTTCCACTTGAAGCCTAGCCATGATGATAAAATGACAAATCAGGACAAGAGGGTGTGACCACTTGAAGTTGAAAGGGAGGGGCATAACCAAGATGATAACTTCAATTCTTGGGTGCATATATGGAAATTATCAATTTCTTTTGCTATTTATAAAACAAAAATGCAAATTTTACAATATTATTTCAAATTTATGTACTTTATCACTAATACTTGCATCATCTTTTTAACATTAAGATCAATAACTTCTATTGAAATTTTAAGAAATTTCCGCTGATATTGCCATGTATTAGAGTCATTGGTCGAAATGGATAATTGTGGAGAGAAATTAAAATTGATGATTGAACAACGATAAAAACCAAAATGATTATATTTTTTAGTTTCAAAGACATAATTAAACATTTTAAAAAGTTTAAATACCAAATAATCTGATTAATTTTTTAAAGTTAAAAAGATATCTAACAACGATTAGCAACGTATAAGTCATTCTTACATAGGATTAACAACATACCTATTAACCTAAAATGGAAAGAAGTAGAGATTTTGGCCATCGGTATAACCTTTGAATTATTGACATATTAGGTTTTTGCTCACCCTTGGAAGATCTCAAATACTTTTTTTTAGTACAACATGTTGGGGAGGGGATTCGAACTCGCAACCTTGTGGTTGGAGGTATATGTCAATTATTGCTGAACTAGGCTCGTTTTAACTTGAAGATCTCAATACTTTCTCCTTGCTTCTTGATTTAGTAGGCATAAAGTAAAACATAAAGTAAAACATAAACAAAACTATACTTAATTTATTTACTACATGGTAAGAAATATTGCATAAATTAACATTCTGAATTACTCCTATGTTTACTAATTGTGACAAATCTTTTCAAGATAGACTCAAATCAAGAATAAAAAAAATGAAAAAGAAAAATGAGAAAAAACCAATGGTAAGGAGAAACTAGGTTGTGAAGAGTTTTTTTTAGTACAATGAGTTAAATTGGCATGTATCAAAAAAAAAAATTTGTTCAAATACTATTTTCGTCCTACTTTCCACTTTGGTTCATTTAGATTTTTATATCGAAACATTTGTTTTGGTGTTTATATTTTCGACTTTTGTTCATTTTAGTTCTTATACTTTAGAAATGTTTGGTTTGATCCTTGTAGTTTTTAAAAAATTGCTATTTTTGTGTTTTCATTTTCATTTTTATCTTATTTTCTTTCCATCACAATTTTATCATAATACTTTCACTCATTAATTTTTTTGAAATGTACTAGTCATATATTAAGAAGTTTCCATTGTGTATAAAATTTTGCAAAAAGGAAATAAAATGGTTAATTAAAAAAGTAAAATAAACCTTCTAACAGTAGAGAGAATAAAATGAATAAAAGTTGAAAGTAMAGAGAGAATAAAATGAACAAAGTAAATAGACTAAAATAAATCAAGTAAGATAATTAAAATAATATTAAAWTTTTTTTTTCTTTTGTTGGAAAGAGTACAAAAAATTATTATGGAAACTTGCTTTTTAATATAAGACGAAAAAACTCAATTTCGTGTAGGGATGGAAAGGGAAAACTAAACCTTTTTTCTATTTTTTTAATTGGGATATAGACCCTCCTGGTCCTCAACTCTACGTCTCTATCTCCCTTCTTAATTTTCAAATTTAAATTATAAACTATAAAACTAAAACTAATTCATATGAAAAGTTATTGTTATTTTCTTGTCAAAGAATTATTTCTCAAAGTACAAGTTTTGAAAAAGAAAGTTGAATGCCGTAGTTGAGTGGTTAAAATGTAATTTCTATTTTTTTTTAAAATCTTCATCTCAATTATACTCAAAATAAATTAAAAAGATTTCAAAATCCAAAGAAAATGTAACGTTTATAGTGTGAATTCTATTTTAATTTTTTTAACTTTTAAAATACCTATTTTAATATAATTTTACCAACTTTTAAATATCTATTTTAATTCTTAAAATTTTTAAAATATAACCATCTTAATTTTCAAGATTATTTTGTCCTTGGTTAATTAATAGTTGGATAGTATGATTTAAAATGTGTGTATTAATTGCTAACACAGAGACGAATTAGAGCCACAATTTTAGACTCTAAAGCAAGTATTGAAGGGATAGATACTTAGAGAAAAATAATAGTTTGAAAATTTAAGAAGATATTTAGAAAGCTTAAGAGATCAAGTAAAATAAACTTAAAATTATGTGAATCAAATAAGATATAAAAGTTTAATTTTGTTTTTAATATTCATACTTTTAAATATTTAAAACGAATAACAAGAGAAATCTCTAAACTAGGAGGAGGTTCTCTTAAACTTTTAATTTAAACAATTATCTCCAAAACTTAAAAAATCATTAAAATTAGATCTTACCCTTCTAGGTCCATTAATTGCAAATTGCAATCTCAATATTTATCATAATTAACTCTAAACCACTCATAAATTCTATGGTTTTGTTGCATAATTAAATTCTCTAATTTATTATGAAATAAATTAATCTAAACATGGCTCAATTTATTCAAACATATATTTTCAGTGAAAGTTCGAATTTCTATACCATATTGAACTAAAAAAAACTTATTATGAGGTTGTCACAATAATTATAGGAGAATAATTGATCAAATTGAGTTATTCGCCAATTTGAGTATAGTTTATGACATTTATCTYGTGATTACCGTCTTCTAAATGATCATAGGAACAAACCTCACACTGTAGTGTAATATAATAAGTGACATATATTTTCAACAAAAAAGATGTGGGTCGATCTCCCACCCCACATGTTGTACTAAAAAAAATTATTTTACCATTTTTTTTCTAAATCTAAATTTGTTTATAAGTAATTTAAAATAAACTTTCAAGCTGATATCTAGTAAAGTATTAAAAAAAATTTAATACATCATAGTGAAGATCTGAACCAACAACATTTTGATCGAGATAAATATTTTAATCAGTTGAACTATGAAATCAACAATAGAGTAATTTTTTTCCGCTCTAAGAGTTGGAAATTCAAATCTTTAACTTTTTGGAATAAGTATCAATTACTACCAAACCAAGCTTATATTCACGCTAAACTTTTAATTTCATGTCTAATCAATATTTGATATTTCAATTTCGCAACTAATATATTTTTAAATTTTTTTATAAAAGGTCTAATATATCATTGAAAAATTTTAAACACTTTTTTAGAATTGATGATTAGGATGGTTTCTTCGGGAAGTTGTTTGGACGACGTGTCAGCCCATACGGACCCTTCCCTGTCGTTCTCCTTCCTTCACAAACAACATTTTTTTACAGTTATCTTCTTCACTTCCATTAGCAGATTATGGAACTTTCACGCTCTGTAATCTGTTCCTTTTCATGGAGGAGATTACCGGTGGGGCCGTCTCTTCCACCGCCTACACATCTTGCGACGCGTGTCGAATCCATTCCCATTTCCGTCTTTAAATCCACAGCGCCCCCCCGAATCAGCGATCACCGCAGCAAAATTCCCGAGGCCCCGAAGAGAGGTGTCGAGGAGAAAGAGGGAACAGGTTTCTCTTCTTTTTTCTGTACTTCACCCCTTCTTCTTCTTCTTCTTCTTCTTCTTCTCCTCGGTGGGTTTTGTTCGGCAAAATGTTCATCGACAGCTTCAAGGTCGAATCGCCCAATGTCAAGTACACGGACGCTGAGATCCATTCCGTGTACAACTACGACACTACAGAGCTGATTCATGAGAACAGGAATGGTGCTTATCAGTGGACTGTCAAGCCCAAATCTGTTCAGTATGAATTCAAGACTGATATTCGTGTCCCCAAATTAGGGTTTGTTTTACTAATCCCTCCGTATCCGTTTGTGGAACCATTTTTGTTTTGGATGTCTGGAATTCAATTTTCGCTTTGTATTGGTGTAGGATGATGCTCGTTGGATGGGGTGGAAACAACGGCTCTACTCTTACTGGAGGTATCATAGCCAACCGGGAGTAAGTTTCTCTCTCTCGAGATTTTGGTCTTCAATTTTATATTGGAGTTG
Source organism: Momordica charantia (assembly GCF_001995035.1). Next base: position 2,275,604 of record NW_019104496.1, read on the forward strand.
ATGCTTAGAATTGACTTTTTGTGATTTTATTATTTGTTATTAGAGATACAGTCTCTGGTTTTTCTACAAAATTTTCAAATAATAAATAGTTTAAAACTCTGCCCAATAATAATATTATAGCATCTGAAATTGGATGATGGATATCCTATTCGCAGAGGGATTTCTTGGGCAACGAAGGATAAAGTTCAGCAAGCCAACTATTTTGGGTCTTTAACCCAAGCATCGTCTATCCGAGTTGGCTCTATCGATGGCGAGGAGATTTATGCTCCATTTAAGAGCCTCCTACCCATGGTAATTATATCACAACAGTTAATTGGAGAGTTATGGGTTTCTGAAATAGTAATCCTATGATGATTTTGAACTTAGCAAAATTGATTTTAATCTGCAGGTTAATCCAGATGACGTTGTGTTTGGAGGGTGGGACATAAGTGACATGAACTTGGCTGATGCCATGGCCAGAGCTAAGGTCCTTGATATTGATCTGCAAAAGCAATTGAGACCCTACATGGAATCCATGGTCCCACTTCCTGGAATCTTCGATCCTGATTTTGTTGCTGCGAATCAGGGCTCACGAGCCAATAACGTTATCAAAGGCACCAAGAAAGAACAACTTCAGCAAATTATTAAAGATATTAGGTATATTATTTTTGGGTATATGTCAGTTAAAGGTTAAGATTTTATACTTTTCATAATATCTGACTACATATGAAATGTTTGTTTGACGAAGAAAATTTGTATGGCTACTAAAAGTTAGTTTGAGATGATTTTTTAGGTAGTGCTTCCAAGTGAAGTACTCAAAAGTACTAGTTAAGTGCTTTGCTTTTTAAGTGCTCTTTACTTTGATTAAAAAGTAAAAAGACTTTTCAACCCCCAAAATTCATATCAAAATCACCTTAAATCATATGGGCCAGCAGCTGTACTCTGTCTTTTTGGCTTTTCAAAATATTTATGAATGGGACAATATGCTAGTGAGCAATCCAGTTTTATGGTTTCGAAAATTTTTAGATGCTAAAGCTAAAAAGTAGGTTATGTTGTAATTTATTAGGGAATTTAAGGAGAAGAGCAAGGTGGACAAAATTGTAGTGCTGTGGACTGCCAACACAGAGAGGTACAGCAATGTTATTGTGGGGCTAAATGACACTATGGAAAATCTTCTGGCTTCTGTGGACAAAAACGAGTCGGAGATATCTCCTTCCACATTGTATGCAATTGCTTGTGTCCTTGAAAATGTCCCTTTCATCAATGGTAGCCCACAGAACACTTTTGTCCCAGGTACCCCTTGTATATCCTCATAAAAGAATTTCCAACTTTTACCTTTATTTATCCCTATTTAAGCAAAATTCACTGAAATTATGGGATCTTGTTAACAGGGTTGATTGACTTAGCCATTCATAGAAATAGTTTGATTGGAGGGGATGATTTCAAGAGTGGTCAGACAAAGATGAAATCTGTGCTTGTAGACTTCCTTGTTGGTGCTGGTATCAAGGTACCCCACTCTGTTTAATTAAACTTGGAGATCTCTTCAGTGTTATAAAATTTTGGGTGCTCTAACATATGTTGTGGAATTTCGTGCCAGCCAACATCAATAGTGAGCTACAACCACCTTGGAAACAACGATGGAATGAACCTGTCAGCCCCACAAACTTTCCGATCCAAGGAGATCTCAAAGAGTAATGTTGTGGATGACATGGTCTCTAGCAATGGCATCCTCTTCGAGCCTGGCGAGCATCCTGACCATGTGGTGGTCATCAAGGTATAATTCATTAAATTTCCTGAGTTTGAATTGTAAATTTAGATGTTTCTACGAAATCATACAAACCACTTATTTAGATATGAAATATCTTATCACCAATTGATGTAAGATGATGAGGAAGTTAGCTTCTAAATTGGTTTGAATACGGATGATTTTTAAGAAAATCTATATTATATCTAATGATGTTGTGGACTGCTGAAAGTTAATCAGAACAATTGACTTAGATTTTGTTAATTCTTCCTGTTTTACTGAGAGTGGTTGCTTTGGGATGGGAATTTTCAGTATGTTCCTTACGTGGCGGACAGTAAGAGGGCCATGGATGAGTACACCTCAGAGATATTCATGGGTGGTAAAAGCACCATAGTGATGCACAACACATGCGAGGACTCTCTCTTGGCCGCTCCTATCATACTGGATTTGGTTCTTCTTGCCGAACTCAGCACTCGCATACAGTTCAAGGCCGAAGGGGAGGTCAGTTCCATTCTCTCTCTTGGAAAAAAGCCATTTTTTGTTTGCCATTTTAAAATGAATTCTAAAACGCAAGTGAATTGTGGTGTGTAGGGAAAGTTTCACTCTTTCCATCCTGTGGCTACCATCCTCAGTTACCTTACAAAGGCTCCTCTTGTAAGTTTTTTTTTTTTTTTTTTTTTTTTTTCATAGCCATTGCCTGCTGAAATATTATAACTTTTCATTTGACAATTTGAACATATTTCTGAATCGATATGTGGTCGAAAATGGTGAAAACAGGTACCGCCAGGCACACCAGTGGTGAATGCTCTGTCGAAGCAGCGGGCGATGCTGGAGAATATAATGAGAGCTTGTGTTGGGTTGGCCCCTGAGAACAACATGATTTTGGAATACAAGTGAAGTTTGATAACGTTGAGTTGAATAGAAAATTGGTTTTCTTCTATAAGTTTGTGAAAATATGCAGCTGTTTCTGTCTGGTTTTTTACATTTTTTTTTTCTTCTTCTTCTTCTTTTTTTTTTTCTTTAAGCCCTCTTTTTATATCCGGCTTGGGGAAGTTGTTAATCTTGGGCAAGCCATATCTTCTGTAATGGAATTATACATATTTTAAACTAAATAGATTTCATGTTTTTAAGGTTTCAAATATCAACTTAACTAAGTTGGGTAGTTTTATTTTTCTTCATGCCATACAAACCCAACCAAAAATTCAAAACCAAAAGTTCATCCTCTGAAAAAAAAGGGTGTTATAAAGCGCCAAGAAGAAATAAACTAAGGAATTATGTTCTCTATCTCACACTACAATATATTTTGATTAAATATTATATTCTCTGAGAAAATAATGTTTGGTTTATTCTGTGTTTTGTCGTTAGAGTAGTTGTCAAAGAATTCAATCTCATACTCACTTGTTATACTAAAAAAAAGTGTTAGCCTGCTAAGAATCCAAATAGGCTTACATTTAACACCAGAAAAAAGGCCAACCAATTATTTCAGTGAAAAGACAAAAAAGTGGTCCATGGACCAAATTCGACTTTTTTTTTTCTTTTTTCTTTTTGGTAATTAGTCCATTCCCACAATGGCCAATAATTGGGAAGATGGCCAACACTGAATGCCCCTTGATGTGACTCTAAGCTTATTTCCAAACTGTTTGGAATTTAGTACATTTTTCCATCCATTTTGCCCCAAAGTGACTTGGACTTTCCATCAAATATGAGGCTAACTATAACAAAGATGGTAAATTAATAAGGTCTTTAGGTGGAAATTTGAATCATGTATGTATATAAATTGAACTATGTTCAGATTGACAGATGCCATTAAGTCTTGATTTTTGTTGAATTTGGTGAGTTTTAAAAGAATTATTTCATGGTTGATTTTGTATAATTATTTGTGAGTTCTTGATTTTGTGCATTGACTTGTGAAGGCTTGAATTTCATTGATTGCTAATTGCAATTTAAAACTTAAAAAGTTAAGTTTTTCTTTACATTTTTTTTAATTCGAGCAGTATAGCTATTACATGGACTCTAATCAGCCCAGCACTTTAAACAAAGCCATAACTTGCCAATTTGAGTGCATAGCCCATACAAATAAAGGCCCAAAGCTCTCCCCAACTTATTAATTCAAGTTGCTTTGTTCTAGAAATCCAATCCAACAGCTCACATTTGTTAGATTGCAAGAAAGAAGATAAATTTCATTTATAAATGTTTCATATCTTTTATTCAAATGCATCTTGAATCACTCAAAAGAGATTAAAGGAAAAACTTAAAAGAAATAAAGTTTTGAACAAAAACCCTACTTCCCACAATGGCATAAACTTCTAAATTAGATTTATGTGGATTATCCAAAAAATGACACGAGAAATAAGTATAATGAGATAGAGATGATGATGTGAGTAATGACATAACAAGTACAATAGTCTAATCATATCATTCTTGCAGACTTATGACACTGAGATTAGAAGGTTTCGTAAGAATTATAAATTCTCTCTCAAAAGTGCGATGAACAAAAATAATAAGAGAAGGAAGAAAAAGTAAAGTTCATTGGTTATATTCTATACTGTACAAGCTACACACGTTTATACTAAAATGATGAAAATTACACCAAAACAATATATAGGTCATATATATACTCGCAAGAATATGCCTATCTTTTATAAATTATACTTTTATTTAGTTTCTATCATTACTTAAAATCCTAACGTAGAACATATCTTTCGGCAAAAGTTTAATTGATTTGGTATGATATGATGCAATGATAATATAGAAGAGGTATGTGTGGTAAATATAAGGTTTAATTCTCTCTCAAATACAAGTACAACACATATGTACGATGATTAAGAATCTATTTTTGACTCGATGACAATTAATTGTTCTCATTTTCATTCTCGTTAATGGATTGAACACGTTTAGAATAGTGACAAAAGAAAACGCGTCAAAATTAAACATATGGGACCTATTTCGCCGTCGATTTTGGCCGTCGCCTACTATATCTTAGCTTCAATGATTTTTGCATCATATAATTCATACCTACTAATATAATTCAACCACTCCCTTCCCTATTTTCTTCATTTACCACACCTCAGAAAAAAAAAATACAAACAGTCGTGCAAACGTTCACATTCTCTCCCTTTTTTCGAGGATGGGATGGAAAAAAAAAATTAAAATTCTAAAGTTTCAATTCAACCCTTATAATTTCGTTAAGTTTGTCAAAATATACATAAATTTAATACATATTATTTTCTTACCTGATACAATTTTTTAGATACATGGTATTTTGTTTTAAATGTGCGACAGAAAGAAGCAATGAAAGCAAAATATGTACGACATGAAAAAAATTTGTCATATCATTTAATTTAATTTATTGACACCTAAATTAAGAGATTTTTACAAAATATTAGTATCAAACTAAAACGTTTACATCTATGAAAACCCAATTTTTTTTAATGAAATAATATAAATCCCCAAATTGAGACATAGGAATTGAACCCAAAAGAAAAAATATATATCATATATGTTTGTGAAGCAAAAACGTGTAGTTAGCTTTGTATATCAAATTCACAAATTTCCCTGCTGATTCATAATCATTAATCACATACTTTTTTTTTCCTAATAATTTAGTCATGACACAAACTCCCATGTCTTTTTTTTTTCTTTTTCTTTTGCTTTTTCTTTCACATACAAATACTTCAAAAAGCTGTTGCCCGGCCACAGTCTGGTCGCCGGAGCCCCTCCCCTAGAGGTGGCGGCCGACGGCGCCGCCGTCTTGCTTTGATCCACTTCCACCACTGCCGTGATCTTGTTCCATCTTCTGCTCTCTACACTCTGCACTGCAGAATGCTGTATCTCCCCTAAACTCATAATATACCAACTTCAATTATTATTACACCCAAAAATTTGATAAATTTTCTCACTTGTACCAAATAAATAATTGTCATATTGGATAGAGAATTACTCATTAGTTTAAGATTTTTTTTAATACAATATATGAATGTGAGAATTTGAACACTCGATCTTCTTATCTAAAAAGTATGAAGTATTATTGAACTACGTTCAAGTTTGATCATTAATCTAAGTTGATAATTTAAGATAAATTTAATCTTTTTATTCATATTCTTAATGATATCCGTCATTTTGTTTTAAGGAATATATCTAACTTTTTAGATGATTAAATCCAAAAAATTAAGGTGAGAAATTACCATAAATTTTATCACTTATACCAAATGAATCATTATCAATATTGAATGGAGAATTAATCAATTAATTTAAGATTTTTTTTAGTGCAATACACAGACGTGAGAATTTAAACAATAATCTTTTGATTGAAAAAAAAAAGTATTATTCAGCTATGTTTTGGTTTAATCTAAGAATTTAAGTTGATAATTTAGAATAAATTTAATCTTTTTATTCATATTCATAACTAAACCGGTCATTTTATTTTTATGAAAATTAAATCCAGCTTAATATTCAGATAAGAAAAAACAAAAAAAAGTTTGGAAAGAGAGTTTGAATTTCATACATGTACATGTAAATGTCACGGGCGGGTGAGAGACGGCGGTGACAGAAGGTGCAAGTGCGTAGAAAGTGAACGGAATCGTCGCCGCCGTCGTTGAAGGCGGAGAGATTTCTCCGGCCTCTCGGCGACACGAAGGATAAGGTGTAGTTCATCAGATCAGCGTCGGCGGCGATCGCCGGAGGATTTTGCCAGCTTCCGGGACTGTGATGGTGATCAGACGGCTGTCCACCTTCCACGTGGCTGACATCCACCTTGATTCCTGACATACTCGCCGTTCTCTTCATCTGCGGCCGTGGGCGCTTCCGTACTAACATCTTCTTCCTCAGAGAGAGAGAGAGAGAGAGATTTGTGTGGGAACTAGGAAATAAGAAGAAGATGAAAGAGTTTTTTTTTTTGTTTTTATTTTTTAGTAATGAGTATAAGATGAAAGAGAATGAATGATTATATAAAAAAGCAAAAAGGGTATATTACAAGTTTGTGCCTTGAGTCTAATTTTGTACCTCTAACCAAAATATTTCAAACCCATTTGGTCGGTGAAAATGTCGATAGAAATATTGTCTTATTTGGTCGATTTTTCTGCAACAATCCTATGGAAATATCGATTTATCCCTGATGTTGATGTCGAACCTATAGACACATAAAAATATCAACGTTGTATTCCTTCGGTCAACCAAACATATTTACATATATTTAATATTCCGTCTCTAATTAATGAGAGTTTTCTTTTTCCTCTTCAATTGTTAGGGTTATATTATCAATATTGATAGGATTCTATCTCAAAATCAATTGGTAATGAAAGGAGTATCACATAACTATTATAAACCATTGTTAGGTCTATTTTCTTTTCAATGCGAGATACTTAAAATATATATGAACCATTTTTTAATCTAACACAATTTTTTTTAATACATTGACGATTTTTGAAATATAAGATATATATTATGCCTAAGAAATTAAGTTGATTGAACACTGCATTAATAACTTGATGAATTAGGGTCTGCCGCCCTCGCGCCAAAAAAGGAAAAATGGAAATAGAATTAATAATGATAGTTTAACTCGAAAATTAGTGTATGATGAGACTCAATCTGGGCCGTTGGTTGATTCATCGGATGGGAGAAGACAAGTCAACATCTTAATCTTATGCTCCATAATTATTTATACTGCGTTTTGTATATAAAAAAGCAATTTTATATTATTTTCTAAGTGGACAGATTTTATTTAAATGGTTGAAGCAATATATTTATTAATTTGGAGTTCAATATTTAAGGAGGATTTCAGTGTGGTGGAAATTTTATCCAAACGAAAACTCACACATTTTTATTAATTATTATTTGATTTAGTTACAAAAGTTATTGCAAAGTAAACAGTCAAATTACACATAATTTTGCTTTTCCTTCTTTTGTTGACCATGAAACTTTCCAGCTCCTACAAAAATTTTCCCTTTTTTTTTTTAAAATTTGTTTCGAATTTGCAGATTTTTAAATATTTTAATTTATTCCCTCAATTTTTAGGTGAAACTTATTAACTAATTTAATCGTTCGATTTTAATAATTTACTCTATTTAATTTATGAATTTTGAAACATTTTAGTTAGATTTTTTAATATTCAATTTTGATTTTAATAAGTCGTCAAGCTGTACGCTATATTTTAAGTTGGATGTTTATGCGTATTTTACTGATTAGATGACCAATTAAATAAATAAGGATAGACAATCTAAAAAATTTTGGTTTAAAATATATTTGACTCGTATTCTCCATCAAATGTTTTCTTTTTAACTAAAGCATAAGGAGAATAATTAATAAAAAAAAACTTTTAAAACCATGGAAACAAAATTCATACCAAACTTTATTAAGACAGTTAACTAAGCTGATTATTATTTGTTTAAACTCTAATACCATGTAATAAGCCACCTGAAACTTAGTAGAGATGATCACTGAGAGATGAAATTTCTTTCATTAATGATAAAAAGGTTGACCATTCTCTTAACACAAAAAGACTATGAACAGAATTTCACTAATAGAAAAATAAAACCAACTTATAACCCAAGATGGGTTTAACAAGTACAACAAAAAATATCTAACCTAGAATTACATGAATAACATCATTTTCACCTCTTATTTACATGACAATTTATCTTTCAAAATTCATCAAAAATGACGTTGATTGGAGATATATATCAATTACCACTGAGCTATGCTCGCCTTAATGACATTAGAAAATGTAAAACAATTACCGTAGCTGGTTAAGATCGAGTGGCCTATTCATGAGGCATCATCCATATCACCCGATGAATTGGACCAAAAGGATAATGACATATAATAATATGATGTTTTAATTGTTTTTGTCCAATAATTTACAATGATGCATTTTTCTATTATCATGGCCCCAACTGGGCATCACATTAATTTTTTCATCGTAATATATTTCATTATACTTACTATCGAGATCAAATGTGCATATATATTTCATCGTACTTGCTATCGAGATCAAATGTGCATGTATAACTCATATTCATATTCAAAACAAATGCTTCTAACTTAGCAAACGATTGTTAAAATTTTTCTCTACTAAATTTATATAAATCCTACAAATTTTCACAACTTATATATTTCTTTTTTGGAGATAAATATTATAAAATTGACATAAATATTTTATTTAAAAGAATTTGAGTGGGAAGAAAGGTGAGAGCTTTGGAGTATTCGTTCTCCAATTATGGAAATGGGCAATAATTGGGTATGGGTTTGAGTCAATTATTGGGTCCCTTTAATGAGGAAAATGAAACTCAAACAGATTGAATAATAAAATTATCAGAAGTCTGAGCTTCCATATTGTCTAATTCTAAAATTCTATTATTCTTTTTCTTCTTTTTTCCTAAATAAAAAATTATAATTATTAAGGTAATAAGACAATTTAGATAACATCATGCTATGTACTAGGGTCGTCATGCGGGTCCCACCATTTTCATCTATCAAAATCATACTCCACGTGTCATGTTACTATTTGCTCTTTTTATTATTATTATATTTTTGTGTGTGTGTTTTTCCATGGTGGAACTTTCTAGTCTCTCAAATTGGTGTTCATATTTTAATACTTTTGGGCTCTTTTTCCTTTTTCTTCTTTTGGGGAGGGAAGGGGGCTTTCTTGTATTTTTTTTGTCTTTTAGTAATTAGTTAGTTATTGAAGTTAATTTTTTTTTTCACCATATGTTAATCTTTGATTTATTAATATATACATTTAGTTTGTATTAGTTGAAGTTTATGGATGGAACATAAATATGATCCTTTATCTACTGATATTTGAATTGAGGCCGTACATGTTTTATTGATAAAACAACTCTCTTAAGAAATCAGAAATAGAAAAAAATGGCTATAGTTAAAACTAATATATTGATTGATTATGATTTAGAAGTTAAACTATGAAACCTTAAAGATATATAACGTTACATTTAAATTGAGAGGAAATAAGTTCAAACTCTATGATAGTTATTTACCAGAATTAATTTCTATGTGTTTCAGCTGTCTAATCTGGATCTTCATATATATCAGAAAAATAAAAAAGAGAAAAGAGAAACATAGACCGTTACCTAACAGTTATATTTCTCAAAATCGGAAAACAAAAAATAAAAAATTAGAACGTTACCAAATGATTCCTTAATTTTTTATCCATCAATACTCTATGATTTGATTATAATAAAAGAACAAAATCCTCACCAAATCTCTAGGGAAGAAATTAATATATATAAATGGATATACAATTCGATCAATATAAATATAAAATAAAATTCACAACAATACTTGAATATCTTACACGTAAAAGCAAGAAATTGCAAAGTCAACATGATTGAATTTTTCTTTTCCATTTATTTAACACAAGAAAAGAAGCAGCAAAAATGATGGGCTCTCCGCTTGAATTACTCAAAGGTGACACCATTGACATTATAAGATTTGAATAAATTCATTTGACAATCATTCTATGTTTCTTTTGTGATAATTACACTTTGATTTTCTTATACGCTTGAAGAGATATTTTGACATTAATATGTATAATTTTCTTCAATTAGGTGATAAGTGAAATCATATTTTCAATCTCTATGTTCTAACTTTAGTTTGAATCTAGTCTCATTTCTATTGAAATTTACTCAAGAATGAAGTTTGAAATAACAGACCTGAAGAAGTCCATAATATTATACTCTGCTTCAATGGAATCAGAGTTATTTCTTGGAAGTGCAGAATCCTAACTCACATCTTTATCCCACAAAAAGTATACGAAAAAAAGAAGATACAAAATGGAACGATAACCGTCGTGATGAACAGAGGTAGATAAGGAAAATTTTCATTCTTCTTTACCCATGGCCATCAAGAACTCGCCTTCGCAGACGACTTCGCCTCCAACATATGCCTTCCCATCCATTTTGGCAATTCCGAACTTCTTCTGCAACTTAGTGAGAGTCATTCGCATGACTAAAGTGTCTCCTGCGATCACGGGTTTTCGGAACCTCACTTTATCAATTCCAGCAAAGAAGAAATTGTCGCGAGAGCCTCCCACTTCTGGTTGCAGCATAACCAGACCGCCTACTTGAGCCATTGCCTATAATCCAAGCATTGGTAGAGGCTTATAATGAAGTATATTGTGTATCATAAAAACAAGGACAAATTCATTCCATTTTTTAGAAGATATTGTGATATTCATCAGAGTAAATAAGGGGTGTTAATAGTCCTGTGAAAGGACTGACCAGGCCTAGTTGTCACTGGACCAATGAGAAAGTAAGGCAAGAGAATGAGCTTAAACCATAGTGGCCACCTACCAAAGATTTAATACTTACGAGTTTTTTTTGGCAAACAAATGTAGAAAGATTAGACAACGGTCTCATGAAATTAGTTGAGATGCATTTATACGAACCTAAACACTCATAAATATTTAAAAAAAAAAAAAAAGAATAAGATGATTTTGGCGCAATGTATAGCCAAGAAATCCGTTATCCCCATTTATCAATAATGGCTTTTATCTGTTTAGGCTCTACATTCATCAAAAGGCACCTGAATAACCTCAACATTCCATTCACCCAAAAAAACGCATCAGCGACTTTGTTTTTAACCCAAGCTGGTATTGAATGTCAAAATCATAACATAACCCACCAATTTTGTAATCCAATTCTAATAATCCCTGCTCACTACATGTTACGTAACTCGAGCAAAACTTCAAGAGGGCGTTTGGGAAGAAGTTGCCAAACCTAGATGTAATCATTTAATAGGAGAAACCAAGAAGCTGAACCATGCCCCTTCTTATCAGAAGAAAACAAAAATAAACAAACAAACAAACCATGCGCCGAAACACCCCCACCCACAAAGCCTTTTCTGATTTGTCCAGATAATAACATCTCCATTTCTGGACTAACACAATGGCCGTCAATGAAGGGATGTCCCAAGGGAAAAATGTCAATGATGAAAGGCTGGGGAAAGAACTGTGAATGTGATCTATAAAGCCCAAAAAAAACTCGTGGGATATTATTAAATCCTAGGTAGGTCGCCACAAACTTGAAGAATAGTCTATAAGGCCCAAAAACTTTCATATCCTTGATGTACTTTGTTCCACGATGGTCATTTGCCCCGTCGGCTGATATATATGTCCCAAACTACTCAACTTGAAGAAAGAACAAGGGAACATTTCTTTTAGTTGGAATAATCTGGTGCTTTACTAAATGATCGACATTTTCCTCAATGGCGGGGCTATAAAATCAGAAATAATCAACATGAGTTAACTTTCCCAATTCTCTAAATACCTCATCAAAGTTTTCTATAACACTAAGATTCCCAACCATGTACTAATACAGCTGCAAATCCACTATACAGAGGCTAATTTATAAAAAAATAATATTGGCAATCTACCAAAAAACTCCCTTCACAATCAACCAAACACCCCGCATCTTCACTTAATTTACGGCAAAAATTCAACCAAGTGCAGAGATAATTCTTCCCAAACAATTAGTAATTCCTTAAAACAGTCCGCAAAATATTCATCAAAAGCAACAGTAAATTTTCCGCATGAGTCAACAAAATTCTCAACCAAAATATAATTTCATCCTCCTCGTGTAAGTAATCAACAAAATCTAAAGAAATTTATATTTTCAAACTTGGGAGTGCCAATTGTAGAGTGAATGCCTAGAAATTTCCAGCAAAGCATTGGTGGTAATTCTGAGAATTTAGTACCTTTCTTGCTCTAATTTCACAATTGAAAGTTTTCCTTGTACCAACTCAACCTTCTTGTGATAAATTCGATCATCTAAACAACCATTGCTATTTGCGAAGTCCTCTAAACCAAGTTTCATTGGAAAATTACGATTGAATTTCCTGGTCTTCTTTTCTCTATTAAGCCAATTTATAGCCCATCTTGGATGTAAACTTCCTCAAACTCAAATTAATCTGAACTCCAAATAAGAAAAATTATTCAAAATTTTGGTGCTGGGATCAATCTCTTGCCCCCTTTCCATGTTGTTTTCTGTATCACGAGAGATTGCTATGTCAGTTTTGTTATTTTCTGCTTCTGGCAGGTTGATAAATCCTTGATGAGAGTGAGAAGGCAAACATAAAGGAAAATATCTCTATTTTTCTAATCCTCCCTCTACTACATTGGTTTTCATTTTGATATGCTATATTTGAATGACTCTTTGCAGACCTTCCACGTTCCTTAGACATGGCCGTCATTCGATTGGCAAAATCGTCCAAAAAGCGGAGGCAGAGTTCGATCTCAAGCACTCCCATTAAATCTCGACGAAATAAGGACCTTTATTTCCCATCACTAGATTCTTGCTCGCCATTATCATTCTTCATTATGCTGCTTGACCCTGCGTTCATACCAAAGTGATGCAACCTAACATCTAACTTCTAAGAGAATAATCTCCATGAATCCTCCTCAACTGGAGCCTTAATTATAATCCAAAATTCAAACAAATACAAGAGACTAACCCTCTATTTATTAAGGATGCTAGCCCAATAACAACTAAAAATTAACAATTAACAAACTCAAATAAGATCGCCAGATTAGCCGTCACTACACTAGATCACATAAACTTGCCTTACAAGTTCAATCATTCAATCCACAGGCTTAAACTGTATTTAATGACTTATCTCCGATCAACGCAAGGAAAAGCAACAAAGACGGTATCCCTTTTTCTTTACTGAAGATGGGAGTGCATAATTCATACACATCCGAGCCCCAGTCCCAGAATCAGTCACAATTCCATTTCCATCAAAGTATTATAAGTTTTCTGTGCTAGTAATTCCAATTCATCATCAAGAGTTTATATCAATATGCAGTAAACAGTTGCACAATACCATCTTAATCCTCAAAATATTTCAACTTCAAGCTCTAGAAATTACCTCAACCATGAGAACGCCGGGCATGATAGGTCTCTCAGGGAAGTGCCCGGGAAAGAAGTTATCATTTATGGTAACATTCTTTATAGCAACAGCTGAAACCCCAGGATTGTATTCAATCAC
>NW_019104496.1:2289488-2302838 GCF_001995035.1 Momordica charantia
GCTTCCAAAAGAGAAAAAAAGCAAAACCCATTTGAAATTAGAGAGAGGAGCTTACTCTTTTCAATGGGAACATCCAATTGGTCTTCAACGGGAGTGTCGTGGGCGGCAGCATTGAGAGAGCATCGGAAAGTGGGAAGCGAATTTGAGCGAAAAGAGATAGAAGGGGATCTGAAGAGGGAAAGAGAGGTGGTGGGATGGAGGAGGCATTTGTGTTGGTTCAGAGATTGGGCATTGGTGAAAGATACGAGAGAACTGGAAGTGGCAGCCATGGATGGAGATTAGGAGCGGAGAGTTCGAAGCGAGTGGGGGAAGAAATGTGAGTTAATGGCGAGTGGGGAAAGTGGGGGAAAACTGAAAAAAGAGCACAAAAAATCAAAATTTACTCGCTTCGGTCTTGGGGATGAGAGAACGATGAGACCGAGGCGCTGTTTCTGCCCAACCCCAAATTTTTTTGTTCTGAATTTAAAACGCTTATGATTTTGCCTTCCAAATGGGAATTACTCAAACCAACGACATATCATATCTATTTGTTTCATAGATTTTGCCAAATTTCTTCTAGAGAATTGAAAGGATTTTTCTTTCTTCTGAACTCACGATTTTTTTTTTTTAATGAAAAAGAGAGTCTTAAGTAGTTGAAACGCTTATGTTGATGATGTGAAAATATATTTACTTAGATTTTACTCTTATTTATAATATAATATTTTTAAAAGAATTTTACCTTTATTTTTGGTAACTTCACAAGTAAGTGACAATTTTACTTTTTATTTGAAACATATTAACACAAATTCTATATACAATGCAAATTCTTTAATACAAAATTATAGCTACATTAAAAAAAAATTATTGAGTGTAATGCTCAAATAGTGATAGAAAAAAATAGGGAAAAAATTATATTTTTTAAAAGTACAAATACCAAAACATAGGTATGCAAAGTAAGTTTGAAAATATAGAAGCTAAAATAGGAAAAAAAAATAAAAAATAAAAAATAATCAAAATTAAATTTATTTTATTTTGTAAGAAAGACCAAAAATATGACAGTATTGTTTTTTTTAAGTACACATATAAGCATACTTAATGCTGTATAACTAAAAAGAGAGAGAGAGAAAAAAGAAGATAATTAACTACAATTTATTGTAATTGATGAAAAAGTAACTGCTGTGACTAAATGAACTATTTTACAAACTCAACGTTTAAATGTTTAGGAATTAAATGTGTAATGTTCTTAATTTTGTAATATTAATTATGCTAGTGCATAAAATATTTACGTTTTTTTTTTTGATGGAAAAAACAAAAAATAATGGGGTGAGAGAGGCTCGAACTCTCGACCTCAGGATCACTCAGAAGCTATGAGACCTACGCGCTAGCCAACTGCGCCACCACCCCTGATGTTGAAATGAAACGGTTTTATTATTTATTAAGAGTATAAACACAATAAACAAACCAAAAATAAATGGACCAATTTTATAAAATTATACAGGCCATAATGTTTTTTTATGCAAGACTCCAGTAAATACATTACCCCTGATTTTTATTTCCGTATTTAATTTGTTGTCATTTATATTCGGTTATAAAAATTAATATTTGACTTTGAAATTGATGTATTAATGTTAAAAAATACGAGGAAATTATTGTTGTGAGTTCGATCCTCATCCATATATTCTACTGAAATAAATATATATAAATATAAATATATATTAGTTATTAGAAAAAGTACTTAAAAAAATTGAGGCCCATGAACCTAGTAAAAAGGAGGCCAAAAATTAGGTTAAGTCGGACTGGGCTAAAAGAATTAAGACTTTGGGCTATTGGTTTGCTTCTTTGCTTCCTTATAATAAGGAAACGTTGTGTTGTTCCAAAGTGTCAAAATGACCAAAGATTAATAGAATTTCAAATCCGCTCTATGCAAAATACTCATTTAAACGAGGGCTTCCCAAAATATCGAGAACCTAAATACTCTACATTTGATAACGACGATGACATTTTGGGAGATCTAACCAAACTATAAAGATTATTAAAATATTTTAAGAACTTTGAGACAAAATTAAAATGGAGCTCAAAATAAGAACGTTTAGAATGAACTTATAAGTTTCACAAATATAATTTTCAAGTAAATGGTGAAAATCGATAATTTTCATGAGTAGAAAAATGAATTTCATTAGTCTTTTGCTAGAAATAAAGGCAGTTAGGACAAAAATTCAGTCAAATTAAGAATATGTAGACAGGCTTAATTAAGAGTGTGGATTTCCAAGTAATTATTTGAGCAAATTTTGCTATGGATAGTGATGCGATCAAGATTTTTGAGAACAAAAACTTTGGAAATGCTCCAAAATCAACAAGAATTTGAAATTTATAGAGTTTAGTGAGTCATTTATCCTTAATCTACATTTTAGTCTTGTTCTTTAAAGTGTTGGATAAAAGATTGATTGGATAAGTGTTTAGACTTAACCAAAATTCTTTAACCTTCCTTCAAAGCTAGAAGTACTTCAACATACATGGTAGGGGTTAAGTAGGTCAATTCAACTCTCTCTCTCTTTTTCCTTTAAACTTACTTTGTGAAATTTTGAAAATCCACATTCTAAACCAAATGCTACGAAAAACTAAATTGATTGCGTGGAAAATTTTTTTGACAAATCAAATTGACCGACTCTAATTTTCCAAATACAATTACGTTATCACCATATACAAAATGAAGGTTGCATCTCGCACGTTAAAATCAAACACAAAGAAAAAGTATAGTCTTCAATCTTTTTAAGTCGTTTGTCTTTTTCATTGTGAATCTCGATGTTCATTCAATTGTTTTCCATTGCATCGGCGTGCCGACCCAAATTAACTACGATTATAGAGGTCACACTTCACAACTTTGGTTGATTGTCACTATAAGCTAGATATCACGCAAGATTAAGTTAATTTGGTCTTTTCCAAATGTGAAATTCTTCGGTTGTTCTTATTTGACCCCAAACTAAACGATCGAAAGTATTGATTTGTTTTGGAAACTTGCAACTCTAACTCGAACCAACTTCAAATAAGAAAGTGAGAGCTCATGTGACAACCGTATAAAATAATAATAATAATGGTGGATTTATCAAAACATTACCATTGGTTCCCTCATGATACTCTAAAACTGATTTTATTTAAGGACCACTTTGGACGAAACCTCCCTTTGGAGACTTTTATGACACAAAAACTTTTCTATCAAACCAACTCTTCTTTGTCCCCACCTCATAAGTCTTCCTAATTAGGAATAGGATGTCATTTTGGAATTTTATATGCTAAATTAATCTAGTCAAAAGAAACGTCCAAATCCAACAAAAATATAGTTTTAGTTTTCTTTCCTTCCTTTCTTATGAACACAGCGCCTCGTTCTAATACCCATTAAACTCAACAACTTAAACTTATTAATATTCTTTAATAGACTCTCTCATTGGTGGGCTATGGATTGATTAATAAGGACTTAACAAGTGACAAATAATATTAATCGAAGAGAATATTTAAAAGATAAATGATAATAATATTAACCGAAGAGGAAATGATATTATAAAACTTAGAGTGTTGTTTCAATTCTATGTTAAATCTCACTTAAACTTAAAAGCATAAATCGATAGATTGTAATATATACTTCTCAAGCCTCTTGTTTAGTTGCCAACCATAGACTATCAATGATAATAAGTTGAAGGTAAAGGATGACGACGAATATATTCGCATCTCCGACATGGTATCTTTTCTAACATTTTTTGTTAATTAAATTGTATTGTTTCAGTTTTTAATTCAATATTTAGTTTATATAATATATATATATATATATATGAGAACTTAAAAATTTGACAGTAGATGTCATTTATCGCTGAGCTAAATACAGGTGTTAGACATATAATTAAATACATAGGATTATTTAGTCTTGATTATGTAAAAATTAAACATACATCAAAGTCAAAAGTTACGTAAAGGAATAGGAGTTTAGGGAAGATAATCGCATTAGTGGTGTCCAATCATACAAGTATATGAAGACTCTAAATTTGCTTAATTATCTAACAATGTTCTTTTAGACTCGCATTTCCTATTTAATTTTGTTATATATACGAAGGACACGTATGCTTTATCACTATCTCAATAATTATGTACATCTCACATGCTCCATAGTTATGGTTTTATAAAATTTTAAAAATTATGAGGCTTAAATTTGAGTTTTATACTGATTCTTTATTCTTTGTTCATCTTAATCTTCAAGTTTAAATTTTAAATTAAATTTAAAAGAAATCATTTTTACACCCTTTACTTGAAATTTTTATTTTCTAATACTTCGTTAAAAATGTGAGGAGGAGATTGAAACGCATGGCTCATAAGAGAAGACACTCGTGAGTATACTAGAGGTTTATTCAAATTAAAAAAATCAAATTTTAATCTTCAATTTTTTATTTCATCAAATTAAATTTAAACTTAATTCAATGGTGTACGCTAGACAAGTTATTTTGGGAGTGTTTATATGCTTATTAGTTGGGTTTAAAGGTCTTTGTAAGCCACACCACATCAATTCTGAAAAATTAAAAAAAAAATTAGTTGGGTTTAAGGTATTATGTTATTGAATCTTGAGAATTGTTATATATACTCGATTTTGTGTTTGGATTTGTGTTTGGGTTTGAGTATTTTTATGGTCGAGTAATTTAAACATTGTTGTGACTTGACTGAGTGTTCTGTTGATTTAAATTTTTAGGGTTGATTTATAGACAATTTTCTAATTTAGTTTTGAGGAGATATATTAATTTGACCATTTATTTATGTTTAAGCTTTTAACTTTATGGAGTGGAATGTTTAAAGTTAAAATTGACTCAACGAATAAGAGATAGGATAATAATGAAATTAATTTGATCCTCAAACTTTTGAACCTTTCATGTGATTTTCAAAACTAGCATTAGATTTCTATAATATGGACTAAATACGAAACTCTATGAAAGTTGAAGGACTAAAATTTAGATTTCTTAAGCAACGACCAAAATTGAAAACGGATAAAATTTTAGGGACACAATTTAAACTTTTAATGGTTCAAAAAATGAAAAATTAACTCAACAATCTTACCATGACGAAGGTGCAGTTCTTTTTATATGATTGCAATATAATATATGTTTGGATATTGCTTTAATTTTGCAATAATCATACTCAAAAAGCATATGTAGCTCTATCTATTGATGATATTTATATAATATGTTAGTGTATTATTCCCAATACTCATAAAAATAGCTTTTAATTTGATGCTTGCTTTTCCAATACGCATCTCAAAATAATGATATACAGCCATGTATAATTTCAAATTTCAGTTCGTACAAAACTTTCAGCTTGATTTGGATTCTAAATTATAGGAATATGGAATAATAACAGAGAAAAAAAAAACCATTTTAAGAAAAGAGAGGGAAAAAAAACAATATATTCTTCTGAGTGGTGTTGAAGAAATTCTGATTTGGGAATATATAATATAAATCAGAGGAATAAGAATTCTTTTCTCTGCCCCTCTCTGTTTTCTTTGTCTACAAGTAATTCCTATAATTTAAAAAAAGAAATGTATAGTTATTCGGAGCATTGTATACACGAATACAATGTGTATACGTGGGAACTTGCAATGGAATTTAATGAAATTTTTTGAAAAATTTTAATTCTACTTCTACCAATTTAATCTTAAATGAGAATTACAGAAGGTTTTTATGTAATAAATTAAAGTCTTATAATGTGAATTAAGGATTTACTAACAACAATGTACAATGTTAACCTATTTCAGTTGGCTGAAAATTTTCATACATTCTTAAGATTTTAGAAAGCAACTCATAAAGGTTTTTTAAATTTGTTGTCTTGTAATAATAAAAATTATTATATAAACATTATTCAAAATCAAAATGATTTCACACCTTTTTTTAAAGAGATAATACTTGGAATTAGTATATTGAAAGGTGGTTGAAGTTAAAAGAATCCTATTATTTACCCAATATTAATTAAACATATTCATGTAGAAAGTAGAGAGATCTTAAAACATATTATTTTTAATTAGTGGTAGGTAAAAAAAAAAAAAAATAACTCTTTGTAGCTTCGAATTGATCCAATCATGTGAAAGTTGAACTTCTTCTTTAGTTGCTTGTTGTCAAATACTCGTCATACTTCATTCAATGGGTTGTTGCTTGCAATTGTAGTAACTAAGAGGGTCTTTTGGTAAATTTGGTAACTATTTCTCTTTTCTTTATGAAACATTTCTAAATTTGTCTTCAAAATTTTAGCAAACATAAATGTGTTTTCTTGTTTCCATAATTTTTCAAATTTTGAAAACATTATTTTACTCAATTTTATTTATTTTACCTTTTATAAATAAAATTGAGTAAAATAATGTTTGATTTTTGATGTCTGACTTGCATTACATCTCAAAGTAGGTGATGTCACAAGACTCCAAATATTTGCTAGACATAATAAATATTAAAAATAATATTTGTAAAATTGATTTTTTTTAATAGAATTTTTGTAAATTTGGTTGCTAATTAATATGCTTGAAATATAAATGAAATTAATTTATTATGGGGAGCATAATTAAACTATGTTCTTGTTTACTTGATGACTTGGAAAAGACTAAAGAGTATCTTTTGTTATAATTTAAATTATCCATTTGAAGGGAGCTTTTTTTTTTTCCTTTTATAATATTAATTATATTTTATTTGTTCATTTTTAGTAAATAAAAAAAAACTCCATTTTAGCTAATTTCATGTTTAGAGGGAATAAAAGGAAAAATAAATACAGCTTTTTGAAAAAAAAAAGGAGATCCTAAGAATTTATTAGTGGCACCTAAACATTATAATAGAAAAAATTATTTTTAAAATTTTGCTGACGTGATTAAAAATGAATGGCAGTATAAAAATTATATAAAATATTTTCTCTATCATAGGCTTGGACAAATTAAAGCACCTACCTCAAATCACTTATGCTAGCCCGTCCTAATTCTAAAAGGCTTCAACAAGATCCTTAACCATAATTTTGTGTTTGACTATTTGTTTCCTAGCCATTTAAATTTTACTTTTTGTATTTTTTACCAAATTCCAAAAAATAAGAAATGAAAATTTTAAAATTTTTAGTGGTTGAAATAAATCCAATCGAGTTTGTAGATTAATTAATTCTTCATAATTAGACAGGTCATTGTGTCACTACCTATAAAGCAGTATTATAATTGGGCTACCGAAAAAAAAAATGTTCAGATTTTAGTATAGATAGTTACGTTCCATTCTTTTAAGCATTTCTAAATTATGCTTCCATGATCTCAGCATCCTCCTCATTCGAGTATGGTGTCAGATCACTCATGTACTTCTCTTGATCTCTACTCGACGTAACATGTTCACCAACTTCCATTTGATTTTCATCTCCGAACCACATCCGTACTAAAAGAGATTTCATCCTAATACTATTTGTAAAGCTCCAGGTCCAAGATTTATACGAGTATTTGGAATCCTAATTCGAATTTTAGACTTGAGGCATTACAATCACTAAATTCTAGTTGATTTGTTACTCCACCCATCCATATATCTTGTTCATAAAATCTTGATCTCACACGGTAAGATCCTCTTTATCGATTTACATTATGCACAAATTTCCCAAAAGAAGACTAACAAAACACCAAACATTAGATTTGAAGACATAAAATAAAAAACAAAATCATTATCAATCCAACTAATAACCTATTAGGAAATCAATTTCCTAACGAGAGGATTGTCGAATCTTTAAAGATGATCCAATTAATCTCCACGCGTTTGAATTATATCGAAATGTTAGATAAGCAACACTGTTTGATACTGCATCCAATAGACATTTAAAACAAAGTTAATGATGACCATCAATCAAACATTGGAAGAAAATAAAAATAAAAAATTGTTCTCTGATTTTTGAAAGGAAAAAAGTGTGGGGAGGGAAGGGTACAGTGGAATTTTTGGGAGAACAATAAAATAGAGTGATTGTAGACAACAAAATCTGAGAATATTAGATATATCCGTAGAAGGGAATATAAAGCCATTATTGACTGTTTTTTTCCCTTTCCTTTTTTTTGGGTAATAGGGGAGTGTATATATGAAAAAAAAAATTAAAAAAAAAATAAATTCGAGGGGTACCCTATGTTGTTTGCTTGGTTTTGTTTTTGGTTTCACCTAAAATATCTCGTATCAATAGAGATATTCGATGTTGTCCTTCACATATATATTCACGAACTTCTTTAGTCAAAAGTAATTAAAACTTTTTTTTTTGCATTATCATCGGCGGGAGGTGGCATGGTGGGTTTGTGGTCGAATGGAAATACCCCTCTCCAATTTGAGCCCCATGGAACGAGTAGTTGAGATCTTCTCCCCAATGGATGGCCGTCTACATCTTAATTATAAGGATCCAACTGACAAAATCACACAGATAAAAAACAAATAAATGTTTGCACTATTTACAAATCCAACATTAATTTCTTTTGTTACAAAACTTTGTCTTGTTATTTTAGTTTCGGCATTGGCCGTGGGAGGGCCATGTCTTTGAGTGGGGACAAACAAAAGTTATGGATCTTTTGAAACTTAGGCTCAAAATCAGAGGTTTTTTTTTCTTTTTTTTTTGGGTAATACAAGAGATGATTCCCTTTGCCCCTTTGGCTTTGCCAGTTTGTCTTCACTGTTTCAGCCTTTGACATTGTCTTCTCTTTCTTTCTCTTTGTGTGTATGTGTATGTGTGTGGGTTTATACCAGAGAAAGAGAACACCATCATTGCTCTCACCATTATTTGTTTAAAGAAAACTTTTACTCTCTCTCTACCCATTTCCCATGTTCAACTGTTTCCGTGAGAGAGAGAGAGAGTGGTGTGATCGAAAGGTAACTTCCTTTGTAAAAAGTCCACAAAATCCTAAATCCCATGCTCAAACTCTCATACATAGTTCCCAAATCTTGGAGTGGTTATCTATACAACACTTAAAAGAAAAAAGTATACAGTATTATCGTTGCAGTAGAGTTTAACCACTAAATTCGACTATTATATAGTCATGGCTGTAGTTTTATAAATGATATGATATTGTCTACCTTAAAACTAAACATCCCATCAAACTTTTACTTTTCATTTTTACCCAACAATCCCATATTCATACAATGCACTACAAAAAAGATGCCTAAGTAACAAGTTATTTTGAAGTTTGATTCTAAAATATTCGACTCCAAAGGTGAAAAGAAAAAAGAAAATTTTGATGCTCTTGGAACTTAAAAGTTATATCAAACTCACTATCAACGGAAAGATTCAATATTTTTTTTGGGTAAAAAGAAAAGGGCAGCACTATAAGCATTTGTGTGTGATGCCTCTTTTTCATCATTCTAAATTTAAAATAAAAGGTGAAGATGATATGTATGATTGAAGTGAAAAAGATAATGATATATCAATCAATGAAATGTAAATTATATACATATGAAAAGGAGAGAGATTAAAAGCTTATCTATTTATTTATTTTTGGGTATCCTTCCATTTCATGCAAAGAAAACTTTGGTAACAGCAACAGTTTCAGAGGGGAAGAGAGTACAGGCTGCATAAACCCACTTTTAACTTTTTTCCCACCTTCCATTCTTAAAAACATTTGAATTTCAGATATGGACATGCCCTTTGAGGGGGCCCTCTCCATTCCCAATACTCTAAATCCCAAGAAAAAAGAAACCCCATTTATCTTTCAACAACTTTCAAGGGGGAAAAAAGGGAGATCTTACTCATTATATAATTTGTTTTTAAATGGAAAACTAATTCATTTATAGGAGAGAATGGCATTCCATAAGCAAAGGAAAGTTTAAAATTATTCCTTTCACATTTGGTAACAACTTTTGTTGAATATTTTAGTTTGATATATTGTGAATCACCCCATTTTGTAGGTAGAGACACTTATGTTGAAATACCATTTTAGTCCTTTTAGTTTTTTAGAATTCCAATGATGAGTTAAATATCTCAAAATATCATTGGATTTGAAAATGTAGCCCATGTTTGGAGAAAACATGTCACATAAAACCGCTGTCAACCCTCCAAACAATGTGAGAGATCCCATCAAATTATAAAACCAATATTTTTTTTTTTATTTTATAACTTGAGTGTCTGGACCAACTTATGTGCATCTCGATCAATCTCACGAAACAACCACTTGACCCTACAACATTTGATGTCGAAAAATATATAGGAACTAATTTCTATGGTAGAACCAAATTGAAACTTAACATAACACATAACTAAAATAGTAATAAATTTAACAAAAATATTAAGTTAAATCAAGGACATTGCAAAACGATTATTAACTTAACTAGTTAAAATACGCCAATAAACTCTTAGATGTTTGAATCTTCACTCCCTCGTAGCTAAAAGAAATAAAAAAAGGAGAAAAAAGGCAAAATATCTTTTTAGCTTAAGGTTATAACTAATAAATGTTTAATATAGCGTATGATACAAATGATTAAGAGACATGAATTAAGAGGTAATGAATATGATATGATAATGAAACTGTCTGAAGATTGTGGCGGCTACAACCATCCCCCAAATCCCGCCACCAATCACTCCCTTCATTATCTAATTATTTTTGCACATGAGAGAGAGAGAGAAAGAACAATATTCAAAAAAGAAAAAATGATGGGTTAATTAATTTCCAAGTAAAATAGTGTATTGATCTGATCATGAAGAATATATATTTATATGTGAATTATGAGAAAATAATTAAAACTAGATCTCTGTTATTTACACAATAATTACCAAAGAAAAAAAAGAGGTGTTTCCAATTTCGATTATGTTTGATAATGGCGATGGTTAATTAACGACGTAATTACTCTCTCTCATCGTTTTCCCATTTTCTGACTTTTTTTTTTCCAACTAATCAGAAGAACAAATCCATGGTTCCACCATACCTTCACTTCTCGCCGTCGTCACATTCTCCGCCGCTTTATCTCCGAGAAATTCCGATGAGTTTCCGGTGCCGTACCGGATCAGTTTCCCGTTACTATTTCCGTTGCCAGATCTTAGATTAAGAGCTTGTTGATCTGTTTCTCCGCCGTCGCCTGGGACCCATCTCGCCGGAGGAGGAGGGTTTCTGTGGTTGTTGTTGTCGTCGTCAGTTGTGGTCGACGGTAAGGCCTCACCGGCCGGCGGGAGGCCCTGGGTGCTCAGACCGAACTCCTCAAAAATACCCATTTTGAGATTCTGATCGTTATTCTGCAGAATCTCGAGAGTGGACGAGGAAGCCTTGGAAATTAATTTGGGGTTTGATGGGAACATGTTGTGGAAATGGCCGCCGTCGAAAGCCGGGGTTTGTAAATTCCCGGCGAGGAAATTCGACGGCGGAGACGGCGAGAGAAACGCCGGTTTCTGGGCAAATGGCCGTAGAAGATAAGGCTGCGCGGCGGCGGCGGTACCGAAGAGATCGAATCGGGTGTTTCTCGCGAACGGCGACGACGACGATGTGAAAGGCGGAGCCGGAATCCCGGTGAATTCCTGGACCATGGCCCGGAAATTGGTAGTGTCCGTTGTTAAAACTGTCGTCGGAGCTCGTCGAGAGGCCCTCGGCCGCTTCTTCGAGCTCCGAACCACGTTGGCGCCACTGCCGCCGCCGCCACCACCGCCACCACTATCCCGCTCGGTTTGTTCCGAACCCAAACCCGAGCCTCTCATGGAATTAGTACCCTCCGGTGGGTGGGGAAAATTTTGGGGGGCGGAAAAGTTGGAGAGTGAGGGCAAATTGTGGTTGACGGCGGAGGAATTGGGCGCCGGGGCGCCGAGATCCGGCGGAATCTGATCGGATCTCACAGTCCGAGACCAAACCATATCGAGATTGAGAAGTGGGTTTGGATTGGAATTAGCAATAGAGGGCCGTGGATCGAATAAATTAGACAAAGGATCAAACATAGAGGAGGATTGGGGAGGATGGTGGAAGTTTCCGGCGAGGGAACCGCCGTGGTGGGTGATGAACGCCGCCGTAAGGGAGTCGGCGCGTGACTCATACTCCTCATCACCACCACTAGAGGACTGCATACTCCCACTAGAATCCATGGAGGAGGAGAGAGAGAGAGAGAAAGTTTACAAAAGTTGCAATAAATAACTGAGTTGCAGATATGTATATATGATGAGAAGGAAGTAGAGAAGTAATAAATTAGGCAGTGATCTCTGCAATTTGCAAAGGACAGAGCCAAAGTTTTAATTTTTGGTTTTGGGTTTGGAAAAGAAAAAATTGGGCATAAAGGAGAGAGAATAAACAACAAACTCACAAATGAGGAATTTTGATGGGGGTTGCAGAAAATGGGTATGGCCTTCTTGTTCTTGTTGTTCTTCTTCTTTTCTGATTAGGGTTTTTGTGTGAGAGAGAGAGAATATGGGGGAAATGGGAGGGAAGAAAAAGAGATGATCTTGTAGGCTTTTCACTCCATAAATAAAAAGATTGGTCTATTTCTCCCCTTTGTGGTTCCATAAAATTAAAAGAGAGACACAAAAAAATAATAATAATAATAATAAAGGATCAGAGTGGGGTAGCCATGGGAGAGAGCGAGAGAGAGAAAAAAAAGGTGATGAATTGGTCAATCTAAGTGTAGGGATTTTGATTCGCAATGTGAAAGCAAGAAAATTACACAATAGCAAGATGGGGGAGGTGTTATATAATATCAAATAATAATGTCATTAATAATTAAATAAATTATCGAATTAACTATCTTAGCTAATCCGATTATCCAGCGTAGTTGATAAGACGTTTATTACCATTCGAAATGTTAATAATTTGATTTTCTACCCTATATTATACAAAGTGAAAATAAAAAATAAATATTAGTCCCTGGATTTTGACAACGATATATTTATTTACTATTTACTCTCTAAATTTTTTAAAGGTTATAAAAAGTAAATATTACTCTCTAGATTTTGAGAATAATATATTTATTTACTATTTACTCTCTGAATTTTAGAAAGATTTTATTACATTTCTAAATTTTTAGTTTAATTATAACAACTCTTTGTAACGATAGTTCTATTAATTAAATGTTGACGTGATACCTTAGACTAATAAATAATAATTCACTACAAGATTCCTCCCCTATATTTACAGTACTAAAGTGTGGTACTACTACTAAATTTTTAATAAATAAGAGAAAAAAATGCAATTTTTTTTAAAATAATAAACTGTTAATATTTTAGTAGTGGTCAGAATAAGATAGAGGATCAATCATCGATCCACATACAAGTATTTTCCAAAAAATTCCATCCTGTATAATATTTAGCTGGATAAAAATGAAGCTAAATTTTTTAAGTATATAATTTTTGTCTATATATTTTAATTCCTAAGCTCTTTATGTGAGTAGAACTAGAAGGTTTTTTTTT
>NW_019104496.1:2302873-2318225 GCF_001995035.1 Momordica charantia
ATATATATATATATATATATATATATATAAAAGTTGGAGTCTAAACGAAGGCTAAAAAATTTACATTAATAAGCATACGGTTAATTAATTAATAAAGAATAATTAGGTGGGCTAGCGACCAAAAAAATTAGGGTAGATGGTCTTTTTTATTTTATATTTATATATATATATATTTTTTGAGAAATAGGGTAGATGGTTATTGTTGAATACTATATACTATAAAGCTATATATTAAGATGATGACCATAACCTTCGTCACCATTACTTATTATGCCACTACCTCAAATTTAAACCAAACTCCCAAAGATGATATTTCACACATAAATTAAATTAATTTGCTGTTAATCAATTAAAAATAAATAAAAGCTATATCAGTATTAATATATCAATTAAATATGAATGCGCCAAATCAATTTACCCCATTCTCCTCCTGCTTTCAAGATTAGGTTAATGATAGCCCACGTATAGCAACTTTGTTTTTATTACAATATTATATTTTTATTTTTTATTTTTACCATCTAACAAAAATAATATTTTTATATAATCAGGTGGCATTGACCTAGTCAGAATGAGAAAAAAAAAACTCTTTTTTTAAAAAGGAAAAAGGAGGAAAGAATTTAAAGAAAATCTTGTGCTATGATTGTGGAACCGTGGAGAATCTCTCCCACAGTCTCTCTGCTGAATTATGTAGAGGGAGCAATGGAGGGATAACGATGATGATGACTTTTTTTTTCCTTGTGATATTTTTCCCACTATCATTTTCGAACCTGTTTGGAGGAAAAGAAAAGAAAAGAAAAGAAAGTTTGTGGGTTTGTAGATTATTATTCTCTGAAATTACTTTATTGAGATAGATGAGTTTAGTTCGGTTCATCCACATCTTTGTTGGTTGCAACCATTAGAACCATAAAGAAGCTAATAAGATCTATTTTATTTTGTTATTGTTTATTTATTATTATTATTATTTTAATAATTGAAAGATGTGTTTTTTTCGATCTATCCATCTACCCACTACGAAACCAAACCCTAGGCCTAACAAGTAACATCGCAAGGCTTCACTTTTTCTTCGGTACACGTTACATCTCAAGTTTTAATAATTTAGTTTAGAGTTTTTGTTTGGTTTTAATTTTATTTTTGTCTTTGAACATTCATATTGTTCTGCCGTATTTTATTTTATTTTATTTTTAAAGTGTTTATTTTAATCTTTAGATGTTAAAAAATAGATATTTTCGTCCATCATTTAATAAGTAGATGTGATTCTTCAAATATGTGTATTAACGCATTAACGTAGATATGTGTGGTGGAAAAGCTAGAAATTTTCTTAGGAGGGGCAAAATTTTATATAATATATCTTTTAAATTTTAGGAAAGTGAGAAACTAAAGAAAAACTACAAAATTTTAATTATTGAGTATTTTATATGAACTTTTCGAATATATTACCACAAAGTAGGGAGCTTTCCTTCTCTACTCTCTGCCCTTAAGGTGAATAGCAGGCAAGTATTTAGGTAATTGAATTGTATCAATGATTATATAATATATATATTTGAAAAAATCATTAACTAAGAAAGACATGAATATCCATGGATAAAAATAATTACTTTCTAAAAGTATAGAAACGAAGAAAAATACATTTTGAAAGTAGAACAAGTTAAAAAGTTCAACCATCAAAAATGGATTTAAACTCTTTTTTAATTTTTAATATTTATTCTACTTTCATCTTTGAATTTTGAGATTCTATTTTGGTCCCTAAACTTTATAAATAAATAAAAATTCATTTTAAGTTATGGTTGCCAATTTTACATTTATCATTTCAATAGAAATAGATCTTGTTCAAACACTTGACACATCTAACTAATATATGTGGTTCTAAAGTATACTTGTTTATATGTAGACATCTACTCATCAAAATAAATGAACACAAAAGACATGTCATGTTAAGTCTAAATGAATCATTATGGGTTGTCCTACTGATTTAAAACGGTCAAGATAAACTCTAAAGAATTTAGATAATAGAAGAAGAAATGAAGGGGAAGAACAAATATTTTTTTAAAGTTAGGCTCAAGTAAGGATGATTTGTTTTTTATTATTAATTTGCATCTTAATGGTTTTTTTTTTTTGTTAACTTCTGATTAATTTGTGTTTATTGTAGGGTTAAACTAAAAAGACTTCGAATGAATCAAGAGTTAATTTATTATTTTTAATACAAAAATTGAGTAATTTCTAATTTCAAGATAATGTTGTAAAGTTTTGCTGTTTTTAATCGTTTTCAATTTATTACCTTTTTATTTTAAACAGTGAAGGAAACATACTGAGTTCACCCAAATAATGTTTCAAAGAGTAAAATGAGTAAATGACTAGTTTTAAGTATTAGCTAAGAGATTATAAGTTCAATTCTTCGTACTTGTATTAAAAAAGGACGGAGGGAAGAAGGAAGAAGAAGAGGGGCAATTCTACCCCAATTCATCTTAGTTCAAAAGATCATATATATAGAACATACAAATTTCTCCACCCAATTCCTTTGAGAATTTCTAACTCTGTGCTACCTTATTAGCTCTATTCCCTTTGAGATTTTTTCTTTTCTTTGAAATCAACTTAGCTCATAATTACATCATAATTATGTTTCTTTTTTTTTTGTTCATCAGAAAATTAATGATAATTTAAGAAATAAGATGGGGTTAGATGGCAAAATAAATGCGCATGGTCAACTCTGGTATAGTGATTGTATGTACTATACCATGAATGAAAGTGCAACTCTAATATTTTGGTGGTAACCATAAATTAATAAATTTGATTAATTAATTAATATCATTGCGGCTCAGCAATGAATTTAGAATTGAGGTCTAGGAGGCACATAAATAATAATTAATAGGACTACAAAATTTTATATGTTCATATAAATGACATTTAATTTGTTAAAATTACACCAAACAAAATCTTAATAAACTTCTTGAACTAACTTAATATATAAAAACATTCAATTTTATTAAAACCCAAATAAACCACCTTATAATCCAATCTAGTTTGTATGGTTTTGACTGAGTTAGCTAGATCCAAAAAATTACATAATCAAGTTTTTCAAATACTGTCAAATAGCACAAAATCAAATAAGCGTAAAGCCAATTGTTAGGACAATACTAAAGTACTCTAAGGTATCTCCACAATGATATTGTCTCGTACCTATATACTCATATATTTCTTTTATTTAATCAATATGAAACTTTGGTCGCATTTCGAACACCAATGGCTTTACCCACGAAATTTTTTTTGATTTCAACGGTCAGATTGATGGTAAGATCCCAAAAAAAAATGAAATGCATTGCCATTTGGAAATTCAAAAAGTGATAATAATATGATACGACACTTCATTCTATGGTGAAATGATTACTTATACTTCATTTTATTGAATGATATTAGTACTATCATTTGCAAATGTCCAAAAGCTCAAAAGATGCGATCCAAGAGGCTCTTTCTACAAAGCCTCTGCCATTTAGCTGCAACAAGTAAGAAATGGACTTATATAAAACATTTAATTCTTGCATTATCACATATTGTTGATACCGACTGCTAATTCTATATGTCAAACTAGCTTTTTGAAAAATGAAAATTTTGACCGTCGCATTACATTTCATGGTCGTTTGGAAAATAAGATACTTTCAAGTCATGGTGGCGGGAGGTGAGGGAAATTAGTTGACATTTCTAGGAACTTCTTCTATATATAACCTTTTCAGGGAGTAAGCTCAGAGAAAAAACACTTTGAAATTTGATAAAGTTTTTAGGTATGATTTCTTTTAAATCTAAGACAAGCTAAAGGGTAACATGCCCGGCTCAAACAATGAATTTTAGTACACCTCTATCGGCCATTCAACAAAATTCCTTCCCATTTGCACGATTACTTTGGAATCATCACCAACTCTTTTACAATAAGTCTATTCTTTGTAAATATTAGTTTATTCTCTTATTAATTGATGTTGTTTAGTTAGCTGATGTTGTTGTATCAGTTTTGAGTTGGTTAAGTTGAGTTTGTGTATTCTCCCGTTGCAATGGGAGAGGTGTGCTTTTGATCATTAATGAAGAAGTTATAATCTCTTTGTAATTGTTGATGTAGAATTCTGCCAAGCCCCACATATCGGTCACCAACTAATCGGAGTGAGCTGTCGAGATGCGACCTCTGAGATAGTGGACCTGCACAAAGAACAAAAACTTCGACGTCCAAGTTAATATGAGCGTGCGAGCTGTAGTAGACCATTATCAGATCAAAATTGAGTATTTGAAATGT
Organism: Momordica charantia; assembly: GCF_001995035.1. The sequence goes on from NW_019104496.1 coordinate 2,307,147, forward strand.
GGGGTGAAGTGTCCCTTCTATAGGCAGGCGGGAAGACAAAGCCGTTGAAGTCGCTCTGATCGGCGGTTACGGTTGTCAGATCCCCTAGGTCGGTGGTTTGACCTGAGGACAGGATCCTCAAGTCGGTGAAGCTTGATTTCCATTTCAACTTGGCGGGTTATCAGGTTGGCGAGTACGTGATGGTCCGATTTATCCCTTCTAGTGACTTCGACTGAGCAGGAATGTACACGTGTCAATACTTATTTTTACCACCAACAATAATCATTTTCATTATATTTGTGTATATCATTTTCTAGTATATCAAATAATCTTCTATTTGACAAGGAATCTCTAGTAGATTAAACTTTAAATTACCCCACCTAATTAATCAGCTTTTTAATTTTAGTGATACAGTAGTTAAGTTATGTTGGAAAGGATTAAAGTTAGGAGTGGTGGGTAAAAAAGGGAGAGGTGGTGGTGGTGGGAGAGACATTAATGGCGAAGGAATTGGAGAAATGGCAACATCTGCGCCAATCAAACCACAAAAATTAAGCCTATTGGGGAATAATAATGGAGGGATACAATAGAAAGGACCTGCACTGTACTTATCTACTTCAATTGATTTGACCCATTTTTACACCACTTCTTTCTTCACTGTTACAAAAGTTAATGATATTTAATCAATTTTAGACTATGAATTGATCTTCATCTTTCAAATATGTGTCCTATAATATAAGCTTCTTGTATTTTTTTTCCTCTTACTAGTTCAATTGATTAAGATGTTAGTAACATTTTTATGGGTCAAAGAGTTGAATCTTCAACTTTTAAATTTGTAATTTTATATTTTTATTTAAAAAAGAGCAATTTAGTTTTATGACAATTTTAAACAAATTTCTATATGATAATATTATTAATTGTTGACTTGAGTCTGGTTCAACTCGTTAAGAGATTAATAATGGTAAGTGGTAGATTCAATTTTATATCCTTTATTTGATTTTGTAGCATTAGTGAAAAATTAAATAAAAGATAGTTGTCCAACATTTAAAAGTATGGTTTTCTATACACAACATTTTTAGTGGTTAAATATCCATCTTACCCTATTTAATAAAAGAATTAGTAGGATTAGTCTAGGTTTTTTAATTTGGTAGGCCACATAAGTTTTCTAGTTATAATGTTAAAAGGAAAATGTTGACTAATAAAAAATAATACTTTTAAATATCACCTTATGATTCGTTTCTTGAAGTTGAATGATTTTGTAGCTTTCATTCGAGGTGGGCACCAATCTAAACACAATTTAAGTGGTTAGATATTTAGATCTCATTATTTTGGATTGTCATTTTGAATTTTCATCCCTGGACTGCAATATAATATTAGAAAAAATGTTGTGAACGAGCGAGTTCAAGGTTTCATCTTTACCATTAAAATTTTGTATAATTCATGTGTTAAAATTAAATAATTAATAGATTTTGTATGGGGCTAAAGATTGTTGTTTTTTTTTCTCCTTTGTTATGCAATTTTGGTGTGGGATGATATTGCATCTTGGAGGCATTATTAGTGATTGGGGAAGGTGCGAGTGATTGGTGTAGTTCACCAACACAGGCAACCAAATAGGCCAAATTTTGGTTCAACAACATTCACATCAGACAAAGTGGTGAGTTATATGTTGTTGTGCATTTTGTACCTTAATTTCGGCTAAAACAACCACAATGTTTTTGTCATATATATGCAATAGGACACTAAAGTCTAAGAAACATTTATAAATAAGAACCAAGGTACAATAATTCAAAATTTTGTATGAAATCTGATTTAAGCTTATATATCCACTGCCCAAAATGAAAGGGGTACGTTCACAAGTATTTTCGAAAAAGAAAGATGATAACATTTTTTTGTCAGTAAAGTCTCGATGATATGATATTATTCCTTTTGAGTCTTAAACTATTATGGTTGAAAATTTTATTCAAAATCTCTTGTACCAATGAGATGTTATCATTACTAATGTATTTAAGAATTTTCCTCGTTATTGATCAATGTGAAAATAATATGTAAAAGTGGAGATTTAAACTTTGAACATTTTAGTCGGACATACATACATATACATATACATATACATATATATATACATACACGTTTTTTGCAGAAAAAAATAGAGTTTTTTGAACTCTAGAAACGTCACAAAAAAATAGAGTTTTTCGAATTTTAGAAACGTCAGGAAAAGTAGAAAAAAGTTGAAGATTTTAAATTCTTAAAAATCATCACAAGTCAATATGAACTTAGCTTAATTAGCACTTGTTTCTAATCAAGAAGTCATGAGTTTGAATTCTCCAATCTCCACTTATTATACTCAAGGAAAAAAAAAACCATCACGAAAGAGTTGAGGCACAGTTTTTTTAACCATGTTATTTCTTTTCCTGTCATGATTTTTATCCATCATTAAATTCTTTTCCGTGACGTTTTTTAACTGTCATGAAATCTATTTTGCATGATGTTTAAATTATCATTAGATCTCTTTTCCTCTTTTCCGGTGACCGTCACGAAAAATCCTTTTCTAACGGACTATACATATAATGAGCTAAAAAACGTCACGAAATCATTCCGGGTCGAAAACCCAAATTTGTACTAGTGTGTATATATGGATGTGCTGGGCTGGCCCATATGGTATTAGAGGAGGCCCAATCCATCAAGAGAATAAATCCTTTTTCCCCTCAAATGAAATATTTGATGGGTGTCATTTTTGTGCTGTAAATGAACACCATATTTACAAGTGTGATCGTAGGCAACAGCACGTGTTGGCCAAGCAATCACCACACCGTCTAAAACCCATGCATTGGAACTGCATAACCCTTTCATCTCCATTAATCCACCCAAATCATATGCGTAGAGAAAACAGAGAGAGAATAATAAATAAATAAAATGTTGAAAAGCTGGTCCCGCCATGGCTACAACAAGGTGGCTAAGTCAAAGTTTGGAGCTTTGGAAGGCCACCCTGCGGCTCAGCAACACGCAGCAGAAGCCATGGAAGCTCATGGAGAAGTGCAGAGAAAGCTCAAATCCCATCAAAAGGAGTTCAAAATATATAGGTGGAATCCTGAGTATCCCAATCGCAAGCCTTTCCTCCAGTCTTTCTTCGTTCAGCTCTCTAATTGTGGCCCCATGGTACGTTCTAAAATGTCTTTGTGATTTTAAACATAGAATAATGGTTATAAATGCTAAAGGAGGAATAAACCACCCTCCAACCCAAACTTTTGATTCATATATTGGATATCTAACCCCTCCAACCCAAAGTTTTGAATAAATTTAATTCATATATTGGATATCTAACTCCTCCTACTAATGGGCTTGGAACATTCCACAAAGATCAACAAATGGAAACAATATTGTTGGGTCAAAGTCCCACCCCACATGTTATGCAAAAAAGAAAAATAATGATGTAGAGATCTGTAATCAAATGGGGGACAGACCCAACATATGTATTTGTACTAGATTCTAATAAACAACATCAAAAGAATTATTTCGGGTAAAAAACATCAATAGAATAAGGGTAAGTAAACGTGAGCTCAATTCATATATTATATATATAACAATAAATTTGTGTTTTCGTTGGAGGTTTTAGATGCATTGCAGAAGATAAAAGCAGAGGAAGACTCGAGCTTGAGCTACAGAAGGTCATGCAGAGAAGGGATATGTGGATCATGTGCGATGAACATTGATGGAGGCAACACAGTGGCCTGCCTCAAACTTATTGATGCTGACACTTCAAAACCCACCATTATAACTCCTCTTCCCCATATGTTTGTCATAAAAGATCTTGTTGTTGATCTCACCAACTTCTACCACCAATACAAGTAATTTACACTCTACCACTTTTCAAACTACCTAATTCTCCATTTTCATCAATCATTCTCTCTCCTTTCTTATATACATGTGTTCAAATCATATAATCTATAAGAATTTGTGAATTCAAATCATAACTTGATCATGATAAAAAATTAAAGCAATCTCTGATCTTGTGGTGTGTATTACTTGAGAAGAATTATGTGACTGAGTTGATGGCATTTCATGTGGGTAAGAGAAATGAGGTAGGTATAGTATTTTCACCTCAGCTTAATTGAACTGATTGGGTTGAGATTTCAATCTCGACCTGGTCGATGATATTGTCTTAACTAGTTGAAAATACTAAAACTTCTACCCCATTCTTTTAGCCCCTCGCCAAATACCTAAACCCTGCCTGAAGTCATCTTTAGAATAATACACTCAAAATGTCATGATCTTGTTTTCATCCAACTAACAAAATTAATGATAATAACTTGTTAAATTGAATGGGTGTAGGTCGATCGAGTCTTAGCTGAAAACGAGAAGGTCGCCGGAAAAATTATGTGATGAGTTAATTTTGAGTTGATTAAGGTGTTTAGCCTTTCATGTGGGTAAAAGAAACAAGATGGCTAGGTATAGTGTTTTCGCCTCAGGTTAATTGATTCGCTATAGTTAAAGAATGGGTCAGGATTTGTTTATGTGTGTTAACCAGTTGAGCAGTTTTAAGATTTTTGTGAGTGGGCAGAAAAGAATACTAAACCTTCGTGACCCCACTCTTTTTAACCTCGGGTCAAATGTCTAAATCTGGCCTAAAGTAATCTTTAAAAGTAATCTTTAAAATAATACACTCAGAGTAATGATCTAGTTTAATTTTCATCAAACTAACAAAATTATTGATAATAACTTGTTAAATTGAATGGGTAGAAATGCTATTAGACTTTGAGGGACATGATCATACCATACTTTGGTAATTAACCTATCTATTTTCTCAAAATTTCCTAATTCAAGTGGTTTGTTAGAAGAAGATGTTTATAACATTATTGATTGAAGGAGCATTATCATCTTTCTCCTTCTCCCCTTAGCTTACATGTGAAGTAATTAATTGTCTAGTTCATCGAGTATAGGTCGATCGAGCCTTGGCTGAAGACGAAAAGGTTGCCTGAAGATGGTCGGGAGTTCAAGCAATCTCCGGTGCAACGGAAGAAGCTAGACGGATTATATGAGTGTATCCTTTGTGCTTGTTGTACTACTTCATGTCCTCCCTATTGGTGGAATCCGGAAGAGTTTCTTGGCCCTGCTGCCTTGCTCCATGCCTATCGATGGATCTCTGATAGGTAAACGTTCTCCCAACCTTTTAAGTTTTAAGGCATTGAAACTATAATATGGTTAAAGATTTGAAAGGAGAAGAAAAACAAAATTTAGTACTAACACGTAGGAGACTCATGACCTTTTAATCGGAAATAAATGTCTTTAACCAATTGAGCTATTCTCTATTCATTTTTATTTAAAGTATAAAGCGTAGATTTGGATATTTTCCCCATATTTAACCATTCTATTTTAAAATTTTCAATTTTATTTCTATGTATTAGTTTTTTTAATCTCTCTCTCTCATTTCGACTAACAATCTCATTTGGAAAAGCCTTTTAATATTTAGTGAAAATAGGGTAGGACCTTTTTTTTTCTTTGTCCCTCTAGATAAAGGTACAATTGAGGGTTTTCAACAAGGTTAGGTAAAAAATATGTTAGGTGGGTCAAAGTAATAATAGACATCACTTTTTCCATTGAATTGTCTTATTTATTTATCTCCACAGCCAAAGCCAAGATTGGTCCAACTTCACTAGCTATAGGATTTTTTTAAAGAATTTTAAAAATAGGTAACAGAGGAGAAGAAGAATTCACCCCCACAAAAATAAAATTTATGTCATACTTTTGGAATTCGAACGTCAACCTTTTAATTGAGAATATATATGTCTTGTTAATCGTGACGGTATTCTGCCTAAATAGGACACAGGTAATTGAGTTATACTTAGGTTAACCAAGTCTGAAATAGTCTAACCAATACTTCAAGATTATTACTAATTCTATATTATATCATAGAAACAGATTATACTTTTATGCAAACTAATATTCAACTAGTGTATAATTAAAAACCATATTCATCTATTTGATACGATCATTTTGTTGACGACATGCCTTGACCAAAACGATTATAGCCGAGACGATTTTGAGGAGGAAAGACTGCAGGCAATAGCAGAAGACAAGACAAAGCTCTATAGATGCAGAACTGTAAAGAATTGCACAGCCAACTGCCCCAAAAGCCTGGATCCTTCCGGTGCTATTCACCAAATGAAGGCTATGCATTTGATCTCAAAGTCAAATAATTAAGGCCCATTTGTTAACTATTTCGGATTTTTTCCTTTTATTTCGGGTTTTTTCCTTTTGTTAATCTTTTCAAAGGGTCTCTCTTGTTGGTCATATTACCACATATTGATCACTCACTCATCTTTAAGAATCCCTCATACCTATGAAAATATTTCCAAAGAGTCTCTTGTTGGTCATGTTACCATATTTTGATCACTCGTGTGTCTTTAAGAATTTCTCATATGGTAGAATTCCTCAATCTTTTCGAAAAAGAGATTATTCTCAAAAATCAGAAACAAGAAATTAGGATAGAAAATATTAGAGACGATTAAAGACAAAGGAAGAAAAGTAGCTTAATATGAAGAGTACTTGCCATAAAATTTATGGTTTGGAACTTAAACTACAAGTAGATAAGCTATACAGAAACAAGTTGGTCCTGTCAAAACCTAAAGAACAAACTTCTGCTGAGAGATTACAGGTCATATCCATTCAGTACTTGAGACTATGAGGCTTCTCTCATTTTTCTTAATTTTAAAACCTGGGTTTTACTTTTACCCTTACAACTTCCTTGAGATCCTGGTGGTTTTCCTTTGCCATAATGGTGGCCCTTTTTAAGATTGACATAAGCTGGCCGGTGCTTGGTTCCGTCGTCTCATTCGATACATGATAATGACTCGTAAATTTTAATTTGGTCCGTTATACTTTACGTCTTTGCCTCAGTGCTTCTTTAATTGCGTCCGAGCATTGGCAAGCGCTTGGTTGATTTCCTCGTCGTCGGGAGTTTCTTTGAGCAAGTTCTCGTAGTCTTGTATTGAAGCTTCCCATCTTCCCAACTGCATGACAAAAAGCTATTATCCACCAACTTTTCTAGCAGAGCAAAAGATAAAAGGAAGAGTAAGATTGTAGGCACCTTGGCATTGCAATCTGCTCGTCTCAGCCTAGCCTTGCCATACGACGGGCGACTGTTGAGGGCTGCCGTGCAGTCTTCAACCGCTTTCTCGAACTGTCCTAGTTTCGACCGGCAAGCAGCTCGATTACATAGCAGTACGGAGTTGTATGGATCATGCTCAAGTCCCTCCCCGTATGCACGACATGCCTCTGAGAATCGGGATGTTTTGAATAGCTCGTTGCCATTTGATCGAGCAGCTGTGACAGCTCGAGCCCGCCTCATCACTGCATTAACATCTCGATTGTTCGAGTCAAGCCGAGCAGCCCGCTGCACTGCCTCCAGTGCATCCTCGAATCTGCAGTCACATGCCACTTTGAGAACCACTATAGCAGCCATAATATACATGTTTTGTTCTCTGAACAAAACTCGTATGTTTTTTTAGACTAAATTGAAACCTTTTACGAAATGGTTCGCACTTAAACATGAACGAACCTGCCTGCAGCCAAGTGAACCTGAGCTCGAATAACTAGTAAATTGGCATTACTAATAGGGCCAAGGAACTTAGTACAGGCATCCACTTCAAATCTTGGACCTCTTGATATGGCTTCATCAGCATCTTGGTGCTTGTGAAGCTTCAACAAGGCCTCAGCTTGCAAAGCAAAGATCTTTTCCAAATGATCCACAACAATCACTCAATTAGTAAAGGAACTGATTTAAATGTCAAAAATGGAGTATGACTAATCTTGTCCAATAATCTAAAAAAAGCACCTGTGGTGCAGAATCTGCTCCAGATGATATTGCAAAGCCAGTCTCCTTGATGAGGGTGTTCCAATCTCGTAATCTTCGCGCTTCGGTGCACTTGGTCAAATGAGTTTGAACAGCCTTGGCTTTCGCTAGGTCGTCCTGATCGGCCTCTGGTCCTGATTGCTTGTAATGATACATTGCCTTCTCTGCCTCTCCTAATCTGTGCTCTCAATTAAACAACAGTGTACATATTTTAGACACTACCGGGCTGAAGAGGTTCCAATATTCACCCTCTCTGTCTCTTAAAATAAGGTGGTGTTGGTGAAGTTAGTACCTAAGATACAACCTCGCAAGTCGATGATGAGCTCGGTGGTATTGAGGTTCGATTCGGATGGCTTCTCTGCACTCAAAAACTGCATCGAGAAGCATACCAAGAGCTGTCAAAGCTGCACTTTTATTGCTTCGATACGATGCCTTCTTCGGGTCGATTGCGATTGCAGCTTCATACAAAGCTAAGGCTTCCGCAAATCTTCCGTTCTTGTAGTCTTCATTCCCCATAATTTTTAACTGCTCCGGATCCATTCGAGTTGACAACGCTCGACAAAGAGAACTCGATTTTTGTTCTACGCTCTGTTTCGTTGGACTCTTGGCTATATTTCCCATTCCACCATTTTGATATTTCCCATTTGTTACTGAACTCTGTTCTCTTGCTGTGTTGGGCACATAATCAACCACATTGTATGCATTTCCTCCTCCACCCCTACCTTGTTGTCTCAAGTTACCTGTAAAAATAGTGACATTTAATCCTTTAACAAATCAAACTCTATACAATAAACTACAAATCACTAACTTTGGAGTAAGAAAAAACAGAACTCAGAGCTTAACAAGACATATTAAATCAGATTAAACTTGATCCCTATTGTTCTAAAAGTTTCAAAAGCACCTTTCTTTATACACGATGAATAAATTCACCTTCAGTATAAGGTCTTTGAAAATATTATATTGGGATGTCAACTAACCCCCTCAGTTTTGAAACTCTAACTTTGTCCGCTTAATGTTAATGTTATTGTTAATCGATCGTCTCTATCTCTACTCCATTTAAAAGGCTAAAAACCAACACGAACGCAGTTAAATGGTTAGGACATCTCTACTTCTTCGAAGAGTAGATTAAATCTCTATCTCGTAATCTTATCAAACCAATGATTAGATTGAAAGTTTTACGACTATAGAGATCAAATCGAAACTTCATGAACGAAAAAAATTGAAATTACCTAAATCTCCAAACAACATGACATTGCTGGAGGAGGCCCTCACAAGCCCATTCGTTCCTTTTGATTTCTGGTGATCGGCGATCATGCACTCGAGCTCGCCGGAGATCCCAACGGCTTCCTTCGGCACCCTTCTTCCTTGGTCCACATACCCATGACTCCCCATGGCCGGCGCCGCGATCTTACACTCTTCATTCCGATTACACATCGCCGCCCCTTTCTGCTGATTCGAATACACCGCTCTCTGTTGATTCGGACCCACCTTGTTCGCCGGTTTATTCTCCGCCGGAACTTGAAGGAACGAGGCCTCGTCGGAGCCGCCCCGCCGCCGCTTCGAATTGATGGCGTTCCCGGTTTTAACGAAATCGGCGTTGTTCGGATTATTCCCCATCGCCAATGAAGCGCTGGAAGCGCTCCTTCTCGGCCAAAACCCGCGCCGCCCAAACACGGCGTTGAGAAGCCCACAGCTCGATCTCTTATCCGACATGTCGTCTTCCATTTCTCAATTCTCCTCCCCAATGGAAAGAATCGCCTCGACAATCAGAAAAACAGAGACTCTCCCATCTGAGATGGGGTATTTGTCTAATTCTTTTTCAGACCCATCATTCGAAATTCTGAAAAATTGAGAATTTTCAGTTGAAAAAACCATGGAGAGGGCCGAACCCCAGGAGTTGATTTGTATTGCTGCGGCCCTGGAGTGGCTTCCTTCGAGCAGAGCCTCTGTTTTCTTGTGTCGGGGAGAATTTTTGTTGGAAAATCGAAAAAATTACAATGGAATCATTAGAAGAAGTTTTAACCGAAAAGGGGTTTTGTGTTTTTGATTTGAAAAGTAATTAAATTTTTTAGATTAGAAATGAATTGGTTTGAAGGGGGAAAATGGTGAGCGGGAGACTCGGTCGCTGTGGGAAATCAGGATCTCAAAATATTTAGAAACAAAAGGTCAGCTCTGCGTCATGGAGGGACTGTGAGGACACCACGTTGGGATGTTCGTTGACCTCTGGTTTCTTTTGTGAGGACAGCTGTGTCATATTTTTATTTTTTCAAACTATGAGAGTCTCAGATCCAACCGTGTTTGGTCTACTATATTTGAATTCACATAGTGTCAAGTTATGAGAGGAGCAATTATTACGGCGTTTCATTGTAGTTTCTATACTTTAAAAAGATTATTAAGATGTCTAGGATGATGTTGGATTTATAATAAATTGAAAACAAAGTCCCACGGACCAAAAATATTTGTGTCAAAATAACATATGCAAAAAAGAACAAAAGGTCTTGGGCATAATGGATCTTGAAGGACTTTTTCCACATCTCCCTGACCACATCCTTCAACATTAGGATTACTTTAGGATTACTTGTTAATGGTTGAACAAGTTTGATAGATTCGCCCTCTGAAACAAGAAGTTCTGGTCCTGGAGGGATAATATCAACCACTTAACGCCATCCGATGCATCCACTATGATTATTTCATATCCTTCTTTTTCTATGAAGGGAAGGATCATGGGCATATAAAATAGGACAATTATCTCAATTAGTATGAGATTTTTTGGATTTCACCACAAACAAAATCGTAAGGGTTATACCTAAAATGAACAATATCTGACATAGCATGGCTCAAGTTGATAATATACTTTAATATTATCCAATATACTTTAATATTATCCAAAGTTCTAGTTAGGATTAGAAATGCTTCCGGTCTCCCCAAAATTTTGATTATTTTGTGAGAATCAAGTTCCCACAAACTTATTTATTATTATATTTTAAATTATTTCTCAATTAAATATTTTTTAGAGAAGAAATTTCTAATTAAATATTTAGTTTTCAATGATAAATCGTTATTTACATGATTGAAGGAAATTTTTTTTTAAAACCATCTAATAAAAACAATATTATAATATTTCATTTTAGTCAAATTATCCCTACATTAGGTATCCAAATGTAAACACGTCACAATAAGGCTACATTACCTCAACTATAAATTTGTAAGAAATATATATATATAGATAGATAGAGGGTGTAGTAGAAATAGAA
>NW_019104496.1:2320804-2331996 GCF_001995035.1 Momordica charantia
GAGAATAAAAAAATAAATAAAGAAGTAGACGTGTCTATATTTTCACAAGTACCAAATTGGCATATTTTAAAGAGAAAAATAAAACAATCTTTTGATTGAGACAAAAGAAAGAAAAGAAAGAAATGTGTGCATATATTTTGATTGAAGTACTAATTTAGCATATTTTGAAAAAACCAAACCCAAATGCTTTCTTTTGATCGAGACGAGACATCGCAATTAACCAACCCTGTTCTTGCAAGCTTTGTTTGGTTCCAAGGATATTTATTCGATACATTGAATGTTCTAGAAACTTTATTAATATTTGTCAACTTCAACGCTCACGTAGCTTCTCTTTATAGGTTGAAGGCTTGAATTCTCATTCTCGCGCTATTGTTTGTGTTATATATTCTTAGCTAGTTAGAAAAATTAAGAATCCATTTGACAACGTTCTCGTTCCCTATTTCTTGTTTTTTTTCTCATTTTCTGAAAATAGACATATTTGATAATCTATCTCGTTTATCGTTTCTAAATTTTGAGAAACGTTTAAAAAAAATGACTAAATTTTGGAAACTAGCCTCCATGTCCGTGGTTCGAATCTTGTGATTAATGGAATACTAATCTTTTTTTTTTCTTTTACTATTTTTTTGATAAAATATTTTATACAAAATTTGTATATGGTGAATAGATTACATTCTTTTAAAAACCCTAGTGCATTGGAGATCATTTTTAATAGTAGTACTTTTAATCAACTTTCTTTTTCTATTTTTTTGAAAAAAGTAATAAGTATTTGTGAAAGCTCTAATAAAAAAACAGGTTAATTATAATTATTTTGATGCTTGATTCTACATTTAAAAAATTATTCATGAGTGTGTTGGGTTTGCAAATACTCCAAACAAAGTATTATAGGGAAGTATTATAGGGAAGAGAATGATATATGACATATAGACGAAGACAATTATCTAACTTTATAGGAAACCATAAGAGTTATGTTAAAAACAGATAATATCATATTATACGATTGTAGAGATACTTCGTGGTACGAGGGTACCATTGTTCTTAGAGTGTTTTTTAATCAAGTGATATAAAGATATAAATTACTTTCGAAGGTGTTTTTAATTTGATATAATATTTAGAATTCTCAAAAATTATTTTTGGACATAGAATCAAATGCCATGGAAATTTTGTATTCTCAATTATTACAAACCCATATCAAACTCTCTAGCTAGTTCACTTACAAAACACTTTAAAAAAATGCAAATGATAAGATATAATGAAAGAACAATACATCATTTCAAACTCCAAACACCCAAAAGAGGGAATTTTTTTTGGTATAAAAAATGAAGCAACAAATTTGTACACCATTGAATGTGACTTATCTGAGAACAGAAAAAAAAAACTCATGGTCGTACGATATTCTTCTAATGGAAAGAGAGAAGCCAAAGAAAGAAGAAGAAAGAGGCCAAATTCCCACTTCAATCAACATCTTATCAATTCTTAAGGTGACCTCGGTGACGGTGACAGAAGCTTTTGCAGCCAATGAGCAATCAGCACATAAGCACCGTGACGATTGTTCCCCATTGGGAGGGCATCTGGGTCACGTGGGAGTCCACGTGATATTGGTGGGGCTCTGGCTTATTGGACCCATCACCCCCACCCCACCTCTGGTTATGGTTACTGGTCCATAATGTCTCTACTCTTCCTGCCCTGGCGTGGCTCCACCCTCCGTGGGGACCAACCAAAACGTGTTTGAAAGTATCAATTTCTTTGTTTGATAAAAAGTTTGTTTGTTTAACCATTGGTTTAGTCTATTTTCGTAGTGATTTTACTGAAAAAATCTCGTATCAATAGAAATATATAATTGTAGAGAGTTAACATTTAATCTTCAAATATGCCTTTGAACTAAGGGTGTCAAAAAAAGCTGACCACCCAAAAATTTCGAAGAACTAAGCTTTACTCATATGGTTGGGGTTTGTGTTGTCCTTAAAATTATTATTTTCTTTCCTAAGAAATAGAAATGAACTTGTAGTGCGGTTAATAACTTATTATATGCTATCATAGGTTGGATTGTTAAGTTGAGTGGGGTTCAACTTGGTGGATATCCAAGAACCGAAAACCAACCCAATTTAAACTGGATTAACTTTCAACCCAACCCAAAATTGTATGGGTTAATTAGTTGGGTTTGGATTGTTTGAAATTTTTTTGGGTTGTCGATTTTTTTTTTAATTCCCCTGGACGACATTCTACAAACTACCTCATCGAATTTGTTATGGCGTTCTATTATATATGGTAAGAATTTGTTATGACGGCATCCTTAACATGCCTCTTTAAGATTGTGTCTCATTTTTGGATCGAAGGCTCGTTGGAGCTTTTAAACTTTTATACCATATCAATAAGATTCATGGAATTCTATCTTAAAACATGCCCTTTCAATATTATTCATGTTTTAACATAGAACCCATGAATATTGATATGGTATAGCAATCACACTTCAATTATTATTTCCTATTAGATACTCCATAGGCTGAACCAACGCATAAGAAACACAAATAATACCATGAAAAGAAAAGCTTGGCAGTTTTCCAACAAGATAACTCTATTCCTAAGAGTTATCAATTCTCTGTATTGCATTTTAAAACGGCTCTTTTTATCCAACACAAAAGTTGAACGAAATCTGATAGATTTTCATCCTCTTTCCAAACCATGAAAGCAAGCACAGGAGGAAAAAACTTTTAAAAACTATGTTTATTTTGATTTGAATATATTTATTTTAGTGACAATTTAGAAATTCATATATTCTAGTTATCCCTTGTGGATTTATTGCCCAAAATAAACGTTAGTTCATGTTTTTCCTTTCACCAAATATATAACCAATTCGTCTTCTTTCTTCAAAAGGGTAAAGCCCATTTCAATAATATGTTTATATATTTTCTTCAACAAAACCATGTTTGGATAAGGGTGTAGTGTGAATAGATGTTTTTTATACTCTTAGGGAAGAAGATAAATGATCTGTAGTTTGGGCCTTTATCTTGGTTTGTAGGCTATTTTTAGCTCGACATTAAAATGATTCAAATTTAGACTCAAGTGAAATAATATAGGTAATTCTGTTGAAATTATCCACAGAACTTATCCAAAAAACTTGTGGCCAAAGGATGAGATCACTTAAATTAAACAATAATTTGTGAGATTACCCCAATTAGAAAACATCATGAAGCTCAATCTATATAGTGATGTTCAATTTTAGGCTACATTTTTAACAAACCCAAAAGTGGAAATCTTAATTAGGCTAAGTTTCAGACAAATTAGCAAAACATTCTGTTCAGATGGATAGGAACTACCCAAATTTGATGACCTAAGAGTTGATTGTTGGGATATTAGGGCTAAAGTAGAGGGTGGATTGTTGTTGTAAACTTTCTTTTGCAGCAAATGTGTATGTCTATTGATTTGCTCTTTATGGAACAAATTATGGTTATGAAGCTCACAAACACATTATTGATTGCTCAAATTAAATTAAAACACTTTTGGACCTAATAGTAATTGATATTTTGTTTCACAAAAAGCGAAAAAGTTGTACATTTTATCACCAATCACTCTCATTCTTTAAATATTCTTCCAAATGTTTCATATCATTAGGATTAATATTTGGAAATTCTTTGGAATGAGTAAGAACAAGGGTTTAGCTTCATTTAGCTCTATCAATTACCAACATGGTTCAAAAATGTAAAAGACAAATAATCTTCTGTTTATTAAACGAATATCCTAATAAAGTTAAAAACTAAAGTGGAAATTATTAAGAATCTCACGTTGAAAATATAAGAGACATACCCATAGCCAAAAGATTTGGAAATGAAACCCTCGTGAGTATTGATATGGTATCAAAGTCTAACAAATTCAAACGAGCATCCGATCCAAAAATAAAATCCAGATCAAGATTAAGCCCCAAAAATGAACAATAATATATAATGTTGTGAGATCTTTGTTTGGTGAATGGAGTGCGGCAAAGAACTGGGCGGTGAGAAATGAGAGTTGGGAGGGAGAGAGAGAAAAAAAAGGGATCAACTCTTTATCTCTCTCTCTCTCACATGAACACCAATAATTGAAAATTTAAGAGTGGTTTTTAGGGTTAAATTGTTGCATCAAATGATGGGTTTCAATCAAGTGGACTCCATCTTTCCACGTCCAAAAGAGACGTTGTTTTTAAATAATGCCTTTGGAGCCATGTTTATGTCTCCATTCCAAAATCCACCTCTCTTTTCTTTCCCCCTCCTTCTTCAAATTATAAATAAAAAGAAACTCTCCTTTTAAGTGGATTCCAACTCCTCATTCAACCATAGATTCCCTTCTTCAATGGTGGGTTTCCCTTTCACGAAACCTTCCAAAAAATTAAAAAGCTTTTTCTTTTTCTTTTTTCTTTTATTTTTTTTCCTCAGTCTCCTACCGAGGGACAAAGAAACCCCATAATAAAAGCCAAACAATAACTAATACTCATAGTTAATCAACTAGATTCCCTCCGGTTCGCATGTCAATCAAATATTTTCATCCATATTTTTATAGGATTAAATGATCCTTCAACGTCGATATTGAAAGATCAACCTACATTTCCAAAACATCGATAAAATATAAGGAAGATTGATTGATATTGAAAGATCAACCTACATTTCCAAAACATCGATAAAATATAAGGAAGATTGATTGGGTCTAGTTTTTGGAATAATTTATCATATTTAGCCGTCGCTCCCATTAGCATTAAAAATACATTAAAATTTGCTGCATTGCATGTGGGGATCGTTTGATGGGGTCTGTTATCTCTCTCTCCTCCCATGGTGTTGTGAACATGTTTGTTGTTTCTACAACAAATAAAACAGCCTTTGGTTGTTGGGAGAATAAAAGAAATATCTAGTCAAAAGTTGTCTTATGAAACATTATAATAATATAATTTTGACACTTGGTTATTATTTTTATAATTTATGATCTATTACTTTTGTCCTCGAAAGCTGGATGGCCTACTGATTTCCAGAATTTTCAAGAATTTGAATTTGTGTATCTCGGAAAAGAAAAAAAAAAATAATTTAAAGAACTATTTGATTTATTATGTTATTTCCCATCTTCTGTTTCCCTTTGTCTGCATAAAGGGTGTCTCTAAATCCTTAGTTTCAAAGAAAGGAAGCAATGCATGGCTTACAGCTATGTTATGGGCCATGCCCAACCAATCAAATTTATATTATTGTTTGGTGTTGTTTTTTAAGGTTAGATTTGGTTTTGGTTTATCAACTTTTTGTTTGTTTTTGTTTTTGTTTTTTTTTTATTGTTTTTAAATATTTTGGTTTGATGCTGATGTGTTTTTTAGGATTTGGTTTTGGTAAATGTTGTAATTGTTAATTTATGTCTTCATATTTGAAAATGTGAATGTTTTCGTATCACGTCATGTAAATGTAATAATAATAGAAAAATAAAACTTATAGTAATAAGTTTAATGTGTTAATTCTCATTTTAACTTTTGAACGTAATAAGTTTAATGTGTTAATTCTCATTTTAACTTTTGAACGTTTACATATAACGAAATAAAAAATTTTAAGAATGGATCTTAAGAAAAGTTTTACAAATCATTTTATCATAATAATAATTTAACAAAAAAATTGAGTATCTATTTAAAAAATTCCAAACCAGCTCTTGAAAAACAAAAGTTATGTTTAGAATCTTTGTTTACTAATATTCAGGTACTTGGAGTAGATCTGCAGATCCTGTTCATTTAATTTATTTTATTTCATTCGTACAAATAATTTGAAATAAAAACAAAAGCAAATGGTAATATTTTAAAGCCACATTAATCAACATATAATACTATCCATAAAAGGTTTAATTAATTAATTAAATACTCTGAGGAGTTAGGTTCTTCACAGCTGTTCAACAAACAAGGACACCCTTAATCTCCATATCCATCCAATTAAACTTTTTTTAATATTGATATTGACAAGATTTTATTTCGAGGGAGACATGAACAACAATGTTGTGTCTAAGGGTGCGTAGTTTGAATTCTCTATTCCACATTTGATTTAACATTCATAACAAAATTGTTGATAGAAATTTTGGCTTCTCTTATTTTATAAAAATGTTGACGAAAATATCAATACATGATGTTATATTCTTAGAAAAATTATCGAAATAAAGAAAGTCAGGAACACCATTTATGTTAATAAATAAACCATTCATACTATTTAAATGATTAAGGGTGAATCCTTTTAATTAATACTTCTCTCATTTCAATAATGAGTACTTTCGGTTCAATTTCTTTCATGTCTAAACTTTTGAGTTTATCTTAATATCGGTTTTTTTTTTTACATTCAAAATATCTTCTTTAGTTTATAATTTTACAAAAATAATCATTTTAATTATTTTGACCTCAAGAGAATGAGTACATGTCAATTACTGCTGAGCTATATTAATTTAAAAGTTTAGGAAACGACAATGCAGGGACTCAAACATAGGACCTCCCATTACGATACCATATTAAATATGAATAAATCAAGACTCAACCCAAAAGCTTAAGTAGATGGATTGGGTAAATTTAATTCATTTATGAATATCTAAACAATTTATTTGATTTAAACACTAGTAGATTTGACATATGATAAAATATTTTACAAAATTGGCACAAATGTAATTAACCAAATATATTAGTGACATGCATTCGTAAGGTACACATTATATCGATCTTGGCCGAATCCCATTTTTGGACCGGATGCTCGTTTGAGTCTTTTGAGCTCTGATACCATATCAGTATTCATGGGGTTACATCTCAAAACTAATTGGTAATGAGAAGAGTAGCTCATGTCTATTATAAACCCTTGTTAGGCCTTTATTTCTTAGGATACTTAACAATGGAACCCATGAATATTGACATTATCAACTATAAAAAATATAAAAAAATAGGTTAAAATAGTATCTTGGTCACCCTACTTTCAGTTTAGGTTCATTTTGGTGATTGTACTTTCAAAATTTTTATTTTGATCCCTGTAGTTTTAACTTTAGTTCACTTTAGTGCCCATATTTTTCTAAAATATTTGTTTTGGTTCCTATACTTTTTTTAAAAAGATCATTTTTGTCTCTATTTGCAAAAATTGAACACAAATTTTACATATAACAGAATCCCTTTAATATAAAATCATCATTACATTTCAAGAAATATATTAAGTGGAGTGTCGTGTTGAAATTGTGATAGAAAAATGAGATAAAAAACTAAAATCAAAGAATCAAAATAGTCACTCTTTAAAAGCACAATGACCAAAACAAACACTTTGAAAATACATCGGACTAAACTAAACCAAAGTTAAAACTACAGAAACTAAAATAAACACTTGGCTATTCCTACATCCATCCAGGAGAGAGTCTGTACGATGGAATAATTTTTTAGATGTATTGCCACATCTCCAAAGATTATCAACACTTTTTACAGGTCAACGAAATCTTTATGCTCAACCCTACATTCAAATACTCATTTATTTAGTACTTCCGAATAAGAAATAACTATAACGAATCAAAGCTAAAAGTTAAAATATAAAAAAAGTATATATATATGTTTTCAAATGGTACACGGGTGACATGATCCAAAAGGAAAAAAAAGGTACTGCATGTATAAATTTGTGTAACAAAAATTTATGAATTTGGTAAACTCTGTATCTTAAAAGAAGGCTAGAAAAGATTACATTGATATGTGTGATGTTATGTTATGGAAGAGGGGCGGCCGACAAGCAGAGAAAAAAGGGCTCTCTCTTTCAGAGAGCACGCCAGGCCAGGCCATGCCAAGCCAAAGCCACCATTTTTGTTTTGTTTTTCGTTTCCCCAAAAGCTGCGACTTTGAGCCGAGGCTAAGTTGATGTGGAAAAAACAATGCTTTTCCCATCACCTTCTTCTATCTTTCCTGTGTATTGGCACCAATTATTTGGTCCATTGGAATGCGTGAATGAACAAAAATAAATAATAACAATAATAAAAACTGAAAAAGCTTATAAAGCCACCACTGCATGTCAACTGCTGTCTTTCCTCTAACCATTCAATTAATAATATGCCTTTGACCACTCTGCCAACGCTTGGCTCACCTCACACTCAGCCTCCATTATTATTACTTCCTCCAGCCAAAAACAACCGCATGCATAAACAAACAAACCGTTAAAACAACAATGGTATCTCAAAAATTATTTACATAGTTTTATGATATTGTCCGCTTGGATATATCTCTCACCGCTTTGTCTTTTATTTTGTCCAAAAGGTCTTATATTAATGGAGATAATTGTCATTTTTCATATACCCATGATCATTTTCCTTCCTTTAACTAATGTGAGACTTTGTTTACTACTGTGAGATTTGAATTTATTGTTTCGAACCGTTTTTTACCTCTTTTTTTCACTCGTCGTAATGGCTAGGTATTAGGTCAACCCTATATAATTGATCTCCAAGGCTCCAATAATTTGATACACACTCATATGCCTATATGGCCTACTCTTGCACTTTTAGTTAATTGGTTCTTGTAAGGAGTGCCACTCCTTTTTCTTTAATTAACAAACTTAGGGTTAGATATGTACTTCTCTCCATGGTTAGAGTAAGCCAAATTAAGAGAGGGTGTAACATGGCACATGCAAATTTTTATAGTCAAACATGTGAGATGTTTTTTTTGCGAGGAATACACATCCTAATTGTTTAAGGTTAGTCAATTTGAATACAGTTCATTTAATTAAAGTATAGACAGTTTTATTTAAAGTTGTAAAGTTTGAATCTCTACCGAATTTTATTTAGAGTAAGCCAAGTTTTATGCAATATAATAGAATCACCTTCTCTCTGCCACAACAAAGTACATAATTAAATGCAAGCCAATTAAGCAAGAATCCTTTTTTTCAAGATTCTCCGAGATGAACTTGTCAAGGATTGTATTATCAATCACCAAAATCAAGGTTACATCAATGAAGAATTTCTCCATAAACCATGGAATTTCGTTTCCATTATACTATATATGGTCCCTCTTTTATACCCTATAATTAGATCACACCATTAATTGTCAAAGGGATTAACGACCGTTGTTGAACTAAAAAAAGATTTAACATATTTACAACTATTAAGTTTATTCTTACATTAAAAGCTCATTATCATATCATATTTTTACTTTAAAAATAGAAGAAGACAAAAACTCCCATCTAAATAAGAATCAAGCATTTTATAGTCAAAGAAGAAATAAAGAGAGTATCATTCTCTCACATATAAACGAGATAATCAAATTCTCAAAACTCCATCCAATTTTAATAAAGAATCTCATTTCCAATCAAAAGTTAAAAACAAAAATATCTAGCAGAACTTTCGTGGCTTCGACACAATTGATATACATTTTCAAAATCATATTATCCATTAGTCGAACAATTAACCATGGAAATTTGATTATAGTTTTAAACTATAGTTCATGGACTAAAAAAAGAAAAGAGTCACATTGGGGTGTAAATGGAAAAGGGGAAGAAGCCATGATGTTGTCTGCAAAAGTGCATCTTCTTTCTGAAACGCAGCCTGAGAAAGGAAAAATCAAATTAAAGTTGAAGGCCATTATATTGATCTCTTTTTTCTATGCCATAATTATTCTGAGAAGCCTCCAAATAGAACAGCCCACTTTTAATTTCTTTACACGTTTCAATCTCCATTGCCTTCCATTCATCACTACATCTCTCACTCACTCAAATCACTCACTGCTTCATTTCACTTCAGTTTCTGAACATTCCCCCATTTTAGGCAAACACACACACCTCAAAAAGTTCTGGTCCAGATCCAAACTTCTACATGTAAACCAAAAAGCTGATCTTGTCCTCTCCTTCAATGTTTGACAAGGGTCTCCGCCTATACTCGGGATTAAGATGTCCAGTCTATAATTGTTTGCAAGTTTATTTATCATAGGTAAGCCATTTTAAATAAGTCTACCAATAAACTGTATTTCTTAATACTAGTTACCAATCCCAAATTGAAAAGTAATTGAGACGTTAGTTTATAATAGGCATAGATTATTATTATTATTATTTTTTGTTAATTGGTTTTGAAATAAAATCCGTGAATATTGATAATATAAAAACTTAACAAACTCAAACGATGATCGATAATTCTTGAGAGAGATTGGCAAGTTAGAGTGCTTTTTTTTTATCCTTAAAACACAGTTAGTTTACAGATATGTGTAGTAGCAGGGCACCCAGGTCGAGAGGGGAAAAAAAGTTACAATTTTTTTTTGTTTTTCCCACTTCCCTTCTCCCTTTTTTTTTCTTTTTTTGCCGAAGAAAAAGGAAATTTCAATAATAATTTACTGAATTTTCCCCACCCCCACATCCAAAACAGAACATTTCTTTGAAGAGTGGCCTTTTTTTTCCCCTCTCTCTTTTTCTCTGTCAACTTTTCACACCCTGCAATGTCTTCTTAGCAAAGGTGGTCGCTTCCATTGCACCAAACGTTGCAAAAAATACATCACCTGTAATAACATTTCAAACCCATGAGAAAATAATAATAATAATAATAACAATAAAAAGTTCGTCAAAAACAAAAGAAATGTGAACTTGCCTCGGAAGGTTCTCGCAAAGAATAGGAAGCGTGGGTGTCTTTAGGAATTTTAGACACGAGAATGCCAAAGCCTTGCTCCCTTTCTCTTAGAACCTTAATATTAAATGAACCAAAAAGAAGAACAAAAAAAAAAGACATATTAAAAACCCACTAAGAAACTTTAAAACCTTAAAAAAAACACATAGCAAGTGATTTAATTGGTTAATTGATAGTGTTGCAATAACATAATATATACCACATTGGATACCTTAAATGCATCTTCATCGGTTCGATCATCTCCAATATAAATAGGAAATACATCCGAACAATTTGCATAACCCAGTGATTCCAACAAAAATTCTAAGGCCTTCCCTTTGTCCCACTTGATGGTCGGACGAATTTCTAATACCTGTAATTAACATCATAATTAACAGAATTAGTTAGCTAATTTAATCTTTATAATATTCGAGAGAGATACGAGAGAGAGGAAAAAAAAAACCTTTCTTCCTGGGGTTAGTCGGAGCTTTGGGTATTCTTTTACTACTGATTTAACTTCTTGGGCCAAGTTATTCCATTGCTATGAATGCAAAAGAAGGAAAAAAAAAGAAGAAATTAAGAGGGTTTTTGGGGAGTTAAAATTCGAGAATAATAAGGAAAAAAAA